>JAOANJ010000004.1:2239513-2250916 GCA_026413345.1 Ariopsis seemanni | reverse complement strand
CCAGCCCCAGTTCTTCTGGACACTTTGACTGTCACACTCACTTCTTCATTTTACACCAAAACCCAGCAGCCTTCATTGTGTTTTCTTTTTTTAATCTGAAAAGTGCTGTCTTATGGAATATGCTGCTCAGATACAAACTAATTTTCTTCTGTCATGTCTTATTTTGTGCTGGAAAGAAAATGAATGTTTGGAACTCTAAAATGTTTTTGTACTGACTCAATAATGCAGAAGTCATAAAATAGAAATCTATAACAGAGAAGTTTGTACGGGGAGAAAAAACCCCCAAAAAATCAACACGGTGCCTAAGACTTGCTTGTGTGCGCAGGTTCAGCAGGACTGCAGCTCGGTTTGCCTCGGAGCGTTCCTCCACAGTACAACACCCTGAAGGACTGCACTCCCAAAGAGCTCAGCGCTCGGCTCCGAGTCCTCTACCACTTCTCTGACCTCATGTACAAGTCCTGGAGACTCCTCAACCTGGACGCTCGCAATCAGGTGACTCTTACACAGGAGATAAGAAGAGACTGTATGAAATGTAGCTCGAGCTGAAATATTCTAAAAATTAGTGCTGAATACCATGATATTCAAAAATCTGTAAAAAAAAAAAATACAACTGCAAATATTCAGTTATTAAGATTTATTTTTATAATCTCTCGCCTCCGTATTTACTTTATGTAATGTTTTTGGTATTAATATTCAGCTTGATCCCTGCCATTTCCTAAACTTCTTAATTAGGTTAAAGGGATCCGCCAGCGGATTTCTTTTTAGCATGATTGTGGCATTTATATGTGACACAATGAGGTATACTCATTTAAAACCTGAACAATTCTGTAAAATACTAGCAAAACTACGATGTAAACAGAGAATATAAACAGCGGAGTTGCTCCAAGTGACCGCTACCTGACGTCATCGCGTACGTCACTATCGCAGGAAGCCCATCTGGCATTTTAAAGAAAATAAATTTTTCTTGAACACTATTTGGTCTCCGAAAGTGAAAGTTTGATTTTTGAAATCTGTGACTACTTATTCTCAAACTTATTTTAAGTAAAAATCCGCTGAAGGATCCCTTTAAATTCCTATTTATTTTGTACCATGACAACGCTGCACACTTTACCAAGTGCACTAGATACAAGATGGAAAATAGTGCAAAAAGTATTCAGAGCTCTTGTTAGGCGCCACTGTTTGAGATCTATCGAATAAAGGATCGGTGTGAGTAACCTGGCTGCTCTCTGCTCGTCCAGGTCTCTTCGTCCCGCTACAACTCGGGTACGGCGGCTGTAGTGCACGGTCACATCCGAGGCCTGCTGTCGCCCAAAGTGAACACTCTGCCGCTAGTGCGCTCCATTGGCCGCACCATGACCCAGGGAAAGACGTACGGGCCGCAGATCACCGTCAAGAGAATCTCCAGCAGGTACACACACAGACACACGGGGTTTTATATAATAAGCTATCAAACACCAATACAAGAGTTTTATTCACTAACGATAATGCTTAGGTAAACATTTACATTTTCAATTTGACCCTAATAACTTACTACACCTTTAAATTTTTATGTTCAGAGTTTAAAATAAATACATGTTTGGAAAAATTAAATGCAGCAAATATTGAATGACAAGCAAATTCTTCCCTCAGTTTCTTATGAGAATTGATTTGGATTATATACAGGAAATTGTTTGCAACCTAACCTGTTCTCACTGTGTCCACAGGGGGCGCTCCAGTAAGCCCATTTTTGTGCAGATAGCGAAGCAGGTAGTGAACGTGAACCCGACGGAGCTGCGTCTGCCCTCCAGAGCCTGGAAGGTGAAGCTGGTCGGAGAAGGAGCCGATGACGCGGGCGGAGTGTTCGACGACACGGTCACGGAGATGTGCCAGGTTCAACATTCAACATCACTCGTACTGCTGTACACCAGGAATAACAGCGTGTCAGATATTTAACAGTTATTCTATGAAATCGAGTCGTACATGAGCTGGTAGCTGACGAGGCGCGTGGCACTGAGTTGTCTATAATCCATGTACGATGAGATTGAGTGGAATAACTGTTTTCTATCCACATTCACTGGATTTTGAGAAACTGAGCATTTTTATTTTCATTTTCTGCAAATTTGATGAATAAAACCTTTTATACAAAAGGTCTGACAATCATTTCTGCTTAGAATGTAAACAAACCGGCGAAATGACAGGAACAATTTGTAAAAAATGCGATAATAAAAATTCTTGAAAAAAACAACAACAAACAAATAAGTTCTTATTATCAAATAATTTCATGCCATATTTTGTTGCTTTTTTTATTATTGGGGGTTTTGTTTTTGAGTAGAGTTTTGATTTCTTCCTCGGCTGATACAGTAACACACTCAGTCATTTTGTTTTTCTCTACTCAGGGTATATGAGCTGATGGTCTAGTAGTAGAGTAGCCAGTCAGAGCGCACGATTGCTCATATCCACTGAATGTCGATAGAAAAAGCGGATAAAACGTACACTTTGTTTAATAAAGAGGAATAAAACAACGCTGTTCAAGGAAAGTTATCAACGTCAGAGTGGTAACAGAAACTCTGCTACATCACAACACCGCATTGTTGATTATTTTATTGTAACGGCACAATGTGGAGTGTTTTACTCCTCACTCAGCTCTCTCTTTTTCTCTCTCTCTCTCTCTCTCTCTCTCTCTCTCTCTCTCTCTCTCTCACACACACACACACAGGAGTTACAGTCTGGAGTGGTGGATTTACTCATTCACACTCCCAACAGTACTGCAGATGTGGGCAGTAATACAGACAGGTAACACACACACACACGCAATGAGGCATCAGTAGCTGAATTTACTACCTCAGGCTGTATTCCTGTTACTCTTCCTTCAGCCATTTCCTTGTTTCCTGATTATATCAGGTTCCTCCTGAACCCAGCAGCCATCTCCGATGATCACATGCTGCAGTTCCGTTTCCTGGGCATCCTGATGGCTGTGGCCATTCGCACGAAGAAGCCGCTGGACCTGCACCTGGCTCCATGGGTGTGGAAACAGCTGTGTGCCATCCCTCTGGGCGGAGCTGACCTGGAGGAAGTGGACCTGCTGACACACCGCTCGCTTCAGGACATCCTGAACCCTGACCACAGCAGCATCACTGAGGACAACTTCACTGTGGTGAGACACTGGTGGGATTTTAAAGCCTGACTTGTGTAGCTGATGGAGATGGAAGTGAAATCTGGATTATTATTATTATTATTATTTACATTTAACTCATTTTTGTTTTGGGAAGTAGCAGTAGAGAACCACAAACTGAACCTTGCACCATTTTCTGCTAGAAATCCATCTAAAATATGCCGACACTCCACACAGCACTCATGACTCGCGCCTGTTTAAAAAAATTATAATCAGTTTTTTTAAATAAATAAATAAACATGCTTTTACACTTCCAGAATTGTTTTTCTTGCCAAGGAAATGATGCTGTCAATCACACTCAGAAAAGGTTTGAACAAGAGGATTGTTGTAGCTTTTATTTCGAATTACTTAGTGATAAGTATTTCATTGTAATTGGACAGAATATCAGCCACTCATGTAAAATATTTCACTTGAATACAGGAACGTCTTTAAACGTAATAGTGGATCTCGTCTCTCTGTAGATGATTCCTCTGGACTCGTTTGTGGCCCACAGTGCAGACGGGAAACTGGTGCCGGTGGTCCCCGGTGGCCACAACCTCCCGCTAACCTTCTCCAACAGGGCAGAGTACGTGGAGCGAGCACTGGAGTATCGACTACACGAAATGGACAGACAGGTAACGCTAATGTTTTACATAACGCAGGAGAATAATGAAGAGCTCGGCACAGCGTGACTCGGTCCGCTTCATTTTCCTGCTACACACTGAGATAACGCAGCAGGTAATAAACACTTCATGAGCTGAGTAAGATGAAAATATGGGAATCCAGTGTGTTTAGTATATACACTGTAGAAATACTGTCTTAGTAAGCATTGAGCGATAAATGTCGTATTTACTCCATATACCGGTGCTGAATGGTGTGTGTGTGTGTGTGTGTGTTAGGTTACCGCGGTGAGGGAGGGCATGTCCTCAATCATCCCCGTACCGTTACTCTCTCTGCTCACGGCGCGTCAGTTGGAGCAGCTGGTCTGCGGCTTGCCCGAGGTCTCTGTAGAGATGCTCAAGAAGGTGGTGCGGTACCGTGACATCACTGCCAACCACCAGCTGATTGGCTGGCTCTGGCAAAGCCTGGAGGAGTTCACCAATGAGGAGAGAGTGCTGTTCCTGCGATTCGTGTCCGGACGCTCCAGGTTGCCATCCAACCCGGCCGACATCATGCAAAAGTTTCAGATCATCAAAGTGGACCGGGTGAGCAAGATGGTTCTGTGAAGATTTGACTCTAAATCAATCAAGATGTAGATTAAGCCGACCTGGGGGTTAGTAAGGGTTAGGAATTACAACCCCGATTCCAAAAAAATTGGGATACAACCTTTTAAAAAAAATTAAATAAAAGTAGAATACAATGATTTGCAAATCCTTTTCAACCTATATTCAAATGAATACAATACAAAGACAAGATATTTAATGTTCGAACTGAAACTTTTTTTTTGGTAAATATACTCATTCTGAATTTCACTGATTTCTGCAACACATTCCAAAACCGTTGGGAAAGAGGCAACAAAAGACTGAAACTTGTGGAAGGAGTTTAAAAAAAAAAAACTGTTTGGAGCATTCTACAGGTAAACGGGTCCACTGGTAAATGGAAAGGCTCAGTCGCTCACAAGCAAGGATGGGGCGAGGTTCACCACTGTGAAAAAACTACATGGGCAAATAGTCTAGCAGTTTAAGAACAGCGTTTCGCAACATACAGTCATGAGGAATTTACGGATTTCACCACCAGTAATCCATATCATCATCAAAAGAATGATGAAGTCTCTCGACGTAAGGGACAAGACTGAAAACCAACACTGAACGCCCACGATACCTGATCCCTCAGGCAGCACTGCATTAAAAACCCCATCTTATTCTACAAAGGATAGTACTACATGGGCTCAGGAACACTTCGGAAAACTGTTGTCAGTAAACACGGTTTGTCGCTGCATCTACCATGCAAAGTGAAAGCCATATCTCATCAACTTCCAGAAATGCCACTGGCATCGTGTCCTCTGGGCTGAAGAGGAAAAGGACCATCCAGATTGTTAGCAGCACAAAGTTCAAAAGCCAGCATCTGTGATGGTATGGAGGTGTGTCAGTACCCATGGCAGGGGTAACTTGGACATCTGTGAAGGTTCCGTTAATGCTGAAAGGTACATACAGGTTCTGGAGCAACATATGCTGCCATCCAGATGACGTCTTTTTCAGGGACGTCCTGCTTATTCCAGCAAGACGATACCAAGCCACATTCTGTACATGTTACAATAATGTGGCTTCATAGAAAGAGTGCAGGCGCTAAACTGGCTTTCCAGACAACGCCAGGCACAAAGGTGCTAAGACAATGTTACAACAACGTGGCTTCATAGTAAGAGTGCAAGTGCTAAACTGGCCTGCCTCCTATTGAAAATGTGACGTGCAAAAATATGACAACGGAGTGGAATTTCACTTTCAAAACTTCAACAAATAGTGTCCTCAATTCCCAAATGCTTACTGAGTGTTAAAAGAAAAAGTGATGTACCAGATTGGTAAGCATGCCCCTCTCCCAACTTTTTTTGGAACGTGAACATCGGCCAATAAGGATTTGTGAATCATTTCATTCTGTTTTTATTTACATTTTCCACAGTGTCCCAACATTTTTGGAATCAGGAGTGTAAGTAATTTATATAACCTTCTACAACAGAACAAGATTTAGTTCAGTAGTATGTTGCTAGGATTTACATTAAGCCTAGTTGGGATGAGTCAAGTTTTCTGCACTATCATGAATCCTAGTCGGGATTGGTACTTTCTCTTTGCCATACCCAAACAGATTTAGTCATTTTCTGAACTTGTGTTTACCCTACCTGGATATTATTAGTGTTTTCCAAATTCACATTAAGACTAGTTGGGGATTAATATGATTTTTTGGCATTAAATTACTAATACATAACTAGGTTAAGTGTTTTCTGGACTTGCGTTAAGCCATGTTAGGGATTGGTTGTTTTCTTATCCAAACTGGGGACACGTTTATTTCTGGATGCATAATAACCAGATTAGTAGGACTTTCTGGACTTGCATTAAAACTAATTGGGGATTAGTAGAGGTCCTGTGCTGGCATTAAGCCTCCTTATGGATTAGTAGGATATTGCTGGACTCGCATCAAACCTAATTAGTGTGAAACATTCTTCCAAACTTGTATTACTAAGCCCTAACTAGGGTTAGAGTTTTCTAAAGGTAAGCCATTCTGGGGATTAGTCAAGCTTCACATGCTCATTTAAGCCTAGCTGGGGATGGGTACTGTTTTGTGGACTCATGTTTAGCCTAATTTGGGATTAGTGGGATTTTATGTACCCAAACTTTACCCATTTTAGAATTAGTACAGTTTTAAGATTTTCGGTACATTCAGTAGGGGTTTGGTTTGGGTTTATGGGCAGACTTAAAAACTCCTTTGTCCGTCACGCCATCAGACTGTACAACTCCTCTCTGGGGGGGGAGGGGGTAACGGGAGGACAGAGGACGGGAAGGAGCAGCAGCCTCGCCTAACAATCAGCAATACCGGACAATGTGCAATATAATGTCCTCTCCTGCTGGACTTTTTTTAATGTCTTATTTTTTATATTTGTATATGTAAATACTTAATTTATCTAGAAGTTCTCTCTATTCTCTGTTTATCCTGTAATGATGCTGCTGGAATTTTTATTTCCCTGAGGGAACGCTCCCAAAGGGATCAATAAAAGTTCTATCTAATCTAATCTACTTATCCCCAGGTGTGCTTATGTTTCCTATACTTTTGATTAACCTTAATAACTACAAACTATGGTTTTCTGAAATTAGATTAAGCCAAGTTTGGGGTTGGTAAAATGTTCTAGACTTGCATTAATCCTAGTTGGGGGCTTAGTAGAGTTTTCTGTACTCGTACTAAAAAGGCTCTTGGTTTATTTCCCGCAGCCCATGAACGGTCTCCCCACGGCCCAGACGTGTTTTTTCCAGCTGCGTCTTCCTCCCTACACCAGTCAGGCCGTGCTCGCAGAGCGTCTGCGCTACTCCATCCACAACTGCCCCTCCATAGACATGGACAACTACATGTTGTCCCGCAACACAGAACCGGCAGACGGCTCAGACACCGAATACTGACGCAGCACTCCATCATGGACTCTGTTACATCGGGGGAAAAGAAAAGCACCAAACGAGCTCAGCCTGGTCTGTGCTTTTTTTTCTTTTTTTAAATCTCCCTGGTCAATGTTCTTCCTTTCTGGTGCAATACAGAAATCTCTCGCTCCAGTGGTGCAGGCCGAGAGTGCCGAAGTGATCCATGACTCGTTTATGGGATGGAACTTCTCTTTAAACTTAAAGGTGCAGTGTGTAAAGTTTAAACATGTTTCTAGCCCGTATCATCTTGAAGTTACAATATTGTCATGCTGTGGTTCTGGATAGTTTTGGTATCCAAGAAAGTTTTCTCTCTACGTTTTTCTGCCCCCTAGCCGAAAGGTTTCCTTAAGTCAGAAAAAATAAATAAATGAGACGTGTAATTTTAGTTGAGGTGATGTGAAAAGCATGTCTTACTTGTGGTTGCATTTTTTTCTTTCAGGAAGCCAAGGGCTTGCAAAATTACAAACTGCTTCTTTAAAAATAAAAAAAGATAAACAAGAATAACTACAAAATATTTGCCCCTAAAAGCATTAAAATGCTGCCAATGGTTTCAAATGACAAACTGGGGGGGAAAAAAAAAACACTAATGAGGCATGGGGCAGCTTCTTAATCCCAGTTTATTGATAACGTGCTGTACATGACGGAGGACTGAGGCACTGAGACTCGGACGCTGATTAACACTCCAGTTCATTTTATCTTGAATGTAATACTTGCAAAATGCCATGCACATTATGCACTCAGATTTTATTTGCCAAATAGTGTACTGCAATTCCATTATGTAGCCCTGGATGGAATTTAGGTTGTTTTTATTTTGAATTTGTTTGTGGATACGTGTGGAAATCCATAGCGTGCTGTGAAAATTTTTCCCCCTTTTCCTTCAGTAAAATGTGTGCATCAGTCACACACAGCTCAGCTCCAGGTTCTAACCGCTGTGGTGCGTGTTCAGACTGCGCTCCGAGGACGCAAATTCTCCTCACGTTCTCCACGGAGACTGCAGTTATTACTGTGTGTTGTGGTTTACGTTAACGCTAATTTATTCGATTTGTTTTGTAAAGAGAGCGAGATGTTGGTTGTGCTCAGTGAGATGTTTGCACTTCACACATATATGCATTGTTCTTGAGTATATTAAAAAAATAAAATGAATTTAGAGCTGCTGTCACGTGTTCATTTTTTTTAAGCACATCAAAAGATTCGAATACTGTAACATGGGAGGAAGAAATCATTTTCTACACTGAACACTTTCTCTAAAACTAACAGATGCCACGCCTTCTTTTCTAAAATTGGCCATGCCTCCAAAACCGACAGAGGCCACACCCCTTCACTAAAAATGATCACACCGCTTCCTCTAAAACTGACCAGTACATAGTTTTATATGAAGAGGATTGGTCCAAGATACCGAAGTCACACCACCTCAAATTGGCCACTCCTACTCAAACAGACCACACCTCCTCACGAAAAATGATCTTAAATTGACCAGTACATAGACCACACCTCATCCTCTAAAACTGATACAGAGGACATGCCTCCTTCTAAAATTGGCCACTCCTACTCTAAACCAGAAGGCTTCACTAAAAATGATAGTTGTAGAGGAGGCGGCGGCACAAACAGAGGTCACACCCCTTCACTGAAAATGATCATGCCTCCTTCTCTAAAACTGACCAGTACACAGACCACGCCTCTTCCTCTATGACTAACAGATAGGCCACACCCCTTCACTAAAAATGATCACACTTCCTCCTTTAAAACTGTCCAGTACACAGACCACACCTCCTCTACAACTAACAGACTAACCTCCTCTAAAACACAAGCCACACCCTTCACTGAAAATTATCGTGCCTCCTCCTCTTCAACTAACAACTAGAGGCCACACCTCCTAAAACTGGCCACCCCTCTGCTACACCCCCTTCTCTAAAACTAACCGGTACAGAGGCTACGCCTTCTTTAAAAGGAGAGGCCACACCTCCTAAATTTCTCCTTGGGGGCAAATGAATTCAAAAATCAATCATTGATAATATTTTAATTCTGCATTGAAGTTGTTACTGGGGGGAAAAATTGCAAAGCTGTTCGATCTTACAGTCCGGATTAACTGTCTTGGTTAATAATCGGCCAGGTTTGTTTTCTGGTCACCTCCCATCCAGCCCCACCCTGGAAATGAGGTCATCCGTTATTTTTATACTATGAACAACCCAGAGCACGAGCAACCCAATAACACCAACTAGTCCAATTACAGAGGTGAAACGATGAGTCAGTGTGAACAGGGAGAAGATTCTGCTGAAGTGCCGGTAGCACACTTTCCGTCTCACACTGAGGGATTTGATGAGTTGTGGCGTCTCACTTTCCTCCCTGAGATCTCACCATTTTGATGAATCCCTCAGCTGTGGTCCAGCGAGAGCGGCTCAAAGTGACGGCCGTAATCATTTCTCTGACTTGCTGCTCCGAGTTCGAGGAGGAGGTGAAGCCTTTCGTCTGATCACTGAGAGATTGACTGATTGCACGGAGATGGAGAACGCCTCTTTAAATCGCATGCCATCATTGGGCAGATGAAATCTCTGCCACGTTAAAAGCTGATCTGAAGAGCCTCAATTATGAAAAACTGAGACCGTTATTAAGCATCGATGACATCAAACAGCACCTCTAGAAAAAGTAGAATAATTTTATGTTGTTGATTGTCGTCATTTCTCGTAGTGACGTCGGTGTAGTATAATAATCTGTCAGCTTTTACCTGCAGTGTTTCTTCACCTGTAATTCATGAACGACTTCATTTTACACTACCTCTTAACATCTTTCTGACCTGGAATTTAGCTCCGCCCCTAACTGAAACAGCTGCTCTTGACAACTCGCGTTAACTTTTAGTATAACTGCATGACCGTGCATCAGATACGTATCCAATCTAAATCTTACTGCATGTGGGATCCGACAGCATTCACGATGTCAAACAAATCTGTCGTGTGAGGGGGAAGAAAAAAAAAAAAAACCACGAGAGAATGGATGTGTGCCATTTTTCCATGCAGTGTAAACGCATCCTGAGCACCAGCCTGAATTATGTGCTGAAATAGCAGTCGTGACACACATTTCCCGACACACAACCTTATTAGGCACCTGTTTTATTTGTGTATGATTCACACCGTAGTCAGCAGGTTCGCAGCTGCTCCCGACTCGGACCCGTCATCAGCCTTCGCGCTGTTTTTAGAGCTCCATTCATCACAGCCGATGCGCTGCAGATTTAGAAAAGGCACCTGAGAAAGTCAAAGCAAAACACTCCTGATGCTGAGGAAACAAATTGGAAGTTTAATGACTTATAAATCGAGTGTTATTATCTGAGATGCAGGGATGATGTAAGAATTTGCTCCAGATTCCCTCGAGGGTGAATTCAGTGTGTCGATACGGGACGAGTGTGTGGACTCTATCCAGGATTTTGATTCGGATTCAAGTCAGTGTTTTATAAAGTAGCTCCAGGAATCAGTTCTCATAATTACAGCTCCTGTTCGGTTTACTAAAACCAAAAAAACAATTGGACTTGAATAGACTTATGATACAAAATTAAGGATAAATCTCTCTGAGCCTGGGTTCTTCAAGGTTCTTCACTTGTCCCTTAAGGCAGAACCCTACACAGAGCCGTGTTATCAGAAACAACTCCAAGCAGAACGTACAGTATTATGAGGTTAAGAACGTTTAATTACCCGATGAACTCTTGAACCCTTTTTCTAAAAAGTCTATGAAGTACTGAGATCAACTGTAAAATCCTGACAGGTTCTTGAGGTTCTGTAAGGCATTTTAAAACACTTTAATGACACAGAGCTCCTGTTACCATCCTGAAGTTGATTATTTTCCAATGATGGCATGTCCTGAAGCGTTTTATTCCTCTTACACCACAAGTAAGATTTTTATGCTGAAGGCATCAGAAAACATCACAGCTTTACCTCTGACTGTTAAAGGAGAACTGAAGGCAAATTTTTTTATCATCATCAAAATTCTATTTCTCATTTTATTAAATATAGGAATGCATTTTTGGTCGCTATTTTGTCGCTGCTATAGCAAGTTCTGAGTGTTTGAAATGTGCTCTGTAATATATCAGTCCATGTGTCAAAGCGATGGCCGTAAACGAGATTCGTTGAGACCTGTGCGAGACATCGTAGGACGGAAGTAAAACGTACAGCG
>JAOANJ010000004.1:2121141-2131888 GCA_026413345.1 Ariopsis seemanni | reverse complement strand
CTACTCTACTACTAGGATATCAGCTCATATACCATGAGTAGAGAAAAACAAAATGGCGGAGCGTGTTGCTGAACCAATCGAGGACGGAATAAAAACTCTACTCGAAAACAAAACCCCAAAAATTGTGATCAAGTATTTAAAAGAAACAGAAATAGCTAAAAGAATATAGTCCCCGCCCCCAAATATCTCCTGGTCCACACTCCAGCCCAGTCGGTGGCGGTAATGCACCTTTAAGTTGGTTTGCCAACCATCAGAAAAACCCAAAAGAAGAAGAGAAGACGAAGCCCCCAAAAGCAACAAAATATGGAATAAAAGTATTTGATGGTAAGAACGTATCTCTTTTTTATTTTTCAAGAATTATTATTATTATTATCGCATTTTTCACAAATTGCTCCTGTCATTTCACCGGTTTGTTTACCTTCTAAGTGGAAATGGTTTTGTTGGACATTTTGTATAAAGTTTTTATTTATCAAATTTGCAAAAAATAAAAAAGCTCTGTTTCTCAAAATCCAGTGAATGTGGATAGAATGAAACAGTTATTCCACTCAATCTCGTCATACATAGATTACAGACAACTCAGTGCTACGCGCCTCGTCGGCTATCAGCTCATGTACGACTCCATTTCATGGAATAACTGTTAAATATTTTCAAAAACTTTCATGGCCTTGATTTTTTTCCCTCAAATTCACAGACTTTCAAGGATTTCAAGGACCTGTGGGAATCATAATTTACTCTCTACTTCAAGTTCAAAACCGACATCTCATCTGTTCAGAGTCCATGGCGTTCGTTAAAAGTGCTGCTACGAAGCAAAACGCAACCAAATCCATAAACTAATCATTAAACTCATGGTTAAGTATTAAAAGGTTACTGTTTTGCCACTGTTCAGTCATGTTCATCGTTTATCCACACCTTCGGAAATGAAATTATTTTTTTTTTAAATCCAGACACTCACAAACTTTGATGGCAATAAACTGTCTTTAATAAATGCAGGTTTCATCAATTTTGTCATACTTGTTGGGGAAAAATTGATTTTCATCTATAATTGACTGTTTCGATTAAACCTTAAGTATCTGTGGTTCTATACACTGCATAATCATCATTTACGGCTGATCTTAAAGAATACTCTTGGGCCATCAACTTCAACTTCAGTCACTTAAATGCTTGATTATGTTCATTTTAGATTCAATTTCAGAGCAGAAATAATGTAGATGTAGATAATGATAATGATGTAGAGTGCGGGACTGGGCTGTGATATAGAGTGCGGGACTGGGCTGTGATATAGAGTGTGGGACTGGGCTGTGATATAGAGTGTGGGACTGGGCTTTGAGAGTCCTAGCAATCTAAAAAATGACATTTCCTGATTTAACACCATCTTGACAGAGTGTATAAATGTTGAAGCAGACAGACAAAGCTTTACGCGTTTCACACAGCAGGTTTCATATCGTGGGTATTTTGATGTTAAAACATCTGGAAACACATCTGCTACATTCACTGTGCTTAAAAACTTTCGAAGGAAATCAGGAAGTCCAACCCAGACGTCTGATTACTGCGGCGTTTTGCAGCCGGATGTGTTTACGGTGCATGAAATCTAATCTCAACCATCACTGATTGTGTCGTCTGAGAGGTCACTGCAGTGTTTTGACAGTTTGTGAAAGTTATTTACGGAGCACAGGTCATGTTTTTTGGTAATATCACTGATGCACAATATTTCTGACACAAAAATCCCATACGCAGTCATTTAATACACAGACACACAGGTACAGCTCTCATCACCACTATTTATCATTTTATCCCTTTCCCAGTGTGTGTGTGTGTGTGTGTGTATTCAGCCTCCCACTGTTTCTTGTCTTTCAGATGTCTGCTTTCTTTCCGTGTTTAATGAAGCTGTTAAACACTCTGCTTTATCTGTTACCATGACAACAGGTCTCTGAGCTGATTAATATATTCTATATGTTCTGTCCACTCATTACTGACATGTCCTGACTTCCACAGCCTGTCTGTCTGTCTGAACATTCTTCTGCCTCTACTGGACAGTGCTGCCTGAGGCTATAGGGAACACGTTACTGCACAGATTTCAACAGACAGACAGACAGACAGACAGTTATTTAGAAAAAGAGACATACAAAAATACAGACAGACAGACAGTTAGTTACAGTGAAGGAGACAAACAGACAGACAGTAAGTTATTCAGAAATAGAGACAAACAGACCGTCATGTCAGAGAGACAGACAGATACGCAGACAGAGAGACAGTTTAAAAGAAAGGACACAAACAGAAAAAGAAAAGAGAGACTAAGTGACAGATGGAGAGACAGAAAGAAACAAAGATAGCGGAAAAGAGACAGAGACATTCATACAGAGAAAAAAGAAGGGCAGACAAAAACGAGACTGAGAGGAAGACAGAGAGACAGACGAAGACAGGCAGATAAATAGAAAAGACAGATGCACAGAAAGAGACAGATAAGAGACAGACATTCAGACAGACAGGAGAACAGACAGACAGATAAAGACAGGCAGATAAATAGAAAAGACAGACGCACAGAAAAAGAGACAGACAGACAGGTCAGGTCGGGTTTTGGTGCTCCGTTTCTCTCAGTATAGTTTCTGTTATTAATACCTCAGATAAAGTGAACAGTATTTTAAAACAACTGTTTTGTTATTAATAATAAACACGTCCTGGGTCATGTGACCTCTGCTGTGGTGACCAGAACATGAGGAGAACACTGAGTGGAAGTCTGAAATGGAGAAAGTTTTCCTACCTTCTCCTGGTACTGTCTGCGCGAGGAGTCGAGTGACTGGATGAGCGCCGTGGCGTGACCCACGAACATGGCGTAACACGTCGCTCCCACGATCATACTGAGCATCGTGATCCACAGATCGGACATGCTGACCGGCGCTCGGGCACCGTATCCGATACACAGCATGTGACTCATGGCCTTGAACAGAGCGTACGAGTACTGCTTCCCCCAGGAGTCATTCTGAGAGAGAGAGAGAGAGAGAGAGAGAGACGGGTGGAGAGGAGTTATTGGGCACTAGCTTGCAGTCAGAGTGATGATGAATGTCTGGTTCTCCATCCAGCACACTGCCCAAACACCCTTCATGCCTGAAACCCTCTCTATCTCACTCTCTCCTCATCTCTTCCCTGATTGCTTTCACCTTTCTTCCATCTCTTACTTTTTCATCTCTTCTTTTTCTGCTGGTGAAACAGTTCAACCATTTATCTCCATCCTGCACTCTTTCAGTTCAGTTCAATTCAATTCCATTCATCTCAGAATAGCTCTATGGGCGTGACCTTACACTTTCACCGAAGTCTTTAATAAGCATCCGTCTAATACATAATGATTTAAGATGATTAATTAATACAAGATGACCAATACATTCACACATAACACCTGTAATATTCAAATATATCTGTATGTGCCCTCAACTACTGATATTCGTGACCAAAGCACCAACATTCACTATCAAACACCAACATTCATCATCGAACACCAGTGTTCATCATCAGACACCAACATTCACCATCAAACATCAACAAAGCATCAACATTCATCATCAAACACCAGTGATCATGGAACACCAACATTCACCAACACCAGCATCCACCATCAATCGCTACTATTCGCCATCAAACACCAACATTCACCATCTAATACCAACATGTACCAACACCAGCATCCACCATCAATCACCAGCATTCATCAAACACCAACATTCACCGTCAAATACCAGTGTTCATCATCAAACACCAACAATTGTCACCAAACACCAACATTCACCATCAGACACCAACATTTACCAACACCAGCATCCACTATCAAACACCAACAATCACCATCTAATACCAACATTTACCATCAGACACCAACACTCACCATCAAATACCAGTGTTCACCATCAAATGACAACATTTAACACCAGGATCCACAATCAAACACCAACTTTTACCAACAAATACCCACAGTCACCATCAAACACCAGAATTTGTGTCAAATACTAAAATGTATCACTCAAACAAACACAAACATTTCCATCAAACCCCAGAAAACCCAGATACTGGGTGGGTTTGTTTCTCCACTGTTTGATTCTTGGTAATGATGTTCTTCAAGAATTGTTCTTTCATCTTATCGGTTCTTTTACATGATTAGAACACAAAGCAAAGTTGCAGTGTTCCGGTGTTGGTGTGGGTTGGAGGATGGCGGTGTTTGTTGGCTTTTGACAGAATCCTTGCTTGTGTTTCAGGTGCTAGATTACTGTTGAACTCTAGTTGTGGGAAATTTGCTGTTTGATGGAGGATATCTGATGTTTGATGGAAAATATTAATGTTTTAAAAATTGGTGTTTAACAGAAAAAATTTGGTTTTGTGAATTTTGGATTTTATGGTGGAGCTTGGTGTTTGATGGTGAAGGTTGGTGTTTGATGGAAGATAAGTGTGTTTGAGTGTGTTGGTAAAGGTTCATGTTTGGTCAGGAATGCTGGTGTTTGAATGCTCGTTGATACATTTCGGCATTGATGTTTGAAATTGTTGGTGTTTGATGGTAAATAATGGTGTTGGATTCTCAGTGTTGGTGTTTGATAGTGAATTCTGCTGCATGTCTCTGGATATTGATGCTTGATGGAGAATTCTTGTATATCTAAGCAAATGCCGGTGTTTCTTGGGGTTTGATGGAGAATTCTGGTATAGACCGGTGTATCTTGGTGACTACTGTTTAGGAATGACATAAAATATTGATATATTGATTATGGATCATTTTATTGATATGTTTTTCAGGAACCAACATGTGAAAATTAGCTGCCGATTAAAACTGATATCCTGATTTGCGTGCTTTCCAGTTCATTCAGCTTCCAGAGACCACAAGGGGGCGATATAAACTCTACAAGCATCGTAAAGTTATAACTAAGTTACCTTGTTCACCTCTTGCGCTTTTACAATCAGACAGGCTGATACAGCTCCACCTAGTGGTGATTCCTGATATGACACTGAATACCAATAAACCTTCGCAACTATTTATATACAACTATGATTTTCTAACTGAAAAATGCCGATATATATAATCATCAGGAATAGTTCCTGATTATCGATGCAGGAAAAAAATCATCAATCCCAAGCCGATTACTCATGTAGGTCAGTATGTATCTGGAACATGGTACAGCAGGCTTTAAAACACATTAGCAGACTTTCACTTTGGGAAAACCTCAGTAAATCTGCTGATAATATTTTTCAACACTCCATAGTGGTTTTTAATTATTTATTTTTTTGTATTCTGAGATTATTTCGCATTGCTGATGGGAAGCGAATTCCACCTGGACGTCTACTCGTGCACTTCACTCAGGAACACAGCGCTGACAAACTAAAAGAAGCATCAAATTATTTCTGGATGGCCCCAATTCCCTGCTCCCTCTCCTTCAGCGTGTGTGCGTGCGTGTGTGTTCTCAGCAGACAGATGTGATAACTCTTCGGTAATGTACCAGCTCTGTAGTTGGTCCCGAGTTGCTGACTGCTCACATTTCATTCTGTTCCCTCTGAGATGCTGAAGTGCTGAGAAGAAAACTCTGCTCTGAAAACTCCTAAATCCACACAGCAGGTCTAATGCATCGCTGCAGGTATCGCAACCCCTCGCTCGCCTGCTTCCGGCGCATGGGCGTGTCCACCTGTGTCTTTTCTAGGCCTGTTTTTATGGCTAAATGAATCTCTTTCGAGTCTCTTATTTACATAAAAGAGGATCTAATCTCCAGGATCTAATCTCCATGCTGATTTTACGAAACTGATTAAAAAACTGATGTGTTAATTTCTCCACAGCAGAATGGTAGAACATTGATTTTGTGCTTGCATTTGAACTACGTGAAGAACTGTGCACGTTCAAAACACCGCTCGCTATTTATCATGGTGTTTATTCTGTAAATAAAAGTCTAAATGTTATGCGTTATCTGGAAACACTGTGTTTTGTTACGTCTGAGTTTTTCTTTAAACCCAAACACACCCTGCATCTTTCAGCTTCCTCACTTTCCCAAAATGCTCCACACACATCTTTTCCTGCAACACTGTTTGTGATAAATAACAGATCGGATTTCAATTACTGCGTGTCTGCGTGTGCCAGAGAGCTTCGTCTGAGCAAAACACACACCTCGGTAATTAATGGAGGAAATCCGCAGCCTGAACCCAGAGGAAAACACGGCAGGTCTTCCTATCGACACCCTGATGTCGAATAGTTTAGTAATGATGTGGTTTTGGCCCACAGAGGTAGCAGATCTGCACCGAGCCAGCTGTTCAGGTGTGCGTGAGCGAGTGTGACACGTCTTGAACATGGAAGTAAATTTGAACATTTTTTTTAATCAGATGAGATTTTATTTGTCTTTTTTTACTTTAACATTGCGTGGTGACATTCAGACAGACACCTGAGCCCAGATACACGAACATAGGAAAAAAATAACAAAAACAAGAAACTGCAAGCAGAGCTGAAACACATCCGGGAGCATCCTCGGGATCTTCATGCCCTTTTAATGAGAGAAGGGAATCTCTAACCTCCTGACAACTTGATTCAGTTTTGATTAAAAAAATGTAATCTTTATGAATTTTTGGGCCGTATTCAGAGATGGAGAATTATGTTACGCTATGTGACGTGAATATTTATTCAAAGAAAGTTTCCTGTATTCAGTCGGGTTACGCAGCTGCTTTAGTCGATTTTCTGGATTATTAAAATCACCTGCGTGAAGGTCACACCTCGGAGACGGGTAGATTCTTGAGGATAAGTGTCCAAGATGGGGCTTTTCAACAATGTGTGTGGCAGAAAAGCACACAGGATAGGGTGCTGGTCCATCACATTGAGAAAGAAGGAAGTTTGAAGGAAAGTTTTAAGGAAGGAAGTCTGGAAGGAAGTTTGCAGGAAGGAAGGAAATTTAGAGAAAAGTAGTAAGGAAGGAAGTTTGGCAGTTGGAAAGGAACTTTGCAAGAAAGAAGTTTGGAGCAAAGTTTTAAGGATGGAAATTTGGCAGGTGGGATGGAAGTTTGGTGGTTGGGAAGGAAGTTTGGATGAACGAATTGAGGAAGGATAATTGAAGGAAGGAAGTTTGGAGGAAAGTTTTAAGGAAGGAAGTTTAGCAGTTGGGAAGGAAGTTTGGTGGTTGGGAAGGAAGTTTGGATGAAGGAATTGAGGAAGGATAATTGAAAGAAGAAAGTTTGGAGGAAAGTTTTAAGGAAGGAAGGAAGTTTGGATGAACGAATTGAGGAAGGATATTTGAAGGAAGGAAGTTTGGAGGCAGGAACTTTAGAAGTCTTGAAGTTTGGAAGGAAGAAAGGAAGGAACTGGAGTAAGAACTTTTACAAGTTCAGAAGGAAGGAGGTTTGGACGTTTAGAAGGAATCAAGTAAGCAAGGAAGGTCCTAAAAGAGCGAGCGCATCACTAACTCACCTGCCTCAGTAATCTCAGAGTATCAGCGTTGTGTACTTTCCATCTCATTACGTCTTGATGTTAGAACACTATTCAATATTCATACAGAGTTTGTTTACACAGTTGGGCTGAGTGCCAGAGAAACTCCTTCAAACCACCATTTGACATTGCCATATTTGGGTAAAAATGTAAATCCTGATTTCTGAGGCTCAGAGTTACAGCGTTGTGCGACAGCAGATAATTAATAACATTAAACTCTAATGATTCGCTGTGCTCCTGGAGATGGAAGTCATGAACTGATCGGCGCTTTAAGGGTTAATGCATGTTTCTGTTTGCCAGGACTAACAGGAAAACATAAAAACACACACACGTTCTTTGTGCTGTAATTAGCCGTGAGACAGGAAAGTGTTAGCATGTTGCTTCAAATAGCTTTACACACACAAGGATTTAACACTTTATTATTACTAATGTTCCTGTGCACATCACCATCTAACTGACACCTACACAGGTCCTGAGTACTGACACACACACACACACACTTGGACACCACTGAGCTAATCAACACGCTTGTCAAGCGCAGTCCGCTAATCACAGCGAATCACTCCACCACACACACACACACACACACACAGAGCCACCAAAGTTGTACATCTGATTGCGGAGGAGGGAAAAAGGCTTGTTGTTTTTTCCGCAGTTGTCACAAGGTCGCGCCTTAAACGAGAACAGACGATAACGTTCCTCCTGCTGCTTCACGTCTGCAGTACCAGGCGAAGCTGAGTGCACGAGGTGCTGATTCGACGTGACTGTACTGCGCAGAGACGCCGCAGAGACATAAACCAGTTACGCCAATTAGATTTAATGTATACCGAGTTTGTTCTGGACCCCAGAGGAGCGGGAAGTGAGAGACAGGTGAAGTGCGGAGACGAGCAGAAGAACCTCTGCAGTGATCTGGTGTTCAGTGCACCGGTTGGTTTTTACTGAGAATTCCGGCTCTTTCCGTCATCCACAACACGTGGAGCTGCTCAGGAGGAGTCTGAGTCCGGGAGTGAAACTAAACCAAACAGCTGCACTCAAAAACCTCAAATAATAACACAAACAATATTTATAAAATATTATAACAAAAAATTATAATACATTTATAAGCATTATCAAAGGGAAGGAAAAAGAAAGATAGACTTCCTACAAACATCTCTATCAAAAAAAGAAGGAAAGAAAAAAAGAAATGATGGATGAAAGGAAGAAAGAAACACTCACTTTGCTGACAAGAAAGAAAAAAAGAAAGAAAGGAAGGAAGGAAGAAAGATGATAAAAGAAAGGGAGAAACTCATTTTGCTGAAAAGAAAGAAAAAAGAAAGGCAGGAAGGAAGGAAGAAAGAAATGATGGATGAAAGGAAGAAAGAAACACTCACTGCTGACAAGAAAGAAAAAAGAAATAAAGGAAGAAAAGACTCAATTTAACTACACTTACAAAGAAAGAAAGAAATTATAGATAAAAGGAAGAAACACTTATTTTCTGAAAAGAAAGAAAAAAGAAACAATGAAGGAAAGAAAGGAAGGAAGGAAGAAATGATGGATGAAAGGAAGAAAGAAAAACTCACTTTACTGACAAGAAAGAAAAAGAAAGAAAGGAAGGAAAAAAGACTCGATTTGCCTATAAACTACAAAGAAAGAAAAAGAAAGAAAGAAATGATACATGAAAGGAAGAAAGGCACATTTTGCTGACAAAGAAAAAAGAAAGAAAGGAAGGACTCAATTTAACTAACTTGGAAGGAAGGAAAGAAAGAAAGATAGATCACTTCCTGAACCGTGACCCCCTGATGATGTCACTTCCTGTCTCTAGCTGAAGTTATGACAGGAGATTGTTGTTAGCGAGTTAGCTTAATGAACTCACTGGAGTTAAATTTCTGAAAATGCTCTGATTAATCAGTGTTTATAGTGAACAGTAAATCTCTCTCTCTTTCCTCTCTCTGAGACTCAGACTGTAACCCGCTGCGCCACTCTGACGGCGAACGCTGATTATTTCCTGTTATGAGGGTGATGAGGTCATCACTCTGATTTATCTGCCTTTTGTTGGATTTCTGTTGGAAAGCCGTCAGCTAATCCTCAGTAAACTGGAACACACACAGAACACACACCCGGAACACACACAGTACACACACGGAACACACACAGTACACATACAGTACACACACGGAACACACACAGTACACACACGGAACACACACACGGAACACATACAGTACACACACGGAACACACACAGTACGCACACGGAACACACACAGTACACATACAGTACACACACGGAACACACACAGGGAATACACGGAACACACACACAGGAAACACACTGAGGTGCTTTAAATGATTCTGCTTCAGTTCAGGGATTAAAATGGAGTCAGACGAGGAAACAAAAACAATCTGAAACACACACACAGAATCACGCAGTGTTTTAAGGACAGAAGCCAACATTAACTCGACACAACTTTTTTCTCTCTGTGGTTTTATCTTTCACACTCAGTGTGAGGTGTTAATGCCAGTAAAATCACACATTCGGGGTATAATGAGTGTGTTCACGCTCTCGGTGCGAGAGAACGGGGAACCTGTACTCCAACCCTGCGTTCACACTAGCAAGCTACAAGTGGTTTGTGGGCATGGCTTGTTCCCCAATGAAATGTTTTCTGTAGGTTTATATCCTCGGGTCAGTGTGTGACCAAATGCACAGCTGCGCAGGGCACTAGGACCTGGGGGAAGCCTGCTGCTGAGTTCTCTGGTGTGCCCTCTAGTGGACTCCTCCAGTAACGCGCGTTGCACACAGACAAGAACGCGAACAATTCCATTCCCGACGCAGCCGATAGTCTATGTGAAGGCGTGGTTCAAAAGCAGCGATATCTCCGCCCTTAAGAGCCCGAGCACCAATCAGAATCAGAGGCAAATTACAGTCAAAACAGCCAGCTATCGACTTTACACCCTTTATTAACTTTACAGCTGAGTTCAAGAAAAAGGGGATCATATGTACACCATAACATTAACAATAACTCGCTGATGTTTTTCTTGTTACTTTTTATCCATTTATAGTTACGTTTAATATTGTGAACATCTGCGAAAGACGTTAATTCCTGTTCTCACTTACGTTATAAACAATCGTTCACTCAGCAGCTCCTCTTTATTCTCTCTTTTAAAGATAATAAGAAAAAAACAGACAGTGTGTCACTTTACCGAGAAACCACAAAGTGTAAAAAGTCCTGAAGGACTCAGAAAACTTACTTACAGCTTTAACTCTGTTAGACAGATAGATAGATAGATAGATAGATAGATAGATAGATAGATAGATAGATAGATAGATAGATAGATAGATAGA
>JAOANJ010000004.1:1953107-1964093 GCA_026413345.1 Ariopsis seemanni | reverse complement strand
GTTTTACTGAGCATCTTACAGAACCAGCCACAGTTCTTCTGGACACTTTGACTGTCACACTCGCTTCGTAATTTTGCCCCAAATCTCAGTAGCCTTCATTATGTTTTCTTTTTTAATGTGGAAAGTGGTGTCTTATGGAATATGCTGCTCAGATACAAACATGTTTTCCTGTAATATTTAATTTTGTGCTGGAAAATGAACACTTGGAACTCTTTGTACTGACTCGATAATGTAGAAGTCATAAAACAGAAATCTATAACAAAGTTTTTATGCAAAAAAAGAGGGTGCCTAAGACTTTTGCACAGCACTGTGTGTTTAATTTCATTGGTATGAATGCATGTTTACTCTATAAAGATTCTGTTATATCCTGTGGGAAAAGATGTGTTGTGCTTTTTCTCAAGTATCAAGACACATCAGGAATCTCTCTGTCATTCTGTCTCTTTCTTATCTCCTGCTGAAGCCAAAACAAGTATGTACAGGTGGAGCCTACAGACATGTAACGGGCATGTGACCTTCTCATTATCAAGCACATCTTGTGGTCAAAGCAATTAGTTTGTACTAAATTGATGTGCATGGAATGTTTAGTGCAACAACCTTGCATACATTCATCTTGTATGAATCAGTCATACTGTAATTACTACAGGCAACATTAGAAACATATGCATGGAAATCATGTCTTGTCTGAATAGTACTACATTTGCATCCTATAATCAAATCTGATAAGCAAGTTTGACTAATAATTACATCCACCCCCTGTTAATTTAACTGTAGTTATTAAATAATCAATAGAAGTTAATAAACAACAATAATAGTATAATTAAGGCTTTCAAGGAAAAATACATCCTCAACATCTTGCATATTACTCTTTATAATTAGCATATGCTTTTCATTGGCATCCAAGATTTATCTTTGCAATCAAAGTTTACTTTTTTGTTTCGTCAACATGTTGGTTTGGGTAATGGTTTTCTACACATTCCCATTCAACTATCCATCAATAGTGGTGTAGTGGATTTTAGCCCTTGCTTTACAGCTACCTAAATAGATCTGTGCAGAAGCAATTGAGTCCTTTAGTCCAGGTATCTCACCTTCTCATCTGTACACTCTGCTTTCAAGTTTTCAACTTCATGTTTGCCATCTTATACGTAGATGACTAACTAGCCAAGTGCGTATCTGCCATTCTCTGGAATCAAAGTCTCTGGAACTCTGAGTGCAGTGTATATTATCTCTACTACTACTATACACTGTCAGAATTAGGGGTACAGTAAGAGTCCATTTCTGTCCCCTAAGGTACAATCTACACCCACTAGGGCTCATTTATTTGGACCTCAAGGTCCAAATAACTATCTGTACCTTTTCAGGGCCGGAAATGTGCATGTATGTTCCCAAGCAGTATATAAAGGATACTGCCCCAGTGACAAGCCATTGTACCTTGAAAGGTATAATCATGTACTTTATTTTCTGAGAGTGTACTACTTACCATGGCTACTAATATAACACTGAACATCACTGGAAAAATTCTGAGTGATAATAAAAGAAGCTGGGCGGCACGGTGGTGTAGTGGTTAGCACGGTCGCCTCACAGCAAGAAGGTTCCAGGTTTGAACCCAGTGGCCGGCGAGGGCCTTTCTGTGTGGAGTTTGCATGTTCTCCCCGTGTCTGCGTGGGTTTCCTCCGGGTGCTCCGGTTTCCCCCACAATCCAAAGACATGCAGTTAGGTTGATGTGGGGCGGCCTTGGGCTGAAGTGCCCTTGAGCAAGGTACCTGACCCCTGACTGCTCCCCGGGCGCTCTGGGCTGCCCACTGCTCTGAGTGTGCGTGTATTCACTGCTTCAGATGGGTTAAGTGCAGAGGATGAATTTCACTGTGCTTGAAGTGTGCATGTGACGAATAAAGGTTTCTTCTTACTTCTATCGACAATAAGCTGAGCAGGGCATGTGGTTTGGGACACGCCCACTTTAATGTGAACTATGAGGTGAATAGTGAGTGTGGTTTGGAACACATCCACTTTAATATGAATTATGAAGTGAATAGTGAGTGTGGTTTGGAACATGTCCACAACTTAATGTGAACTATGAGGTGAATAGAGCATGTGGTTTGGAACACATCCACTTTAATCATACTTCCATGGATTATAAGCTGAGTAGGGCATGTGGGTGGGACACGTCCACTTTAATACGAACTATGCTGTGAATAGGGAGTTTGGTTTGAAACACATCCACTTTAATATGAATTATGAAGTGAATAGTAAGTGTGGTTTGGAACACATCCACTTTAATAATACTTCTACGGGCTATATGGTGAATAGGGAATGTGGTTTGGGACATGTCCACTTTAATGTGAATGATGAGGTGAATAGTGAGTGTGGTTTGGGACACATACACTTTAATAATACTTCTGTGGACTATAAGCTAAGTAGGCGTGTGGTTTGGGACATGTCCATAGTGATGTCAGAGAGTTTATATATGTTGTCCTCTCGAGTTGTAGTGTGGATTTAAGCAGTGTGTGTGTGTGTGTGTGTGTTCTGTATTTGTCCTGTGTGTTGATGATCCCGAGACTCAATATTTCATGAACTTTAGAATGACATTTAAGTAAAAATGTGAACATGGACTGACTCTCTCTCTCTCTCTCTCTCACAATAAGCAAACACAGATGTTATTTTGACATTTGCATTTAAACACATGAGGCTCAATCTCCTCCACCCAAAATCCCATTAAAACATTTCATTCTTTATTTGCTTTGTGGGGGAAAAAAGTTATGGAAATAAAATGCCATGCAACTGAGATGTCTGGAAAATTGGTATTTGAAAAGTCAAAGCTTCTCAGTAGTGTTTCAGCCCTAGTCACCTCTGAAAAAAAGTTGCAAAAAATGCAAATAAATAAATAAATAAATAAACAAACAGGAAATGAGTGTGAATATTAAGCACAACATCGCATGAAGGTCAAACAGTATGATCTGCACTGAATACTGAATACTGATTAGACGACTGAAACAGTACTGATAATGATGCAATCTTAAAGTAGAACAGAATGTCAGTTAAACACACATTACTACGGTTTGTGTGGCAGTGTATGAGACGTCCTGGATGGAATTAAAACATTACATACCTTTTTAAACAGTGTTTATTTGTCACGCAGGATGATCGAGATATCAACTAGAGCTAAGGTCTCACACAGCTGGAATCACTTCACGGTAGACACTGGTAGATGATTCTGAGGCTTCCAGGGGTCAACCGGCATGTGTTCTGGGCCCTTCCCTTGTAATACATGAGAGCCAGGGAGCTACCTTGACAACAGAGGGTGTGGCTTCCATTTCCGGAAAGTTCCATCGTGTTTAAAATTGTCATTGGTCAAGCGCCGGATGAATTCATCGATTGCAACCGTGAAGGCATCCATGAGCATACTTGAGGCTTATGTAGGCTACTGGGGGTTACCATAGCATTCCATCACAACCAAAGAGCTCAAAATGTTCACGGAACAACATTCTGCAGAAAGTGAAAAGTTTGCCTGGGAGCCATGGCTTATTTTGTCTTGCCATGGCTATGCAGTACTGCAGTTGTGAAAACTGTACACACTGCCATCATTATCATAAGGCCATATATCACTATATGCCGCTGCTGCCATTGGATTTACTGGCATCTTCTGTTGTGGCTACTCTGGTTTCATTTGCATATTTACTCCACTCAAATTTATGTGACAGATCACCTCCAAAATCTGCTAGAATGACTATGTTAGCCCCAGCCACAGTTCCCATGGATCAATGGGCGAAGTGTGACCTTAGCGTAAAGCTGAATATTGGTTCACTGATAAAACCAGACAATATAAAGTTTATTTTAATTTCACAGTATATCCTATCAAAAAAAAAAAAGAAAAACCACTGAAAAACTGATCTCCTTAAAAGATCTGGAAGGGTCCATGAAGGTAATGATGCTTTGGGCAGGAAGGGGCACTAATCTAGCACTAGCATAAAATAATGGGTTTTCTTTGGTACATTTATCAACTGCTAAGGAAATTCTCTGTTTGAGTTTAACCCCAAACTACAATCGTGAATCAGTGAGGTCAGGACACAGTTCTGTTGCAATGACAACTTAAGCAACTCAAGTTATTTATCTTACCATTGTCAAAATACAACATGAATGAAGGAGAGGTTTCGAAATAATACTGTTGAAAATAAAAGAGCTACTTTAATATTGCAATAATAAATCAAACAATAAATCTGAGGAAAAAATAACACTCTCTCTCTTTGTTTTGCAGTTTAGTTGGTCTTCAACCTGTGTTTCATTCTGCTCTCCCCACGCAGGAAGTGATGATGTATTTATTCATTTCTTTTGGCTTTCATTTCATGCCTGCAGACAACTGACAGGTGCACATCGCCTACTTGCCTGTAAGGAGCTTGTTATCCGGGCCTGGAAGGTGTAATTTACAAATCACGATTTTGATTAAATCAGAAAACTTCTGAAATTCCTCCTACAGTTTCACTTTGGTGTGCATTCATTAAAAAAGTGATGAGGAGTTGCATTTGATTACCTTTGATATAATATTGGGGGTTGTGAGGAAGGAAGGGGCAGGAAGGGCAGGGGCATTGATAGGGCAGGCAAGTTGCCTGTGGTTGATAAAGATCCTGGGGCATGCGAGTGAGAAAAGGGGCAGGGCAGAGTGGGGCGTGAGTTGCCTGTGAGATGCGTTATTGGAGTTTGTAGGTACAGAAGGTGCAGGGTTCAGGCAAGGCATTAGCAGGGCTTGGGCAAGTTGTCTATATTTGATAAAGATGTACCAATGAGGTTGAGTCAGGAAAGGGGCAAGGCATAGGCAAATTGCCATAAAGTTGCACTGTTGGGGTTTGTGAAGAAGGAAGGGTGGGGCTTGAACAAGCTGCCTGTGTGTGATAAAGACACACTTTTGGGGTTTGTGAAGAAGAAAGGGGTGGGGCATGAACAAGTTGCCTGTGTGTGATAAGGACACACTATTGGGGTTTGTGAAGAAGGAAGGGGTGGGGCATGTACAAGTAGCTTGTCTTTGATAAAGTTGCACTTTTAGGGTTTGTGGCTCAAGAAAAGGTGGGGAATGAACAAGTTGCCTGTGTGTTATAAAGACACTATTGGGGTTTGTGGGTCATGAAAGGGGCAGAACATAGACAGGGCATTAGAATTTGTGGATAAAGAAGATACAGGGCAAGGGAAAGTTGCTTCTGTTTGATAAAGGGCATTTTGTGGATAAAGAAAGAAGCAGCCCATTTGTTTGTAGGTATGAAATGGCACAGAAGTGTGGGACATGGGTGGGGCTTGGGCAGGTTGACCCAAGGTTTGTTGAGTAAGGATGTTGCCCGAGGTAAGAGCCAAGGTTTTAGATAGAAATAGATACCTCTCATTTCCTGTATGCCAGGATTGGATCTGCCTTCCAGAAATGGAATGAGCTTAAATATGTGTTGACAGACCATAGAATACAGTTATCTACAAGAGTGGCATTTCTGACCACATTTGGTCTTGCCTGCTATGTAGCATCCAAGCATGGCCTCTAACCGAGAAAGAACTGGATAAGATTGAAACTTTGTGGCATGGTTTCTTAAGGAAAATGGTGAAAGGTGGATACCAGCATAAAAACACCCCAAGCAGAAAAGAACAGAGTGATGTCCAGCTTGAAGGAGAGATAGATTGGAGCTTTACAATCTCAAACCAACACCTGCGGGAGATCACCAACACACTGCCTATCCATGAGTTCTGTTACTGCCAACATTTGAAGTATATTGGCCATATCTGCTGACTTGACAATGATGCCCTGCAAAAACAGGCACTCTTTGATGTAAGAACGTCTAGGAAAGTATGCACGAATGTTGAAAAGATACTGGGAGTTGACGCCCAACAGGCAAGAAAAGCCGTGATGGAAAAGGCAGCCCTTCTGCGACTGATGGATGTCAGATTTCCACCTCCATCCATTCAGAAGCGCCCCAAGGCCGGAAATGTGCCGGGTGGGAAACTATGATGATGATGATACAATGCTTCCAATACTTAAACTAAATTAAATGAATGTACTAAAGCTGAAAAAAGCCTGGAATTAACTTTTCCTGCATCTTGGACAACCTGCCAAATGATTTTTTTTCTTGGTATCACTATTAAATATATTTAACTGACATTAATTATATGCTTATATAATATTTGCTAAGTCAGACATTCCTTAATAGATTTTACTTCACATTAAGGAACCCAAAATGTTCTCCAAAAATCAAGAACGCTGCTTCTGATGAGATACTGCTAATGTAAGATGGAGGAAGGGGACGGGGCTTTGAGGGTGTCCATTTACTGTATGTATATCGGAGAGTTCAAAACACCTACACAGCTGTCAGTTATTCTAGATCCATTTTTATTTTTATAGGAAAACGAAGACTGCTCTTTTGACATATTTTGGAGTGAAACTCCTAGCAGCAAACTCCGATGTTAAAATGCGGAGCTGCTACGCAAAATGTGTGAAGGTTTATGTCTAATGAGTCGTCTAGGAGAAACATTACAGATGCTTTAATTTAATTTAACTCAGTGTCCTGGGTTAGTTTGGTTAAAGTTAGAAAAAGACTTACTGTAGGTGTAGCATAGCATTAATTAGCTGCATTAATAATAATGTCAATGGGAGGTCCTCACAAGGATCTTAAAACAAACGTGTGTGTGTGTGTGTTTACGTATCTATGTATCTATGACCTTCTCACCTTAAATGACACTACAAGCATGATGCTACCTTAAATATAATACAGTATAAACGGGATGAAATGTATAATCTGCAGGTCAAACACACACCAGAGGGCAGCTGGAAGTGAACAGATGTTCGTTATTACAAAGAATACAAAAATAAATCCGGATTTCAGGATCATTAGTTTAAAAGAGATACTTTTTAAAAATCTCTTTGCCGTGGACGCAGTAAATCCGACATTAAATCCAGTCAGTTTTGGCCATTTTCATTTAATCGCAGATGATTGGATGGAGGAGTTTGGAACATCTGGAGTTTATCAACCCGGCTTAAAAAAAAAAAAATCCAACCAAAGGAAAATCTGTAACAGTGTCCATCAGATTTTTGAAGGATTCCATTTGCTAGGAACTTAACTGCTGCACAGATAATATTAACGCTAACAAAGCTAAATACTTAACCGGCTAATGTTAGCATAATGTTGCATTTGTGTAGCTGGCTAGCTTAGCTCATATTGTGTAATTAAAATAGTGTGTAATTAATTAGCAGTTCATGCTAACAATGACATGAGTGTGAACAAGAAACACTTAGCCATATTATATGTTTAATATGGAGAAAGTGTGGAGTGTGTTCAATGCTCAGCGCATGAATATGGCTATTTCCCGTGTGTGTGTAGTAATGGTTATAAACATGGATGGTGCACGATGTTTGGATTATATCATGGTGGAATGTTTATTGTGTTCTGGAGAGTTAATGATTCCTTTTGGGGGGGGGGGGGGTTATGGTACAGAGATAATCAATCAGATGTAGATGTTGCATGACGTGAATTATTAATTACAGTAATAATGCTGTAAACCAGACCAGGCTTTGGATCAATAAGACATGTTCAGCTGTCATGGTGTGGTTAATAATTCAGATGTGTGGGTGTTGTGGAGTTTTATGGGTCAGTGACATGTCAAACCGCTTGAATGAAGAGCAAAAGGAAATCACTCTAATTTCCCAGGCACTGAAAAGAAAATGTCTGTCTCTTAATGGACTTTTAACCCCGAGAGAACAACCACACTGACAGAAAGGGGTGTGAAAACTTACGCTGCGTTCCTGACAGATTGGTAAATCCGAGTATCCAGCTACAAACTACCTCAAAAGATGATGAAAAATGACATCAGAGCACTTTACATACATCATAGCAGCATGCAGTGTGAATAAAACTCGTAATTCTGAATTTCTGACCTCCGACTACAAAAACGAGAAATAAGGTTCAAAATTCGGAACATCAGGAAATTCTCCTCCAATCTAATTACAGCATGAAATGTCAAGTCCCCTTCACTCCTTTATCCGACATAAATACTATATTTATACTCGTATTTACTTTCAATCAATCAACAGTTGGTTAAAGCTATCCTGCCTTTCAGATTTTTCAAGTGTAGGTCATAAAAAGAATTTTCCCCGACAACCAGTTATTTTTGTTTAGTGACTGAAAGCTACTGAATTCAAATCACAGACTTCCAAATTTATTAGTTTTTTTTAAATAGATCAATTAAATAATTTAGAGCCATGTGGCCCTAAATTTTCTGCTATTTTTTTCTACTTCACCATGACCCAATTCAAGATACTACATCATGCATCACGTGGTGGTGTCAGAGTGCAGGCACTTACAGATGTATGTGCAGGGGAGAGCGGGGCGCAAACTGGTGACCAAGCCAAATCGAGAAACAGGTAGCGTAGTCAGAAAGCAGGCAAGGGTCGGTCGATCAGTAAACAGAGCAATACAGGCAAGACAGGAAACGTAAACGAAGAGACACACTGAGGGCCAGAAATACAAGAGTCAGGCAGAAATGAAAGGCTTGGTATGAACTAGTGAAACACAGAACAATACTTCGCAGTGAAGGTGTGCGAGTGAGGATCTTAAGTAGTGTGACTGGTAATTAGTGACAGCTGACATCAATAAGTGTGGAGGATGCACACTTATTGCATGGTTGTCAAGACAACATGACGTCACATGTTGGAGACGTAAAACTTCCACGCTAGCGAGCGACTGACTGTGACAATTTGTAAACAAACATGGCCGCCAGGTTTGCTTTGTTAAATATGGAAGATTTTGAGAGAATTTTGAAAGAGAAAGATGCATTGAACACCCGAAAAGAATGTGTATGTATAATAATAATAATAATAATAATAATAATATTGGTTGGCTTTTTTTCATGGTATATCAGATATATTCCATTCAGCTACTCGTCATCGACTCGTTCAATATCATGCTAGCTGAATGGAATATATCTGATATACCACTCAACACCAACCAATATTAGTTAAATAATTTGATTATAACAACCTCCGTTAAGTTATTATTGGCTATTTCATAGCTACTTGTTGGAGCACAAACTGCGAAATTCCATAGACTATATATATGTAACTAAATACTCGTTAATAAGAAGCTGTCCTTCTCCTTATTGGTTTTCATGTCCCAGCTATATATTTTTTTAATTAATAAGATAGTTTGATGTGTAATGCTTGATTGTATCTGGTAACAACCTCATTCCCAGAGAGATTTAAAAAATAAAATTAAAAAAATAAAATTGCCCTCAAAGGAAGGAGATTTTAGGGGATCTATTGCTTCACCAAGACCATTCTTTAGCTTCAAACAAAAAGTGAAATTAGCGTCACTTGTCAAACGTAAACCATTCATGCTGTCAGCTCTGGCACCGTGGATGTGTGCTGCTTGATTGTCTTTTGAAGAGCTGTCTTTTCACTCATGTTCATCATGAAGGGAGCCAAGAGGAGGCTGTAAAGCAATTTTATGGAAATCATCATCCGGAGGTGAATCATCATGCCAATCTCCTGGCTTCCAGCCAGCACTCTTATTACATTTATTTTCTTTGTGAAAAAATTACACATTTTGTCTCTTTCCTGTCGAGATACAAATCTAGCACAAATGAATGAAGTCTGAAAACGCTAAAAACGGTTAGGTCAATTTATTAACTGTTTATCCTAGCTCGTATACAGGGTGAGAACTTTTCAAAAAATTTGTCCACATTTGTTGAGCTTACTTGTTTAAAGTTACAACACATCTGTTTTTCAGAAACTCAATAAGCCGAGGAAGCATAGTATTAAGCAGATATAAGGAGAAATGATAAGCCAGCATTATCATCGGTGATGAAACTGGGGTGTCTGTTTTGCCATTGCCGTGTGTATTCATACATTAATACTGACTAGACATAAATGTCCCTGAAGCTTTGGAGATAAGGACAAAATGTATTTGTATGCAAGAACTCACTAAAGTTCACTGGCATTCTGCACAAACAAGGGGAAGACATATTTCTAGGTGACTGCAGTTATTAAAGGCTCTTGCCAGCTGCGCTAGGTGAAGCCATGGCTTAATGGTTAGAGAAGCAGCTTTAGAACCCAAAGGTTGCTGGTTCAATTCCCTGAAGTGCCCTTGAACAAGGTACCTGCTCTCCAAGCTGCTTTGGGTATGTTGCTCTGGATAAGAATGCCTGTCATGTAACCTAATGAAAAATTATACAGCATCTATAAGTAGCTAATTGAAAAGTAAACATCAATGGTGATTTGGTATGTCTTGTTATCCCCTCCCTTATTTTATCTCTCGTTTAATCTTGCCAATCCCCACCCAGCACCCAACCACTGCTCATGATGTGCTGTGGGTGTGTCAGCAACCTGGGCTTAAATAAATTAACCTCAATGAACATGAAAGATAGGGGATATTTCACCAAGTGTGATCACATGGCTCGATTTGTCACTGATTACCGGCATGAATCTGCACTCTGTTTGAAACAAATCAGCCTCGACTTCATACTATTGTGTACATTTTTTACTTACGAAAGTTTGTGCTATTTTTGTTCTAGTTTCAAATATTTAAAAAATCCACCTTAAAGCTAGACGGCCTTTCGAGTTCATAAAATTGGTGAAATTTAGTTCCCTCTGAAATTTGGTCATTGTGATACAGTATATGTTTATTTCTGCCATATCTAAAAAAAAAAAACCCAAAACAAACAAATAAAAAACCCAGGCCATTCTGTAGCTGTGAAGTTATTTAATTTGAAGGGATTCCCTGGCAAGTAATGTGCATGAAATCACTCGCTTTGCGCAGTCAAGCAGACAGAGGAAGTCCGTGTGCGCTTCTTTTGGGTTTTACGTCAGCTGGCATCTACCGTATATATATGTACGCCTGCGACCCACTAGCGAGTGTTACATAGTTCTCTGTTCTCTTCTCCATTAGCTTTTTATATACTTCGTTCCTTCTCCGGTCAAGGTTATCACAGATGCCACTGATTAATCTGCGCCACTCTTGTCTATTATTGACA
>JAOANJ010000004.1:1850377-1861022 GCA_026413345.1 Ariopsis seemanni | reverse complement strand
ATGTCCCAACAGCGAGCTGCTGTGTTCGGAGATCAGGTCGTCGAGGCCCCTGCCTTCGACTGCCGCCCGATCCACATCCTGATCACATCCTGATCTAGCTAGCAATATTCTTCTTTGCTAACTTTAGCGTTTACTCACTTTCATCTTGCTAATAGATGCAAAAACAAGCTAATATTAACCTTGCTAACAAGCTTCAAAATAATAATCACTGGATAATCATTAGCTAATTTATGAATTTGTTTTAAAAATCAGTTTTACTAGGAAAAAAATCACAAAAAAAAAAGCTAGCAGTGACCTATTGTGCTAATGTCAGTGAGCAAGCTAGCAAGCAGTATTATCCTGTGGTAACTTCAGCTAGCTAGTTAGCAGTAACTTCCTGTGGTAATGTTGTGGCTACATTTACTAACTTCAGTCTTGCAAATGTTAAATAGATGCAGAAACAGGCTAGCATTCCACTTACTAGCATGCTGGTGTCTTTCTGAAATGAATCACTTCCTGTGATAGCTAACTTCTGAGTAGTTTTAACACACTCTATTGTGGTAAATTTAGAAATGAAAGTTCTAAAATGGTAACTAGTTCTGATGTGTGTTGCTGTTGGCTAAGTTTGATAGCAGTAACCTGTGGTAGATAGAGTTTAGCAAGATTTAACAGTATTTTTGGATATTTTTATCCTTTCTTTGTCCTCCTGATAATGCTGAATACAACTTGTAAGTGTTTAGACTTATTCTTACTGAAGTGTGCTTACTTTTCATAATCGTGTTAGTGTGTGTGTGTGTGTGTGTGTGTGTTGGGGGGGTCATGCTAAGGTCATGCTAAATCTAGGCTGAGTAACCTGATCCCTGTCATCGTGGGTAATGAAATAAAGTGTGAAAGGAGGAACGTGCAGGTGTTTTCATGCGCGAAAATGAAACAACATGTCATTAATGCCAAGCCGCTAATCCCAGATAGCCTTCAATGGATTCTTCGTCTGAAAAGTGGTCTATGATGTAATATGTTACTTACTTTACTGACATTGAAAAAAGAACATTTGTAAATGTAAAAAGTACTCTTTTTTAACTGATAGAATAATGCAGAAGACTTGAAATTAAAATTTAAGACAAAATGTGTACTAAACATATTTTAGAATGTTACTAAAAGATGCAATCTTGTTAGTAAGGTTAATACTAGCTAGTGTTTGTTGCTAGTTTACATTAACAAGATAAAAATTAGTAAATCTTAACATCACCTCAGGAGTTCAGTATTAGTTTGCTAAAATTACCACAGGGGCTTACTCATAAATAGCTAAAGTTTTCTCAGGAGATTACTGCTAGCTAATGTTCCCAAAGAAAGTTACTGCTTAACAGCTAATGTTACCTCAGGAGGTTATTGCTAAATAGCTAATGTTACCACAGGTGTTTACTGCTCAATAGCTAATGCTACCGCAAGAGGTTATTGCTAAATAGCTCCAGTTACCTCAGAAGGTTATTGCTAAATAGCTAATGTTACCACAGTTGGCTACTGCTAAATAGCTAAAGTTTCCTCAGGAGATTACTGCTAGCTAATGTTCCCAAAGAAAGTTACTGCTAAATAGCTAAAGTTAACACAGTTGTTTACTGTTAGCTTTTTGGTTATTTTTTTAGCTAATGTTACACAAAATCTGTGCTTAGGTTTGCTAGTCTGAAAGCAATTACACATTTCCTTATCTGTTTTTAAGACATTTAAATGAATCAATGAGTGTTTAGTAGAACAGGCAGAAAGATGAAATGTTGTTCGCAAGGTTAACAAGGTAACGCCAGTGTTTGTTGCTAGTTATTGTTAGAAAGCTAAAAGTCAGTAAATGAAGCTAAAATCACCTCAGTAGTTTACTGCTACCTCGCTAATATTATGTTGAGATTACTGCAAGCTTTATGGTGCTCTTTTCAAGCGAATGTCACATATTTAAAAAAAAATCTGTGGATAACTTTGTATGTATAGAGTTTCTTATCTGTTTTTAAAAGCTGTAAATAAGCCAGTGAATGAATAGCAGCGAGGATAACACTAGCCAGTGGTGGTGTTAGTTCATGCTAGCGAGATAAAAGTCAGCAAATGTAGCTGAAGTTACCTCAGGAGTTTAGAGCTAGCTAATTTTATCTGAGGAGATAATGATAAAAACACAACAAATAAACAAATATAGTGTTTGATCAAGAATTGATATATAGTTTTTCTTAATTTGTTGTGTCTTTGTGATAGCATTTGTAAATGCCTCAATAACCATACATTCATATGTCGTAGCTAAAACAAACAGAAACACGTGGCATGAACGCTGTATGCAATGTGATTGTGATTAACAGCATTTGATCAATTTCCAGAGATGCTTTGGATCAGCATGAGTGTGTAGCGTGTGTGTGGAGAGACATGAATCAGCTCCTTGGTGACGTGTTTATTTATCAAAAACATTCGAGCAGTTGCTCTGTAATGCAGATACACACCATAACAAAGAGACAAGATGGACACAACAGATATATCAGTGCAGTATATAAATCCAGCTTTGTGTACGGTATGTTAGCATTTAATAATGTCACGCTAAAGCATATAACCAGTTACGGGAAATCAAGGTGCAGTTTCCATTTTATCCAGAGCACATTTCTTAGGCTGGGGTTGATTCTGCTCGCTGTTATTTGGATAGCAAAGCAGGTGACAGGAAGAAAGAAAGAAACAAACGGCTGGGTGAACATCTCAGCAGACACAGAAGATCTGAACAACAATAATGACATGATAATGACAACCGCTGCTTTTTAACCAAAACACGTTGACAATAAAAATGTTTTTTTTTTAAATGGAACTTGAGAAATCAAGTCTTCTTGTTTTTTGTTTCCTTGTTTTGACTGTTTTTTTTTTTTTACAACTTTACCTCGGATAAATGTTTATCCCTCGTGTTTTTTTTCCTCCCCAAGCTACAGTTATGCGCAAATAAAGATGCTTTCTGAACATGTCGGTGTTAAACAGTGTTACTGTCGCTTGTAGTTTTTCTCTGGTGGGTGTAGAGCAAGCGCTACTATCTCCGGTTGAGGACGTGGCCTGTTTTTAGTTTTGTTGAGTTCTGTTGATAGCTACTATATAGCATTTAGCTTCTAAGACTAGCTAGTTAAACAAATTAAATAATGTTACGTTACGTTCTCGGCTTTGTACTAGCTTTATTTTCAGATTAGCGCAACAAAGCAAGCTAACTGTCCTAGCTACATACTGTACATTCGCTGTACTTCCTTCTAAGCTCTACTTTTCACCGTAATGTCTCTATACACATGCAGGATAAGGTGCAACTGCAGTTATAATAAATGTGAACTAACTGCAGACAGGAACTAAATAAATGCCATAGGATTGGGTCGAGGAATCATTTATCTAAGATATTGCTTTACTTTGCATAGAATTAAGAAAATCTCAGTTTAAAACTGACTTGTTGCACTTGTTCCTTGTCAATTATCAATGTTGAATTTATGATGGAGGCTAATGCTTCATCTTACTAGCTAGATAGCATGCAGGTATTTTTTATTTTTACAGGATATAGACCAAAAAACCCCAGAATGACTGCAGAAATAGCACAAAACTATCATGAATATAAACTTTTCCCTCAGATATGTTGGTTAATCATGAAGAAAATATTCAGTTTGAGTAAAAAACACCATGATTATACTTAGCAGTAACAGTAAAACTGAGCTTCATTGAGCTCTGCAGAATGTTGCATAACTCCTTGTGTTGTAGGACTCAAGACCGGTCTCAAGACCACTTTTTGAAGGTCTCGGTCTCGTCTCGGAATCGACTGCATTTTTACGCGGTCTCATCTAGGTCTCGGACATAGAGACTTAGGATTTTATTTCCAGACCAGTCAAGATCACAGCTGTGGGGATTTCACTAAATTGCCTATATATTGTCTGATTTATTTGTTAACATCGTTACTGTGCTTGGATGTAAAACTTCCTACTTCAAAGGCAACCAATAATGTGACTCATTGCTAATTCAAAAATTTTTCTTCCTGTTTGCGGCCACCACCCAATTCACACCCACTGGTCTGATTCTGGTCTTGACTCAGTCTTGCCCTGCCTTGATCTTGGTCTTGACTTGGTCTCAATACTTCAAAGTATTGGGCTTGTCTTGGTCTCGATACACTCTGGTCTTGGTTTGATCTCGGTTTAGGTGGTCTTGACTCCAACACTAGTAACACCTCAGCTCAATCAGCATTGTCAGAAAATATAGAACGTTCTAAAACACACAGATGAATACACAACCACAATTAAATGCACTATTAGTAGAGTGTATACTTCTGAACAGTGTGTGTGTGTGTGTGTGTCTTGTTTTTCTCTTGCACAGATTTACAGCTAGCTCACATCACCACATGTGTATTAGATCTCCGATGCCTTCCATATTTATGTGTTTTTGATGGACGGTTTGTGACCTTCAGTCATCCCAAGCCACTGTGTGACACACACATCCATCATCTCCTCACACTTTGAAAGATTTGTGTCTCTCCTGGGCTCTTCATGTTCCTTGCACTTTCCCCACTGTAGCAGTGTGTTAGAGCTCTGTGCTGCTGCTGTTGTTAATTTTTTATATTTTCCATACATCGTACATTCTTTAATGAATCCCAGATTCATTGGAAGCAATGGAGAAAGTTAGCACAAGCTGAGTATAATCTATAAAAAAAAACAAAAAAAACAATAACAATATTATTTGCCGTTGTCGGCAGTGTTTTAATTAGTTATTGTTTCTATAGCAACAGCTATTTCACAGGGATGTGTATGGCGGACACTCCACATAAACAGACTACAAAAAGGTGTTACTAATGTTTATGTTTATTTAACCTTCATGGAAGGAGTCTCCAGTGTCAGCGCCGTGTTACAGTCAGGACAGAAGAGTTTAAACTTCTTACACAATTTCGCTATAACATTAAAAGCTGCAATTTTGTCTTATTAACCTTAAGAGGAAAAAGAAAGACTGATGAGGGACCGACTGTTTGTGTTTTATGGCTCTCAGACGCAGTTCTACATTTGGTGCTAATCCGTACTAGTTGTCTGGCTTGCTAGCTTATTTAACAGCATGATAACATAGTCTTGCTAACTTTAGCAAACAGTTACCTAGTGTTTATGTCAATGACTGACTACAGTGTAAATTTACTCCGCTAGGTAGTTGGTACGGGAGCTAGTTAGCATGCTAGGTGGGTTGCTAGCAAACACAACTCTGTCCGCTTGTTAAGCCGTGACGTAATAACTGTATTTCCAGGGCTAAGCTACAGCTTATCAATATGCTGCAGTAATGTGTCTGTCGTTGTTTGAATAGATCTTTAAAGAAACTACGCAGTTGATGGAAATGAAGGAAAATGTTTAGTCACTTTTAGCACTTAGAAAATGTTATATCTCTAAAAGGAATTTTAAAATGAAGAACAAAGAGGCGAGAGGGCGGGACAAACAGTGGTGATCAGTGATTGGTTGGAGGGTGGGACCCTGGTTATTAGTGTTTGGTCACAAATGCAAGTCAGGTGTTTCACTGTGAATTGAATAAAGCTGATTTCTAAACTCGTACAACAGTGAGTTATATATGTAATATCGATTTCAGGACAGTAACTAACGTGCGCTGAAAAGGCACTAGATTTGTCTGTAGGCTTTTTATTTTCATTAAAGTTGATAAAAATACACCAAATCTAGCAACAAAGTCTCTACGTTGGCAACAATGAAGGGAGTTTAGGCTCATAAATGGCAAATGACATCACATTTAACAATCAGTTAAAGTGTTGAAGGAAACAAGGAAATTGTTTCAGAGATCATTCTTCATTCCTGTTGATAATTACAAACACTTCAGAGGAAAGTCATGAGGAAACGATACAATTCAGGGACAACAATGATGATCATTTATCTTCTGATGCGTTTCATAACACCATCAGTATGATGTCATGCATCCATATGTCTGTACTATAACGCAGTACACTTTCAGGATGCTGTGTTTAATGAAGAAGGTGAACGAGTGGTGGGTCAGTCCTGGGCTCCACTGATGGCGGAGTTTAATAAAACCTTCCTCTTTTTACACACACACACACACACACTTTTGTTCTTCATTAACATTTACAGACACTCCAGTGTGAAAGAGGTGAAATGTGTGTAATTAAACTCGAGAGCCACCTGCTCACTGATTTATTTTATGGATTCCGATTAAAAGCCTGACTGTAAAACAACATCATTAACTAATGATCAGTGTGCTTTCATTTCCTCCAGCTGCTCTGTTCTGGATTATTAAACCTGAGTCTGTTTCTCCTTTGTGTGTGTGTGTGAGAGAGAGAGAGAAAGAGAGAGCGAGAGAAAGTCTGTGACCTAGCCTATATGCTGTATTATTATTATTATTGCACTACTTGTAAACCTAAAAAGTCGTAGCAAAATAATGAGTAGAAAAGTAATAAAACCACACTGTGTGGTCATGTTTACTGTGTCCTCGTGTGTTTACGTGTGTTTATTTTATAGAAATATTTATAGATTCTAATTATTTTTAAGTTTTATTTTTTTACTACAAGCTTTCCTTCCAAAATCAAACAGAAAACATTTGTAGAATAATGATTAGCATTAGTTTATGAGATCGTTGCTGACTTTAACGTGAGACCCCACAGGTGTGTGTGTGTGATGCTGACTCCCAGTATATCTCTTAATCTCTTAGCACGTTTTCACTTGTTCCTGATACCATGAACTGTACTGTGAATATTGAACAATGAATTGTGGGCGGGGCTAAGAACAGTGCAGGCCATTGATTGGTCAGTCTTTACGCAATCGTCCTGATTGATGTCTTTGGTGCGAATCGGACAGTACGGCAATAGTGCAGCTGCAAAATATGTCTGTGATTAAAGTATTGGCACTCTTGCTCGAAAGCATAATGTGTTATTAACTATTATTTGTACTTACTTTGATTTAAAAAAAAAAACACATGTCTGCTGTCTTCCTCTGAGGCCAAAACCAAAATGGCTTCCTGGCTTCCTCTTCAGTGCAGTTGCTCACTACATCGGGTGTAATATTATATCCAGTAGATCTGGCTGGCCAAAAATATGCAACTTCCTTTTCATTGTTGTTGTATTTTAGCATCACATGAAAAAGTTTGCACTCCTCAGTGTCTCTTTTTTCAGTACGGTTAAAGTATTGGCACCCTTCTGTGAAAGCAGAATTCTGCATTTAATATAGTACTCAAAATGTCCGTGATCTTTAACTGAGGCCGAATCCAAAATGGCTTCCTATTCATTATGTTGTTATAGAGCCTACGCAGATCACAGAACTTTCATTTGAGAAAATTTGTCATAGTTTCGCATCATCTGAAAATGTTTGCACTCTGAATCATCTCAGTTTTCACGCTGATTAAAGTATTGGCACCCTCACAGCACCAGGATGTGTCGATGATGCTTCCATGACCAGAGCAGAATCATAAGAAAGAAGTCTGTGTTTATAGTCAGGGTATTATGGTAATGCTTATCTGTTCAGTGAGTTTACGGTTGTAGTCAGGTTTTACATCCAGCCACAACACACCTGTGTGGTAGCCTGCGACTGGTCATATGACCAGGATTGATTTATTTCACCATGAGAGTCAGTGGATGTGTTGAAGGTTTGAAAAGTTAAAGGTTTCAAAAGTTAAAACAGCATGTCACACACTTTAATTTCTTGCACTGAGCAGGATGTGAGTCTGACAGGCTTCTGAACAGGAGGATCAGGTGGAACACAGATTTATAATGTTATGTGACACACCCTTTGCGTGTGTGTGTGTGTGTGTGTGTGTGATTTATGATTTTTGACTTGCAGGAACGTCAGGACTCATAAAACAGTCCCATAATTTCCCCCTAAGTATCAGACCACCAAAGCAGTTACAGTTTATATCATCTCATGATACACTTTTAAAAACGAATCCACACCCTGAGCGATCTTTTTCAATCATAACTAATGACAAAAACACAACACACATAATCACAGACACTTTAACATTTGCACACTTTTAGATTACGCTCACAAATCCTGACCAATAATCACAAATTCTCACAGGATTTCTCTTCAACAAATCTGACTGCAGCTCAAAACTAACACGGCAGAAACCTGGTCTTTTCTGATTCGTGGAATTAATTAATTAATAAATGAATAATTTAATCCATAAAATAATGCAGATGTTTTTCTTAATTTGATGCTAAAGAAAACAGTGCAGCGTTTGAGCACTGGTCTGCTATATCACTTTAAATTAATTTAGAATTTTATCCATAAAAGTTCTGTCTTATTTATGTGTCATATTCATGCATTTAACATTGTCCTTGAATAAAAATGTCGGAATAACTAACGCAACTGGCGTTTTACTCAAGCTCCGCCCACCCCACGTGCATAACAGTTGCATAACTTCTGAAGAGTGTTTAAGTTTGAGGTCTGTAATAAATCCTCAGTGTGTCCTTAACTCTGCTCTGTTTGTGTTTATGAGAGCTTGTTGAGATGATCTGAATGTACTGGAGCAGTTTTTCTCAACTGGTGGGTCGCGAGCTCTTTAGGATTGTGTCATGGACTGCTGGGAAGAAAAAAAAATGTTGCTAAATGCAAATGATAAAAGATAAGAACCATGGGAAGTTTGGATCTTCTTACTGACTCGGATCTTTGAATCTTGTTGAGTAAAATGAATGAATCTTTTTTCGAATGATTCGTTCCTTTTATATATTCATTGGAACTAGTTTATCGCTCTAGCCACCCTTTATGGTTCTCAGACACAAAGAGCTACATGTTTTGCTTCACTTGGTTTCAGAATAATACACAAGTTCACCTTGTTAAGTTCTTAAGCAACCTTTTGGACCAAAGCGTGTTGAGTTTTTCAGTTGAAACTTCAGTTGACTGCTTACCACAAGCTCAGTTGCTTGTACGAGAGCGCTGCTAATATCAATAAAAATATAATTCCATTGATTGTGTGATCACTATTCGCTTTAGCCCACCTGCTCACTGAAGACCCGTAGTGTATGAACTCGTTCCAGTGGAAAGGCATTAAACATTAAACGGAAAGAAATGAAACATCCCTTCAGTAGCTACATTACACACAGCTGGCTAGCTACGGAAATGTTCTGTTTGACCAGCTAACGTTAGCAAGCTCTCCTCTCGTATATAGTAATAGCACTGGTCATGTGACTGATGTAAGCAGTGAATAATGAACGAGAGACTCAGACCTGAAAGACTGACTGATGATTCATGAATGAATCCGGTGTCCCTACTCTGAGAACATGCAGCGGTCATGTGACAAGTTTACGAGAGTCTCATACCCAAAAGATCAGTTCATTAACGAAGCTGAATTTGAGTGAAAATGAACGAATCACTCACTGAGACGAGTCAAACAAAGATTTAGTTCAAAATGAATGAATCGTTCATGAACAACTCGTATTTTTTTTTTAATCAGTTTGTTCTAATGCTGTCCTCCTGGTTGCGTGTGAAGTCCAGATTTCAGTACAGTGGAGATTTATCCAGGATGATTTATTGTAAAACGGCAGGCCAGATTGGCGGAACTGTGTATTCCCGTCTGTTATAATCATTACAGTTTGGGGGAATTCCTCAGACTGTAGCGTGAGATTCCTCTCAACTATACACTGCGTTCACATTACAGAAATCTGTCTGTAATTTGTCAGAAATCTTCTTGGTTTAACTGAGAAGTTCAGTGTAAAAGATAATATTACATTTACATAGACGTTCACATCGCAGTTTACACAGGGATAAAAATATTACAGTTGGAGTCTGAAGTTTACAAACCCGATCATGAATGTCAAGGCAATTCTGGGCTTTCAGTGAAACCTTCAGAAAACCACAAATAAATTCAAACTTGCGCATAAAACTAACTTGCATAAAATCTCAAACGCTGCTTATCATACTGTCATTGAAGTTGTGCCACCGTGTCACGTACGTACGTAGAAAAAATAGTCACATGTTGCTGAAGTGAGTGAAATTCTTATGTTCCAGATCATTGATAATAACACAGTGATTTCAAATAAGAATACATAGTCATAGATCAGGGGACAAAATAAATGTAAATGGAAAATGTGTACAAAATAAATAAGCAGCAGAAATGTATATTGCAATGCACTGTATAACCCCAATTCCAAAAAAATTGGGACACCATGTAAAACATAAATAAAAACAGAATGTGAAGATTTGCAAATCATGGAAACCCTGTATTTCATTGAAAATAGTCCAAAGACAACACATCAAACGTTGAAACTGAGAAATTTTATTGTTTTTTGAAAAATATTTGTTCATTTTGAATTTGATGTCAGGAACAAGTTTCAGAAAAGTTTGCACAGGGGCAACAAAAGACTGAAAAAGTTGTTTAATGCTACAAAAAAAAACCGAATTTGGTTAATTGGCAACAGGTCAGTAAGATGATTGGGTATAAAAAGACCATCCCGGAGAGGCGGAGTCTCTCAGAAGTAAAAATGGGGCAGGGTTCACCGCTCTGTGAAAGACTGTGTGGGCAAACAGTGCAACAATTTAAGAATAACGTAACATTCTTCATGTGAAACTGCAAAGAATTTGGGGATCACATCATCTACCGTATGGTCCGTAATATCATTAAAAGATTCAGAGAACCTGGAGAAATCTCTGTATGCAAGAGACAAGGCTGAAAACTGACACTGGATGCCTGTGATCTTCAGGCCCTCAGGAGA
>JAOANJ010000004.1:1588104-1599286 GCA_026413345.1 Ariopsis seemanni | reverse complement strand
ACAGAAATAAACAGATATCACAATCACCACATTTCAGACGGAACTAAATTTCACCGATTTTATGAAATCAAAAGGCCGTCTAGCTTTAAAGCACTGAGCGAAATTTAGACATTAAATATTTTCTGGAAAATTGTGCAATATAATTTATTTATTTATTTATTTTTTGCCTTAAAGCTTGCAACAAGTTTTAAACCAGTTTGTTCTTTTTGCTCTGTATAAATAAGATCATGTTTCAAAAGCCACGTGCTAACTGTTGAATGACATGGTCATGTGTGCTTTTGTTTTTGTATTAATGACTTTGTTTTTTTAGAGGGGAAGCAAATTTTAATTTTTTTAAAAGATTTTTTTTTTTTTTATTAGCTTTCAAACCTTACTTGGCTTCTCCTTGCGTCCTTGGTGTGTGGGACGAGAGACAGAGAGAGAGAGAGAGAGAAGACACAGATTTACAAGTTTGCAGAGAGTGTTTCCTGTCTTCACTGTGATCTCGCTCTCTCTCTCTCCTTCTTGCTCCCTTTTTTCCTGTCTCACTCCCAGGGGCCGGGTTCATCCTGACAGATCAGTGGCAGCTGACAGAAGCTGTTTAGATCTCTCGGGTTGGTGGTGGGGTGTGTTTAAGAGGGATGGGAAGTCTGTGCCATTTTTGAGGCACGTGACCAGGGCCATCCTACCCTCACCTCGGCTTTCCTGAGTGCCAGGCGTCCTTATCCAATCACGCTCGGAATGCTACTTGTCACTCTGGTTATTTCTGCTGCCTGTCACCATCGAGGTGCAGCGCTAACAGTTTGCCAAATGGTAGTGGGTTGATTTCCCCCCATCCCACCCCTCTTCCTTACACACGCGCGCTCTCTCTCTCTCTCTCTCTCTCTCTCTCTCTCTGTGTCTCTCTCTGTCTCACTGGGAGTTTGTGGTCTGAACTTTGCAGATCTCTGGCAGTGCTTCTCTTGTTACTATGTGCTCCTGCTTTTTCTCTCTCTCCCAGTGAGTGAGGGAAGGGGAAAAGTAAAGAGGAAAAGTGTGTGGGTGAGTGAACGAGAGTGCAGAGAGCTGATCAGACACGTTTAAAGGGTGGGCAAGAGACAGAGTCGACTGGAACCAGACGGAGACGCGAGAATGTCTCGCCGGCTGCGTCTCTACTTTGGGTCCAACCGCAGCAACACGGCTCCCGAGTTACAGGAACTCGAGGATGAAGACCAGAATACACATCATAACGTCGCTGGAGCAGGAGCCATGCTTTTCCAAACGCGTCCACAGGGCCCGTTGCTTGAGGAAGACGCCCCTGTTTCTGGTGCTTTCTTAAAACGAAGCTCCTCCATGTTTATCCCGCAGCTCCAGAGCCAAACTGAACCATCAAGGCCCACCAAGAGCTCTTCCATGCAGATCTCCCTTCAGCGCTCCTCTACACCCCAGGAAGATGTACAGTCCATGGATTCACCACCAGGATACCCCCAGGATCCAGCTCCAGCATACACTGAGCCTGCAGAGGGCTGGTTATCTTCTCAACCTCCATTTTACCGCAGTAGAGAAAGTCCAGTAACCCCAGTAATGGATCAGACTAACCCAGGAATGGATCCTGCCCAACCCAAGAGGCGAGTTTTCTGCGTCAGGCCGTACGATTTACAGAATGGACACTCTCCTTTGGGAATCGGTAATGAAGGTTCTCCAGGAATCAGCATCGGTGGGTTTTGTATCCAGCAAAGCGCTACCAGTGGGTCTGATGTCCAGCAGTTGAGAATAGTTCCCTACAGTCAGGACCGGCAAAACGGTGCCTGCCGTTGGTCTGTTCAGCCAACAACAGATGGAAATTCTGGTACTCGGAGACTTGTGTTCCAGCTTCAACAGGACAGAGGAAGAACCGTGACTACAAACAGCCAGAGAGAGGCGGCCGATCTTGGGTGTAAAAGTAGCCGTGCGGTACGTTACCCTCGAATCCGACTAGAGAGGAGCACCTCTCAGCCTTTACAACCCAGACAGATACCATCGCGCCCTGGATCTATGCCTAACCTTCATGCCCCCATCTCTGAGAGTGAAGTCGGTGAGGATGGCGCTCAAGGCTGCACCTTTAAGATCAGGAAAGAACAGGATCCAAGGCAGGCCAAGTTCAAGATATATTTCAGCCAAGGAGGCAGCCACGGGTCTAACTCGACACAGGATATTAGCTTTGGACAAGGACCTACCTGGAATTGCCCAAAGGTAATTAGCACTGGGGGTCTAGAATTTCATGTTGTATGCAGTTTCCTATCATTCGTCTGTTTATTAATTTGGTTTCTGTTGGAATGACACCAGTTTGACATTAAGCTCAGTGTGTTACTGAATGGCTGATTTTTATGATGCACTTTTTTCTTTTTTGTGTGAGCCTGGAATGTGATGCGTTGTCAATAATTCATTGTGTTAGTAGTTAATAAGTGGACAGCAAATGAGAAAAGCAGAGGAGATGAGGTAGGGAGTTTGGGACTGTGTGATGGGGAGGGGGAAGGACTTTCTGGGAAGTAAGAAAGGGTAAGAAAAATGGAAAGGCAGGAGAAAAGCTTAACCACACGGGTTTTTGGTTTCTCTTCCCCAGACTTTGAAAACTTTACCAGTGGCTTTTTCTTGAAAAAAAAAAATCTGTAATGTAAAAAATAAGAGGAGATCTGAAATGAGCGCGGGCAAATATGTGCCTGCCTGGAAGCGCTCTTCAGCTTGGCTTTTTTTTCTCGTCGTTTTAAGAGCCGGCTGTTCTATCTTTAGACCCGCATCAAGTGCTGTTGTTGGGTTTTCAGATCAGTCCTTCTCCCTTGACTTGGGTCAACGTGCACCTCAGCTGCTCTGTGGTCATTAGGATACAGTTACAGCTAAAATGACCATAAAGACCTTCGACAAGCTGTGTGTATCCGTGTCCAAAAGGTTTAGAGATGCTTGCTGAATATATCCAAGTCTAGACAATGCTTCTTTTTTGCTGTCCAAGTATAAAAACAGTTCTGCTAACCTCAAAGTTTCAACTAAATCTCGGCGCCAAACCGTTGGTTTCTTTAATGATGATGGATTTCAGACTCGTGCTGCTTCTCGCTGACATTTTGCATTTTACTGAAGAATGAGCGTTTTGCTCTGCGGATGACATTTCAGTTGCTCAGTGTCTCAACCTCGCTTTATGTTTCATGATCATAGTGTTTATTTTCATATGAAGGGAAAATACATTACTGGAAGCAAGGTATGCGGGAATCCCCGTGTTGTATGCGTCAGCTGAATCACATGACCATAGCGATCCCGTTTCCTCTGCTGGGTTCTCATGGACTACAGGTGTGTTCTCACTTATCCTAAAGGATTAGAAGGTCAGAGCGAAGTCTTTCTTTGTGAAGTAAGGCTCTCTGTGTTGTGCTCTTGTAGGAAAATAATCAATGATGGAGTGGTCATGAAACAGAGTTACTCTTACAAGCCCAAAGTTTTATTTATTTTTTTTTGCTTTCTTTTTTTCTTTATATATAATCACACTTCTGGAAGCATTTTATTTCTCTTCTACCACAAGCCTAAAGTTCCAGCTTCACCTCTGACTGTTACAAAGCACTGAAACTGGAGACTCCTTCCATTAATGTTAAATAAACACCTTTCTCCATGCAGAAAACTTCATCACATCACTGATTACACTTATTAATAATCCATTTATGTGACGCGTCTTTCGTACGAGTCCCTGTGAATGAGCTGTTACTATAGAAACAACGACACATTAGAACAAGCGCATTTAATATAAACCTGTGATTTGCAGCTAAAACCTGGCCGACGTTCTGCGAAGACTCGGGTCGGTCTGTGACAGCGAGGTTAGTGGGAAGCTGTATCCTTGGTGACCAAGCGCTTACAGACACCATGGGGGAAGGAAGATATTGGCGGGGGGGATAAGTTGGCACATGTACGCAATAAGGTGAAGGCTCACAGAGCAGGAACGAAACGGAGCTTAACAGGATGAGGAGTGTAAAAAAATAAATAAATAAAGGCTACTACTGCTATTACTACTCGTGCTATTACTATTGCTACTATTACTACTACTGTTACTATAACTACAACTATTACTACTGCTGCTATTATGACTACTACCATTACTACTGGTGCTATTATTACTATTTATGATTACTACTACTGGTACTATAACTACAATTATTATTACTGGTACTATTACTGCTATTATGATTACTGGTACCATTACTACTGGGACTATTATGATTACTACTACTGGCACTATACTGCCATTACTATTGCTACTACTACCGGTACTATTATGACTACTACGGTTACTATTGGCACCATCACTACTACTGGTACTATTACTACTGTTATGGTTACTGCTACGATTACTGTTGGTACTATTACCATTACTACTGGTACTATTATAATTACTGCTACTATTACTACGACCGCTACTATAACTACAACTACTGGTTCTTCGATCACTATTACTACAGTTTCTACTTCTATTACTACAAACCTCATTTCTTTTAGCTATATTTGTCATAGTTTTGCAATATTACTTGAGTCTAATTTTAGTATCTTCTAGCATGTTTGTGAATAAGATTTATTTAGTCTTGCTAGCACATGCAAACTAATGCTACACACTTACAGCTGGGTTTGCATTTCAAAACATTTGTTTATTTTGAAGTTTAAGCTGGACGGATTAGAAGAGTATTAAGAATATAATCGCTCATCTGAATTGAAAATGGCCCACTTTATACTTAATTTTTTTTCTGGTTTAATCATTTTGAGCGATTGAGTAATAAAACAAAATCACAGATGAGCACGAACCCCGTCCTTATAGGGCTATAGGAATGAATAATAATAATAATAATATTATTATTATGTAAAGAAACGTTGGTGTTGGTGCTGTTTTTCGAGATGCCCGGCTCTAAAGCAGGAGTCAGCTCTGTAGGACATCGTTTCTTAACGCCTTAATTATCCTTTATAACTCGAGGATTTTCTTGTTGCTTCCTGTTGTGGAGTAATTACCACGGCGATAAGAATCTGATCTGTGGAAAGTCCTCGAAGGAAGAATAAAGGAGTTTCCCTTTGGTGTTCTATGAGTTACTGTCATTTTTGGATTCCTGATTATTTGCGAACACACTACGTGAGTGGTGAATCATCAGTCTTTATACTTGTAGAGATTCTTCAGAAAGCTTCACCCTGTATCTGTTGTAGATTTGCTGAAAATGAAGGAAAATGTTGTGGATGATCTCAGTGTTATCTGACAGCTCCACACTGGGTGACTCATATATTCTCTCTCTCGCTCTCTCAGTGGAGACTGAAGGCTGGTTTCTCGAGCCGTACAGAGGCTCTGTGTTCTCATTAACACACTGGACTTTGGTTTAAATGTCAAACGAGTCAGAAAAACAAAGTGCAGAAAGTGGGCTGAATGTCGCTGATTTTCTGACTTAATCCACTCCCATCAAAGTTCATTCAAGAGAAAAAGGAACTCGGAGTCCTGCTGAAGGTCGAAGGTTAACTGGTTGAGCAGTTCATTTTATCAAATCTTCATTTCCAAATGCCCTGAGCAGTGTTTTGTCAGTACAGTCAATTGAATTTTTCTGCCTTTTAACCTTTTACATCTCGGAGCGGGGGGCAGGAGGCGTGTTGTAGAGCTCAGTGTAAAATAAATCAACCGAGCTGATATTTATTCGCTTGACCGAGACGTATTCAGTATCTGAAGTTTCTGCAGCTTTGTTAATTTGGCTCTGAAGTGTTAAAGCTAACGTAGCTAACAAGTAATGGACTAGACTTATCATTACGGCTTCTGTTCATGTCTGGAAGGGAAGGAAACAAATCTGATTGATTTTTGGCTGATGCAGACCAAAAGAAAAAATCAAATCATAATTTATGAATTGTATTCTTGTAACTATTCAGCTGTGATTAGAAATCCATGGTCTTGGAGCTCATGATGCTGATTTAGTGCTACAAAGGTGGATGGTGGCAAATTTCTGATTAAAATCTGAGTACAAGTGCAGTTATGACATTCACATAAAAATCAACCGATAGCAGGACGCCAAACTCGCAGGACGGCTACAAGTATGATAACGGCGATGGTGAAACATGCTAACGGATAGAAAAAAAACACCTTATTACCTCAAGCTCGCATTAAACCTGCGTGTTTATGTGCAAGATGATTTCCAGCCGGTTGATGTAAGAAACGTTATACACTCAGTGGCCACTTTAATAGAAACTTGTTCTTGGCTGCAGGAGTGGAACCCGATGTGGTGTTCTGTCTGCTGTTGCATGCTGAGATGCTTTTCTGCTCACCATGGTTGTAAAGGGTGATTATAAGAGTTACTATATCCTTCCTGGCAGAAAAAAAAGCTCAAACTACGAATCTGTCCATTTTCCTCTGACCTCTTATCAACAAGGCGTTTGCTTTCACTCACTCACTCACTCACTCACTCACTCACTCACTCACTCAGTGTTTTTTGTTTTTGGCACCATTCTGTGTAAACTCTAGAGACTGGTGTGTGTGAGTGAGAGAACCCCAGGAGATCAGCAGTTTCTGAAATACCCATCTGGCTCAAACCAACATCCATGCTACAGTGGGAAAAAAAAGTCACACTGTGAGATCACAATTTTTCCCATTCTGACGTGTGAACATCATCATTAACTGAAGCTCTTGATTTGTATCTGCGTGATGTATGGGTGTACCTAATAAAGTGGCCGGTGAGTGTCTATGTAGTGATCGATCGTTGGAAGATCTTCATCATGCAGTATAATGTGACAGAGATCACACACGTTATCATACAGTCTGTTAGAGAGTTTTATTTGGATCTCGGAGGAAGTTTATATCGCTAAATTATCATGTTTTCTATGAAACCCCTGGTGTAAATCATAGTGCTTGAGTGGGTGTGTGTGTGTGTGTGTGTGTGTTTTGATGTTTAAACCAGTTTATTCCACACACAGGCTCGCTCTGGTCATGACCGACACAGGAACGGGCTTTTACACTTCGGACAGGTAAATGATGTGCAGATCCAGCGTTAACTGGACATGCAGTGTAGATTAATGTCACTGTGGCTTTCAGGGTGCGAGCAGAGGGTTCACGCAGTGATTTGACATATGACCCCTGACCCACTGAACCTTTGACCTTTTCCTTTTTACACCCTGGTGCCTTACTCACTGGAGTAATCATAAACTGGGTCTCTCTCTCTCTCTCTCACTCGCTTGCTCTCCCCGTCCTTCTTTCTCTGCCATTCTTCAGATCATTGTCGGTTTTTTCCTCTCAGGGTCGTGTCTGTGTGTTTGTCCCTCAATTCCTGCTAAAGGTCAAGAGCTCATTCTCTTTTCTTTTTTTTCCCCCCCTTCCCTTGTTTGACACAGACTAGAGATGACTTCCTCGGACAGGTGGATGTACCTCTGAATCACTTGCCGGTAAGTGCTTTGAGTAAGTGTGTGTGTTTGACTTGGAATGCTCTGAAGCCCCTCTCCCTGTAGGGAGTGGAAACGGGGTTGTGTTTGTAATGCAAACATGCGGGTCGGTTTTGGAGTACTTCAGCTAACAACGGAATAGTAACACTAAACCAAACAACATGCCATAGTAAACACACATGCACACGCGCGCGCACGCACAAGCTCGGCAAAACCAGCTTTTTCATCGAGATTTTGCCAACAGTGGGTTTTTAGTGTACAGTATAAACCCAAGCTTCCAGTTTAGTAGGAGGTAAAAATTCAGAGGCACTAATAAGGGAATTCCAGTCCAATCCCAAAATTTGTCGTGTAGATATATTTATGAAAGGTTAGAACTTGAGATCCACCTGAAGCAGAAACGTATCTGACTGTTTAACTGCTCCTGAGAATGATGTAACATTTTACATTTACACAAATCTCCAAGTGAATTCAAAATAAAAATACTTCTTTGGTATTGAGGGGTGGGAATCGAGGTCGGATTGGTTATAGTGGCATTGAGGAGGCGGAAATTGAGGTCGGGTGGGTTATATTGGTACTGAGGGGGTGGGAATTGAGGTCTGGTTGGGTATAGTGGCATTGAGGGACAGGAACTGAGAGTCCAGTTGGTTATAGTGGCACTTGGGGGGGGCGGGAACTGAGCTCCGGTTGGTTATAGTGGCGTTGAAAGGGCAGGAACTGCGATCTGATTGGTTATTGGGGGCGGGAACTGAGGTCTGATTGGTTCCAGGAGTATTCCTGTACTATATAAACCTGGGCAACAAAGAAAGCATGTCTGCCTTGAATCACAGCAAAATTCCACTTTTCATTTCTCAAATCCTGTAAAAATGTTTAAAGATACAAAACGGATGCAAAGAGAGAAAAATAATGTTGCTGTTTTGTGGTTAAAAGTAAAATAGCACAGGATGTTTGTGTTGAGTGAGCAGTGTGACTAACGTTATGAAATAAAAAACAGAGTGCGAGTCTGTCTTCCCTCATTACACAGCTTCGGAGGTAGCGGTGCAGCTGTGGGCTTTCAGCTAAATCCCACACAAACACAACCTGTAATTACAAGCTGAAGCACATTCTGCGCACTCACTCTGACACATCACCTGACTTACTCACTTCCTCTCATTTATGATCACTTCATGAACTTGGGACCCTGTTCGACTTGGTGATAGATGTGTATTCGTGCTAATCCCACACGTCACACACGTTATTTAGTCTCTAAACCATTGAAAGCCAGTTCAGAGATGGTTTAGGAAGGGTCAGAGGTCCAGAACTGGACTCGTGTTGGTTCCGGATTTATCCAGACTGAATCTGGGTGGTTTTTAAAAAGTCTTAAAATGTCTGAGCGTAAATTTTATCAATGAGTGATGTTTATTTTATAAGTTGTTGGGGTTTTTTTTTTTTTTTTACTTTTGTGAAGTAATTGAATTTGTTTTGGAATATTTCATATCAGGTTAAACGTGCTGGATAATAACCTAAGGCTAACATTAGCGACCTGCTGTCCAGCTCGCATACACAAAGATGCGTCAAACTTGGGGAAACCCATATTCATCCTTTAAACTAGTCCACGGTATTGTATTGAGCCTGTGTTACTGATGCACCTGGACACGTCCTGCACCTGAGTTAGTCCAGGAAACAAAATTACAGCGAGTTGTCGGCTAGGCTAATAAAACTAGTCCTGGACCTGTGTTAAAGCTGATCCCCTACATGTTAAAGTAGCCCTGGATTAATTCTGGACAAATCGTTAGTTGATCCTCAGCCTGTGCTAAAAATAGTGCATAATTGATGTTATAAACAACATAATCTTTAGATAATTGTAAAAGCTAATCCTGGACCTGTTCTGGCCTGTTCCTGGATAAACAATGGCAAATCCTTGACATATATCCTGGGCTGATATTAAAGCCAGTCCTGGATGAAAGATGTGCAGGGGAAGAAACGGTTTGAAATTGGAAGCTTGTATCCCACACTGGTCTGATAAGATCTTTTAAGGAAACCCAGGAATTTATTTTGCGGATGTGAGCGGTGCTTCAGACACGTAGCCACTTCCTGTAACAGCGCTGAGTTTTTTCCTCTGAAGCTGTCCACATCTCGTGTTAAATCTCACTCCTTTCTAACATTCTCTGGTAGCTGTAATTAGTCTACGCCAAGTCTCAAAGTCCAGCGTTAAATAAGGAGTAACACATGACTGTCTGATCAGTTACGTTTTTCTGTAAGTAAAGTTGATGGGTTCCATCATCCTGTCGAAGCAGAATCGAGTCTTAGGTTCTGAACTCCTTTATTTTTTCTCTCCTTTTCCGTGTTTACATCTATTCTCAAGCTCCAGCAGATTTGCTGATGCTGTTGATTCTTGTGGAGCCACTAATAACCAGCTGCTGTTCAGCAGAGCTACAACCTGTGGCCTGCATGGAATATGTAACAGGAGATGTTGATTACGTAAGCAGGACTCTGGAAGTTCGCCACGGTGTTCAGCCCATAACCACTTTTTTTTTTCTTTCTTTCTTTCCCCCCCCAAGTCACTCACCAGTGCTCAGACGTGTACAGCGTTGCAGTGTGGTCAAGCTGGCTGTTGCTTTCTTTGTTTATTTTGAAGCTTTTTTTTTTTTTTTTCCTCAGACAGAGGATCCAGCGATGGAGCGGCCGTACACGTTTAAAGACTTCCTCCTCAGGCCAAGAAGGTCAGTTTTGTTGTTGTTGGTTCTTCTTTACCCCAAAATATAGTCAGTCGACCAAAATGTTTGGACTGCATCTACAAGCAGGTAGCCAACACGATGGAGGCGTGTGCATATAGTTTCCAGTTAATGTTGTCTATAAACGTGGACAGAAGGAAGCTAAAAACAGTTATAGTGCAGAATTGTGAAGTTAAAACCGGTAGCTGTAAGTTTGCTCGGCACATTTGCCTCGTAGCTCAAGTCAAACACTAAACAACGTAAACATCTTAACTTTTCAGATACGTTTGCGTGACACTGCTATTCCTTTAAAGTGCTTGGGCCCTGAAACAACCATAAACCTCGTGGCATTTTAGGGGTTCTGTACTTTTTAAATCTCTCTGAAAATGTCCAGTGAAACTCCCCAGATTTGTCGATAGAATTTTCTGTTCCAGTCAGGAGTATGTTTTAATCAAGATCTGATAATATTTGTGTGTTTTTATGTATACTTTAAAGCTGCGGTTTGTAATTTGTGCATTTCTGGACCTGTAATCGTCATATCATTTCAAAGACCACTTCAAAATTTAGAGGATATCATTTGAAAATACGATGGAGCTCGTTAGTGCCTTTTATCTCAGGATTGTGTGTACTATTTCTGGTCCTGAAATGATAAATGCCTTGCACTGATTGCTGCTTTAATACTTTTTACATTCTGTCACTGAATGTATTCCGTGTGTGTGCACACGCAGTCATAAGTCAAGGGTCAAAGGTTATCTGAGGCTGAAGATGGCGTACCTGCCGAAGAACGGTGCTCCAGAGGAGGAGAGCAGCGAAATGAGGGAGGAGCCTGAGGTGATCGATCTCTCTCTCTCTCTCTCTCTCTCTGATCCTCTCTGGTCTGTTTCACACTAACCTGTCTGTCTCTTGGACTTCATCCCTCCATGTTTGTTTTCCCCTCTCTCTCTCTCTCTCTCTCTCTCTCGCTGTCTCTCAGGGTTGGGAGGTGGACTCGGTGGATCACGGTGGTTCTCGTCGTTCTCAGCAGCTACTTCCTCCGTTGCCGGCAGGATGGGAAGAGAAAGTTGATAATCTTGGTCGAACATATTATGTTAATCACAACAACCGAACCACACAGTGGAAAAGACCCAGCACAG
>JAOANJ010000004.1:1532252-1543038 GCA_026413345.1 Ariopsis seemanni | reverse complement strand
TTCAAAATTCATTGTGGTAATGTACAGAACCAAAATTAGAAAAATGTTGTGTCTGTCCAAATATTTATGGACCTAACAGTATTTAGCACATTTCACTGTAGCATGCACGTTAGACTCGCATTTCATTAAAGCAACAGTTTAATACACTCAGTGTTCTACGCAGCTGAACATCTTTAGTGACCAAAGTCCACCAGTCCAAAGCGCATGTGTAAATCGTCACACTCGTGTGTCTTTAAACAGCTTTGTGAAGTTGTTCAGTGTCTCAAACAGACTTGACACAGTGTTGTCTGTAAACACAGATTAAAGAGTGTCTCTGAGTTAAAACTGCCGAAATTCTTTTCTTTCGGACACGGTTTGGTGTCACTCCGCATCAGCATGCAACTCACGTAGGAGGCGTGGTCTAAGATCTGAGAGGTAGAGGTTGTGTATGAAGTGATTTGGTTGATAAAAGTTGGCATTTGATTTGTGTGCCATTTGATGGAGTTGCTGAGCCACATGGTTTAGACACGCAGTTTGCACATTGCACAATTATTTGGTATCAACATTAGACTTGTGGCTCCGATACAAAGCTAAAAAACTTCTAATTTTGGCTGAAATGTTCTCAAAAAAATGAATATACTGTACATAGTAAAGATTTATGTATGTCTATAACTTGAAATACCTTCTTTAGGTGTCTGAATTTTCTGTTTCACCACATCTTCCTTTTTCTTCTGCTGGAAAACAGCAGGAAGCTGCGGCCTCGTCCTAATCGATATGGATCCAGGCTTGTCCCCAGATATACGTCTGCGTTTGATGTCATCCTCCAGTGCACCAGGCAGACGCATGCTTGATGTTTCTGTACCCGGTTTTGTTTTTCCTTCAGTTCCTTTATCGTTCTTGTTCGACTCCTTCGCCTCATATTTTGCGAGTTTCTCTTGCACCTTGCTCGGTTGCTTTGTTGCTGTTTCATTTTTAGGCTTCGTGTGTTTTGGTTTTGTTCCATTTTCCACTTTGAGCAGTGGCTCATTTTCAACCTTTGGTACTCCATGCTTCTTTTTCTTCTTCCCCTGAGATCTGGATGTGACCTTCTCTGTTATAACAATAGTCTCGATCATGGTCACTGTGCTTTCCTCTGCGCCTCCAGACTCTTCAACATATGATTCTGGTCTCACGTTCTCTCGTTTCTTGGTTTGACAGCCAAGCTGTTGGTTGTTGTTCGTTTTGTCCTTGTGTTTATTGGAGCGTGTCTTGTTCTCAGCTGACGATTTCTGCGTTTTATGAGGCATCTTGCAGTCTCTTTCGCAACTTTGTGTCACTTCACAGCTTACTTGTTTTATAGCTGACAGATCGTCAGGGTGGTTCTTAAAGCTCAGAATGTCCTCGACGTCTAAAGTCACGTAGGCTATGTGCTTTTCCTCACAGATCATTAAATGCTCCCCTGTGGGTAAGATCAGCCTCTGAATTTCCGAGCTGACATCACTGGCCTCTGTTTTGTACTTTGTGTCTTCAGATGATGATGAAGCTGGACCCTGATCACCAGGTATCTTTGAGATCTCTGATGATGACTCACTTGTGGATGTTCCACTGGTTCTTGGTGTCAGATCTGGTCCAATTACATCATTGATCCCAGCAAGGGATGGCTTTAGAGATGTCCTTTCACCTGGATCCTCTTTCAACCGGTGGAATGACGTTCCAAGAGTGATCGGAGTAAGCGGCATAATAAAATCCACCTCTCCTGTGTTAGGAAACACACATGACCTGCTGTCTTTAATGTGTGCCGCATCACGCTTGTTCACATCTTGCGTGCATGGCAGGTTCTCTGCTTCATAGCTGGTGAGGAGATGAACCTCTGACTCTGGTGTGCTGGGGCAACACGAGAAACTCAAGGCACCATGATTCCTTTCACCTTCCTCCTCAAAGGCTGTGTCTTCAGTTACTTCCCAGAGTGCATTGCTTCCCTGCTATAGGAAAAGAACATTCTGTGAAAGATTATAGAAACCTGAAAATGTTGGTCAGAAATGGGGGGAAAAAATCCTCTATAGAATGAGAGATTTTTGCATCTAATCCTGTCTCTCCTTCATACTCAACTTAAAAATGCTTTAAACCATTTGCTACGTACCTCACTTAACTTCACTCCCCTCTCCTTTTTGTCCTTCTTGCATTCTGGTTTGCTCCACCAAGGCACATACAGTTGTCCAAGGCAAGGTTCATTACTATTATGGGGACGTGAGGAGCTACGCAACATTCCGAGCCGAGCCAATGGCAGCGCTCTGATTCACTCCTGACTTTTCCTTGGGGTTGTGTTTCAATTTTCAGCTGTGCTCTATCGCTCAGTTTTCTCTGACACACCCCTGACTGCACTCTCTGCCATCTCTTCTCCTTTCTCTTCTTCTGCTTTACTGTGTGTGTATATTTTCAAGTGCACTCTGTAATTAGACCCCATTTGCGTTTCTCTCTTTTTAAACCCTCTCTCTTACTCTCAGCGTCTCAGCAGTCGCTGTCACTATAGTGCATATATTTATGTGTTCTGGCTGCAGGGAAGTGAAAGTGTGTGTGTGTGTGTGTGTGTGTGTTGCTTAAGCAAAGTTACGTACTGTTGCCACCCAAAAATTGATTATTTTCCAATGAGATCGCACCCCAACGTGTTTATTCTTCTTATAGCACAGCATTTACCAACGATTGCATTTATAAATTACTGAAGTATGACGTTGTCGTTTTTAACTGTTTACAGTTACATTTAAAGTTGTGGAATTTCCGTGAAACAAGTTAGATTCTTTCAGCACTTGGTTTATAGCAGATATAAATAGTCATTCCCTCACCAGCCTCTCTCTCTTTTTTTCTCTGACTCTAAGTAAATACAACAACAAAATACCATTCTCTCATGTTACCAAAAACCCACAAAGCATAAATTTATCTATACTGAAGATTTCGGAAAACTTACAGGTATAGCTTTATGTCTTAATGTTACAAAGTATTGACACTGGAGACTCCTTCCACAAATGTTAAACGTCTCCTTATAGAAAACGTCACCATATTAGCATGTTTTTTAATTCTTTTATGTGCAATATCTGTCTACAATGACCTGTTAGTATATACTATACTATATATTCAACATATTCAGCAAAGAGGTTGTTAATATTTTCACTGTAAAAGTGATTCTCCTCACAGACAGCAGAGGGCACTAAAATGTACAAACTTATGCTTTAAGAGGAAACAGAAATATGAGTTTTTAACTTGGTGCTACAAACCAAAGCTCTACTGCACCGTATAGAGTTAAATTAGCTTACCTTGGATACACAGGCACACTTGTTTTCCAGTCTTCCTTCTGTGCAATCATTCCGAGACACTTCTGCCTCTTCCTGTAAACCTGAATCTGTCTCTCCTTCCATTGCTTCTGATAAATCCTGAGTCTTGGTCATATCTAAATTAGTGTAAAGGCTATTTTCTCTCTCCTCCTTGTGTAGGAAAGGCATGTCTATTGGCGGACTAGTGGAGTTTTTTATCAGCATCTTACACTCAGAATCCCCATCTTTTACTCCTAAGGAGCTTTCCGGGCCTGTGGCCTTCTCCTTGATCATGTCCTGGATTGCCATGGAGAACGGATGCTGAGACTCAGGACTTCTCATCGTGGGATAATCTTCTGGAAGGACACTAACAGACTGGAACCAGTCTGATAAAGCACTGGCCCAGCTGTCAGAAGATGACCAGCGCTCAATAGTAGGCAGTTCCAAGGAACCAATATTAGATCCCATTTTTGAGGTTCTTGTGTTATCTGAAGATGCTAAGATGGGACAGGAGGCTGGAAGATGTCCCCACTCATCCAAAGCATCAACCCACAACTCGTTAGACATGCCACCGCTGTACATCATTTGTGTCACCTCTGAGTGATCTACGTCAATCCCTGGAAGAAAATGAAAACTGCAGCTTGAATGAATGCTTCATTAAAGCTGTAAAATATCCCAGATTTTTTTTTTTTTAACAGACAAAATGTAACTATGGAATTTTCCTGATTTTAAATTGTATTTAATATGTTTTTTTTTTTTTTTTATCAATCAACCTACATACCTACTAAGAAATATGCTAGCAAGCTAGTGCACAGCTCATACGTCTTTTATATCCTGTAAAGTACAATGTACTGGTGGATTGAGAGCAAAAATGGGATGAAACAAGGACTAATATCAACATTTTCCTCATTTGTGTTGGTAAATTACTAAGAAAATCTTTCAAATGACTAAAATTCCCATCAACACTGCTTTGGAATTTGGAAATTTAAAGCTCTTAGGAAGTTTTAATTTTTGTAGTCAGGACTATAACAAGAGTGGACTGTTCGTCAAATTTTCCCGTAATAATGTTGGACACACTTCTTCCATGTTTGAATGTAGCATTTCCAATAGAATTTCTTAGAAAGTGAATCCAATATTGTACAAACTATTGTACTGTACTGAATCAAATGCATCATTCATACTGTATATTATATCATAGACCCCATTTGTTCTGTAATATTAAAAATGCGAATTTGAACACAATTATCTATAAATAAACAATTCTTGACAGAAGAAAGCATGTGAAAGTGATCTGGAGTGTCACACCTTCCTCAGCCTTAGACGGGATTATGATTGGTGTGTGAGGGAAGCCAGAGATTAGCAGGTGTATGTCAGAGTTATTTTCAGTCGTGTGGTCCACTGTCATGTCTGGAACAAGGTCTTGTAAAATACAAGATGCTGATCCCATGTCTGTTTTTGCACTTACAGTAAGAGACTTGGACATCTGGGTCACGTCATTCTCCACCAAATTGGTAGCTGAGTCAGTCAAAATGTGGGACACTGCATTGTTGTCACTGGCCTCCAGGGTGGTGTTATTACTGAGCTCTGATGAATAGAGTGGGAAGGGTTGCTGTAGTAGGCCTGGAGCACCACCAATGCCAGCAAATTCTGCATTAATGCTTTGGACAGTGTCTTCTAAAACACCACCAATTTCTGAGTCATTGCTTTGAACATTGTCCTCTAAAATTCCACCAATTTCTGAGTCATTGCTTTGGACAGTGTTCTCTAAAACACCACCAGTTGTTGAGTCAGTGCTTTGAATGATGTCCTTGAAAATGGCACCGATTTCTGAGTCAGAATTGAGAGCTGGCTTCACTATAGAGTCATGCATTTCAGAGCCAATGTTATAGACATTCTCCTGTGAAATGCTACCTATTTCCCGAATATCATGCACAGTTTCTCCAGCTCTACCCTTTATTTGAGGGTCAACGTGTTGGATAGTTTCATCCATGAAGTAATTTCTGTGTGTGTCAGTGTTATAAACAGTCCTGCTAATCCAGGCAAGATTGAATTCAATGTTTGGTATGTCATCTATTGTGCTGAACTCACTGTTGGGTTCCAGCGATGGTGACTCATCCTGGAATTGCATATTTGTCGGTTCTGTATTTCCATCCTTTTCCACACTATACTCAGGTACATCAGTCTCTTGATTCTTTGATGTCATATGGTCATTTGGATTCACACTGGCATTCTGATGACCTTTCAGGATGGTGTTAGCTTTATTTCCATCAACTTCAATATCATGAGATGTCACATTCTCAGGCAGTTCCACAATGCCTTCATGAGTATCTATTCTTTTTGACATGCTCTTATAAGCAAGTCAGTTGTAGGCAGTAATCTTGCCTTGATAGCTTCCTTTCTCACAATCTTCTGGCTCAAAATGTTGCCACCAGGAATCCAAGTCCAGCTACTACTTCTCTGCCTCTCTGGTAAAAGATCCTGAACAGGAGTCTGGACTCAAGCCTTATCTGAACGTTTCCCGTTTTGGTCTCTTCTTGAACAAGATCTGAAATTGTTTCTTCACTTTGAATGAAGGTTGCTGTTGAAGTATCAGAATTTTTTTTTATTTTTAGCAAAGTCAGCAAGTGAGTCAACTTGATCCATTGCCATTTCCTTGATGATTATTTCTGTGGATTCATCTCCTAAGAGGAACAGAAGGAGATGAGAATATTCAGATTCAGATTTATTTGTCATATGCATATTAGTACAGAGTACCACAGCAATGAAAACAATGTGCCTTGGCACTCTCTCCACACCGTTCAATAAATAAATAAAAAAGACCAATTTAGAGTCACCAGTTAACCTAACCTGCACGTCTTTGGACTGTGGGGGAAACCGGAGCAAACCCACGCGGACACGGGGAGAATATGCAAACTCCGCACAGAAAGGCCCTCGAGCCCAGACCTTCTTGCTGTGAGGCGACAGCGCTAACCACTACACCACCATGCCACCCAATAATGATAATAATAATAATAGCTTTTTTTCATTGCATATCAGATATATTCCATTCAGCTACACATCTTCGATTCGTTCAATATTATGCTAGCTGAATGGAATATATCTGATATGCCATGAAAAAAAAACAGCCAATATTATTTAATTATGGGTTTTCGTGTGTTTTCTCCCAAAAGAACACTGGTTTCGAAATTACTGGCATCCTATTTTGTAGCATCTGCCTGAGAATAACAGCACTGAGTCTATTCCCATAATGTCTAAAGATACATATAGAGGGATCTTGGTTCACTCCTCCAAGCAGAACATATTAAGTTCTTTTGTATTTTTAGACTTGTGCATGTCGCATCCGCATGCGTTTGTGCTCAGAGTGTGCAGCAGCATGCCTCAGACTGCAACTAGCATGCAGCGCCGCGCTCAAGCTCATTAGGACTAATTGCCATGCACCTGTTCTTGATCAGAGTGCAATCACAGCTCACGCATATAAAGACTCACAGACCTTGTGAAGTATATGCTCTGTTCCTTGTGTCTGACGTTAACAAGCCTTTTGATTATCTTACTGTTATTCTTGTTTTTTGACTTGGTTTATGTCTTTGGACTTTGACTTTTAATTACCTCTGACAACCCATTTGTGTATCACCTGAATGCTGCCTGTTTCTGGTTATACTCTTTGCCTCATGTTTTGGAACTGTTTGCCACCTTGCTTTCAATGAAACTCTTTCTGCACTTACATCCGTCTATCACCCATTCCTCTAACAGTGGACTTCCTTCTTTAATTCAGACCACATGTTTCAAATCAGTAGGGTTCAAATCTGGAGACTAAGGTGGTCATTGCAAAATTGATTTTGTGTTTCTTTAACAATTGTTTGGGTTTTGAAAGTATCTTTGGCTTTTCTTCATGTTGAATGCTCTATGTATGGACAAGTCTGAACCTTCTAGCAAAGACAACAAGGTTTTAGACAGGAATATCCTGGTACTTAATAGAACTCATATTGCCATTAATCTTCACAAGAGCCCTTGAACCACCAACCAAACAATATCCCCAAAGCATCAGTAATCCACCTCATTATTATACAGTGGTGTATCAGGCATTTTTCTTGCATGCAGTCTCCTTTTGTCACGAAACAAAATGATGGTGTCCATGACCCAAAAGTTAGATTCGAGTCTCGTCTACCCACAACACACCATGCCAGTTGTAGTTCTAATTCAGCTTGGTGTTCAGGTGAGATGCTCTTAGGAAGAACTTTTTTCTTGCAAGCAGCTTGTTGTTGTGAAAATGGCATTTAAGGGTTCATTTTGAAAACTGACAATTACAACAATCAACTACACTGTACAATTCTATGCTCACTTTTTCTCTCCTTCACCCTCCTTCTCATTGTTTGGGGGACAGTGTACTTAGGGTAGAATTAATTGCAAATTTCCAGCTGTTTCACACATGTGAAACCTTTTCTTGCAGCCCTAATTGGGTTTAAGGGGATTAATAGCTGCTTATGTGTCTATTTTTTAATTACCTTTTTTTGTGTCGGTCAACAACCATTTCTCTCTTTTGTGTTTCTTTGGGTTTTTCCCCCCATAGTAATCGATGACAAATTTCATACGTGTGCAACATCATATTTATACCCCAAGGAAACAGAGAACAGAGTTCTTGGATTCTTGGGAATTGACACCAAATGAACAATTACATAAGTTTTTCAAGACTGATCATTTGTTTGATGTCATTTTGGCACATATTTTGATATAAAATGATATTATTACCTTACAATAAAAATAAAATAATTGTACCTTATACTTGATTACTTCTCTGTAATGCCAAACTATATGCACCACATGCTACACAACATGCAACATTCAAACCTTTTTCATGTGATCTGAAGAACATACACAGAAACTGCATGTAGACAGTAACCTGAGGTCAGGACTGAACCAGAACCATGGAGCTACTCACTGTGCCACCATCTACTGTAATCTTGATATTCGAGATTTTTTTTCCTAAGCAATAACAAAAGTAGTTAACTGTTTACACAATCAGGATAGAGTGGGTTTCTGTACACTGCCTTTAGTCCAAATATTAAAACAGAAATTGGAGAATTTTGCCAGGCTCTAGCCCTGAAAATCCTAAATGTGGAACAACCAGAAAGAACAAGATATCCCATTTCATTTATTTCGGGCACAGAAACTAATTTTAGTAGCTTCTTAACAACGCTGTATTTCTGTGTGTTATGAAGTAGTAATATTGAAATAATTCTTCTCAAGTATATAGTACAGAAATGCTTAGACGTGTAACACATGCACACTGAGACAGTTTAACGTAAGATGAGGCTCCAGTACAGCTGCAGTAATGTCAGCGTGGCTACTGGCACAATAAAGTGGAGTGGAATGCTGGCCTCATGCAGGGCCCTGGCAGTGAGAAAGCATGCTGGGAGCTGAGGAAGAGGATGGTTAGATGCTTACAATGATTCCAGCCCAATGGGGTGTCTCCCTAGCCAGCAGAGAGGGGCTGATGGTGGTCATGAGAAAGGCCACAACCGTGATGGCGATGCCCAGTAGCAGCTGCAGCAGGGCGATGAGCAGTGGGAAGCGGCAGCCGCAGCATGTATGGCTTCCCTCGCCGTCTGGGCCTCCTCGATTAGGCTTGGCCTTATTGTGCCCTCCACCAGACCCCGCTGGACTCTTCGCTGACCCCATGCTTCCCCCTGCCTTCCTTCCTCAAGCACAGTGGCTTACTATTCCTTCAAACCTAGAATTTTCCTTTTTTTTAAACCTCTTTCTTCTCTTCACTCCTTTTCCTCCTTTTTGTCTCCTGTTTTTCTTCTTCTCTCCTTTCCCTGACTGGCCCTCTGTACTGTTTACCACCCCCCTGCCCTGCCCTACTCCTCCCCTCCCTTGCCGGGGGCTCCTCTCCGAGCCAGCCCGCTCGGCTGCAGCTATTTGGAATCAAAGAGGGCTCTGAACTAATATGGAAAACATTTTGAACTGCCTGAGAGCCACATATAGAGCAGCAAGCAGTGGAGGAGAGGAAAAGGAGGGAGGGAGGGAGCGAGAGGAGAGAAGACTGAAAGGGGGGACTCCAACACACGACTACAATAACAACAGCAGCAAACTGCCATTCTCCCAGCAAACAGAGCTGGGAAATGGGATCTTACAGAGAATGAGGAAGAGGTGCTGTGAGTTAATAATTAGCATTAACATCCCACATCACAGGCAAATGTGGGCGAATTCAGACTCCTGCCAAGTGCACACAGTTCACAATACCCAAACTGTCACATGATACCCATGGAGAAGTAATGTGACCTACAGGCATGTGAGGCAGGATACAACTAATTCTTTATTAATCCTTCATGGTTATTATCATAGTGTGTTGATAGACCATATCTATGAGTGTGAGCACGGTTTAATATATTGTATATGTGTTGTGAATATTCAATGTATATGAATATGATATGTATATATTAATATTTATTAAAGTTTTTATAAACATGCAATACATGAATAATATGCATATTAAATATTTTACAAACTATATGTTTACATCGACTTGGATTTTACTTACTTTTTAAATGACAAAGTATGTCTTCTGGCCACTTTTATAGACACGCAAACCTTCTTGTTCCACCTTGTAGGCATCTATAGTCTATCGCTCAGCTTTTTCGTGCTTCAGCTTTAAAAAATGACCATACCACTTTTTCTTATCTTTACTGAACATTTGATTGAATTTATGAATTCAGTTTACTTACAAATTTGACTCCAAACTGCCTGTTTTTGAATGTTATTTATAGAGCTTAATGTTTATATTTATTGTACCAAAAGGGCAGGGAGCTTTTCACACAAGAAAGCTAATCACACACCATCCTTAGGTAAAATTATACTTCTGTTTTGTAATATTTCTTACATAAACAAATACATGTTGTGTTATATGTGCAGAAATATTGAAGCCAAAAAAAAAAAAAGCCAGTTTATGTGGGCTCAAACTGTTGCTGGATAACAATATTTACATTTGGGCTGTAATCCAAAACAACATACAACTGAGACAATGAAAACATGAAACTGAGCAATTAAGAGTTATGCCAAGATCAGACTACACAATATATATTTTTTCTTTCACGATGGTCATTATGTCAGATTAGGCAATCATAGTGCCATCAATTCTTGTCATGTCTTGGTTGGAAGACTGGCAACACTACAAGTTTTACCCCAACCAATTGTTGTTCACATCCTTGCATGTCAGCAGGGAGGAGGGTCAAGAAATTGTCAATCATGGCGGTAGAAGGAACGTCAAGGAACATGTCATAGGCCCAAATGTAAACGAAAGAAATATAATTTTTAAAACAATGAAATGCAAAACAAATTTTGGCTGTTACTGTAGCTCACGTGTTGATTATAATAAGTATAAGTTGTTCAGGGTAAATTTTTTTTCTTTTTTGTTTTGATCTAGTGATGCTTATAAGTTGAATATTTGTATATGACATGTTCTTTAACGTTCCTTCTATAGCCATGATTGACAATTTCTTGACCCTTCTCCCCGATGACATGTC
>JAOANJ010000004.1:1062454-1079459 GCA_026413345.1 Ariopsis seemanni | reverse complement strand
TACATGAACAAATTTTGGCGAGTTGATTTTCTGTTTGGCGAGTTACTTTGAAAGGTAACTAGTCCGGCTGGCTGGTGGAAAAAAAAAAAGAATTTTGAGCCCTGTTATTGTTTCTATAGTAACGGCTCATTCATACAACGGATATACCATAATAATAAAAAAACTGGTTTTAAAAAATGTTTATATAGTGACACTTTCCTTTTCGAAAGATTTCTCTAAAGAGTCTCCAGTGTCAGTGTTTTGTAACAATCAGAGGTGAAACTGGAACCAAGTTTTCTGACTTCTTCAGGACAGAGGAGTTTCTTCTCACTTTGTCTGTCTGTTTTTGTTTTATTTTTTTTGTCTTAACTTCATGAGAGAGTAAAAGAGCCTGGTGAGGGAATGACTGTTTGTAGCCGCTATAATGTACATGAGAATTTGATCATAAACTAGATCATTAAATGTAATTGTAAAAGGCTAAGAAAAATTGGCACAGTTCTTTAATAAATTTGTAATCACAATCTTTTATCTGGTATAAGAGGAATAAAACATGCTGTTATAGGAAAATAATCATCTTCAGAGTAATAACTTATAACTCGTGTTTATAGGAACAAGAGCATATGAACTGTTATAGCCAGCGTATGCTTGAGCTACTTAAAGTGCGACAGCAGCAGGAGAAGAACAGACTGCCGAAGATCCAGCGCAGTGAAGGAAAAACTCGCATGGCCATGTTTAAGAAGAGTCTGCGCATTAATTCCTCAGGCAACAGTGCAGAAGACCGCGAGAGGGTCAAACAGGTCAGTGTCACGCCTCTTTATTCTTCTTACAATCTATATTTGATTCTCTGCCATTTCACATCTTTTTCCTCTTTTCTACAAATTTTGTACACTCAGCATGAAAATTTGGACCCCAGCTTTATCAGATCAACCCCGAACAAAATCAGGCTCTTGGATTAAAAAAATAAAAATAATGGGGCAGTTAGTCTATAGTTTTGACGTGTGTGTACGTACACAGTTTTCCAGACAGGAGGACAAGAGGCAGAAGGCAGAGCGGCTGCACCAGCAACAGAAACATGAGAACCAGGCGAGAGAAATGATTGGACAGTGTGATGGGAACCTCCGAGAACTTCAGCAACTACAGGTGTTTACAGCAATCTGCTTCTCTCTCTCTCTCTCTCTCACACACACATTCTCTTCTGTCTCATGTCTTTTGAATCGTTCAGTCTTCCTCCCTTTTTTCTTTACCTTTCTTCTGTCTTTCTCAGTCTGTCATCTTTCTCTCACCATCTCACTCTTGCTCTTTGACCCTCTCACTCACTCAAACACACTCACCACATACACTTGAATATTCTCACACGTCACAAGACAAGCTCCACCCAAACACTTTATTTTATTTTTTTTAAATTAATTTATTTTTTAATTTTCATAAACTGTATTTTCAGCTGTTTCAATTCAGTTGTTCATGTTAACTTTGCATGATGGTTGAGTAACAAAAAGCAGAAAAGTTCACTCTGGAGTCAGCGCAGTGTTTTTACAGCTCATTTATCAGTTTTATATTTATCACCTCTGATCTTCATTCTTTAGAACGAGAAATGTCACCTGCTGGTGGAAAATGAGACTCAGAGGCTGAAAGCGCTGGACGAGCATCAAAACCAGCTGCTGAAGGAATGGAGAGCGCAGCTTCAACCCCGCAAGAAGGTTCTGGATTTAATCTCTGCTACATCATCTGTTATCTTTAATATCCAGCATGGAATATAAACAGATCCTCAGCAGTGGTCCAGTAGGAAATAAGAGGAGGATTAATCATTGACATCACTGTTGGGGTTCTAAATAAATAACTTTTCCGTTTCTTCCCAGTGTAAGCATCTGTAGATAGTTTTAGTGTACATCAGCATTTAATTAATATAACATTTCACTTTTACACACACAAAGTGACTTTACTATGGGGAAAGATTATAGCTTTTTTTTTTCTAGTTTTTCAGTAGAGTCCTGACACTAAATAAATAAATTAGCAATAATAAGGTAAAAATGCTTTGCTACTTGTATTTTAAAATGTGCTCACAATCTAAAACCAAACAGTAATTTAATATGGCAGTGCAAATTAGCTCGGTCCCTGTTGTTAGGGGGCCAAACACCACATGGGAATCTATAACAGCCCATAGAATATGTCGTGCACTGTGGCTAATAAATTTCATAAAGAGCGTACAACTTTGGTGTACGCCATTCAAGCGCTCTAGTGCCACCAGTAAGGCAAATTTGGACATGTGTTTATGTTAATACTGAAATGTCATTTTGTAGAAACAGGATTCATCTTATTTACTTTCCTCTGGTTCTTTTGGTCATGCCGCGTTCAGCGTACACTTTGATGTGACATTCCATCATATTGGAATTCCTACCATTTAAAAAAAAATTTTCAAAATGTGTTTTCACTTCTCTGCCTACAAATTTTTTCCAATCATCCAATGTGGAGCGCAGCATTGAGTCCTACCCGAGCAAAACTTTCTCAGAGCATTATGTATTGACGCCAAACTTGTCATTTATGTTCAGCAAATGATTGGGAGGGTAAAACAGGAAGTGAGGCAACATGTCTGCAGCGGCTTGTTTTGCCCTAAAATATAGTACACATGGGGAATGAGCGCTTATATGGTTACAATGGGATGAGGGGTGGGGACAAAACATGCTTGGCCCCATTAATCACTGTATGTAGGTGTTTATTTTTTTTTAATATACAAATTGTTTAACATTGTTGTCGTCAGGCTCTGGAGGAGGAGCTGACCCAGAAGAAGCGTGAACAGGAGAATTTCTTCCGGATGAGCGAGGACTCCGAGTGTGTGAACCCCAGCTCTCCCAACAGATACACAAAATTCCTGCCATACACAGAGTCTTCCACCACTTAGGACTCCACCCACTGGCCATGATCAACCAGTCACAAGCCTTGTGCTCCTCTATAGCCCCACCCACTAGTCCAGGTAGATTGTGCACATACGCTCACCTTTTGCATATGGTATTATTAAAACCTGAAATGTTTTATTTAAAGTAAAGAATAAGGAGTGGCATATCCCTGATGGGTCTTAAATATGAGAAGTCAGAGAGATAAATAAGGAAGCACATTTAAAAGAAAAATCCTTAATAATATAAAGCCTGATTACTGGCTTTAGTGTGAAAACAGTTGGTGGCATTATTATTATTTCTGGTCTGTACAAGATTTATCAGCCTATCATCGGATATTTCTTTTCTAACAAACAAATCATAAAAATATCTAGTATTGCCAAATAACATGTACAGGAAAAAAAAAGAGCTTAAGCATGTTTTCTGTTCCTTTTTAAAAGTTATTCTATTATATAAATACAAAAAGCAAATATTCAAGACACTTTAACGTTCTACTTTAACAGTGTTTTATGTTGAATAAATGTTTAATTTGTCATGTTTTCGGTTTAAGTGACGGCGAGGTAAATTGGTACTTTTTTTGTGTGGTGTTTTTTTTTTGTATTTACTGTTTTTGGCACCAAAATGTGAGTCATGGAGTTACTGTAAAGCACAACACTGGATGTAAACGACAAAGGCGCAAAAAAAAGCCCACAAAATATTATTCATGAGATTTAATAACCAAAAAAAAGTTAAGTGTATAAGATATAATGAAGAGGATTGTTGCTGTCTGGGGGTAAAAGCTTTATAACCCCCCCCCAAAACCCTTATGCAAATATTAATATAAAAATTCTGCATTGAGGTATAATTATATTGTTTACTAAAAATGGTTATTTTTACTTTATTTAAATATTACTAAAATTACTGAATTATAAAAGAACAAATTTGGATTAAAATCATCCCAACTTTGAAGGTTCTTATCTAGCAGCAATATAAAACAAGCTTCTGATTAGTAATTTACTGACTTGTTTAAGCACTGACACTTTAAGTGCAATATATTTTTCCTGATGCAATATTCTCTACTGTTTATTACTTTATTATTATAATTAATATGGGACAGAAATCAGGTACAGATCAGCCTTACGTTCTCTTTGCAAAACCAAAGGTTTACTTTAAATCGACTTATTTTCTGAATTTTATCCATCTGACTGCACTGTTTTGGGACTTTTTTTTATTTAAATTGCCATTTTTATTTTAACCAAAAAGGTGTCAAAGGAACCCTTGATGTACAGAAATCTAATAAAGTTGACTATATTTATTCCCACTTTTCCTTGCATACTAATTATTTATCTATAGAAATAATTTACACACTGAACAGATTTGATTTGAAATGTTTACTTAGGTTTTATTAGAAAAAAAATTGCATGACATGGGGAGGAAAAAAAAACATAGTGTACAGGTTACAGAAATGAAAATGTGGATGATTCTGCAGGATGCAGTGTGTTCATCATGTTGATTGATTGATTTTTCAAAAGCTCTTGCTCACTTGCAGCATTTCCACCCAGTTAAAGCTCACCTCACCTCATGGCATCAATTTTAGTTCACTATTTTTCCCAGACCATAAAACAAACTCCTCACGAAATTCTCTTCTTTGTTGTGGTGCCAGTTTTAGTTATGACTGTTTACTAACCTGTCAGTCATTTCTAAATGTTCTGTTTAGATGCATGGTTCTGCCCAAGGACAAAAAAAAATAAATCATGATGGCAAACCTTTTGACACTTTTTGCAGCAATGAAACAATTGGACCAGTAGAGATTCATGATTTTTCTTCCCCCACAATTGCACGGGTAGGTTGTTGCTGTTTGCATAAATTTTTAGTAAATCCTTGAAACAATTCTACATCTCTCACTACTGCACTGTGAGATGGTGGAAACTTGGATCTTCTGAATTTAATACTGTTGGAATGTACCGGGATGTTCCTGATGAACAGTTGCCAGTTTACGTAGCAGGAGTTTGTTAGAGTTGTGACTGCTGTGAACACATTTCACTTAATCTGGTTACCGTTTGGAGATTTTCACCACCATTTGTTTGTTGTAAAAAATTATTTAAAAAAAAAAAAATCTACGGTATGATTTACATCGCCCAGTCCTAGTCTGGAAAATACCATCTTTAAAACTTCCCTACAAACATCACTCAGTCTTACATCACTCCATTGTATACATTTTGGGAAAATAATGTAATAAAAAAGTAGAAAACATTAATGCTATAAATTTTGTGAAGGCATGAGTGAGCATCAGTCAGACTTTTTAAACTGCATCATTCTCGTGTGATAAACCAAGCACAAAAGAGTTCAACACTTAAAGGCAATATAACAAAACCTACTAAAACAAACAAACTGTAGTGTTACTAAAAGTATACTTGAAACCAGTCAAGCATGCACATGTTAAACACAAACTATCATGAAATAATGTAAGCACCATTATCCCTAACACAACACTGCTGAACTTAGATATTTCATTAATCCTTTTTTTTCTTCTTCCAGAAAATGGCTCATTAATTGGTTTGCTTTTTTTTCCCCACCTCTTAAAGTTTAAATTAGGGATGCATCGCTAACTACTTTTCCATACAGCGTACAAATGTTTATTGATGTTTGCTGATACTGAAATGAGTAATTAACTCATCCGAAGCTTTAGGGAGCGTTTTGTTTCTCGTACTCCTGTTACTTTTAATTGATGCATCCCTATTAAAAAGTGCAAGTTGAAGCAAAAATCACCCAGGCGTGGGTTGAAAATGGGTAAATACTCACACAGTACAAAAATGCTGTTTGAAAATTTCAAACAGTTTTTTATAAAGGTTTTCTGCGAGGTCATGGTAGCACATGGAAGCACGAGGCTAATTTCTCCCTGCGAAAAGTGAACGTAAATGGCTGACCAGGTTTATAATCATGTTTCTGTACGATCATTACACTGTATTCACCTTAAACGAAGACTTTGCTAATGTATAGAAGCTCAAAAAGCTTAGATTTTAATATTGTTAATAATATTGAGGCACAATAGATAGCAAGAAGGCTGCAAGAAGTTATTTATACGTATATTGCTAGTCTGTTATAGCACTAAATATAAAAATAGTATGAGATTGGTTAGCATGCATAGAAAAAATAATACGGGTTTAGCAGTGTGACACGTTTGTCGCTTTCTCCCAAAGGTTTAAAAAAAATCCACCTGACATCCCTGAAAAAAAGGGGACAGTAAAAACAACGCAAGCACAAACAAGGAGTGTTTGAACTTGCAAGAGAATGGAATGTAACAAGACTGATTGTAAAGGTACCCATAAATAACACAGACTAATTAAATAGGTATGAAAAGGGGGAGGAGCTATCTGAAAGGTACCTAGTGTTTCTTGGTTAAGTAATTGGAAGGGATCCAGCCCTCGGCCATTAAACCATCACTTACATTTTTGCAAAACCACCATCCTGTGCTGTTCCTCTCGAGCACCTCGAAGACGGCGCCTTCTTTAAACCCCGGTGTTTGATCGTCTCCTTCAAAGTCTGCTACAGCCAAGAAAAGCTCTTCCTTGGCTGGATCTTTGATCAGAGGAGGAAGTTTGTCTCTCGGTGGCTGCGGTTTATCGGCTTTAACGAGCGGTTTCGGCGGCACCGGAACTTTCACCTTTGGCGATTCCTCCTTGTCTTTGGAAGCTGGCGGTGTGGCAGCTTTTGGTTTCGGAGGCGGCGGCCGGGTTTGAGAAATGGGGGCAAGCTTGTTCTCCTGACTGTCCTTCAGAGGAAGTTTGATCTCTGTGGAACTTGGTTTGACTTCCACCTCTGAAGTTTTCTTAGGTGGTGGAGGTCGTCTCGGAGCAGAGCTCGGTTTCTGAGGTGGTTCTCTGGGACCAGGCATTTGTGGTTTAGGGATTTCTACAGAATCATGGCCGTTTTGCTGTTTGGGTGGATATTTTGGTTCTTCATTGTTTGAGGTGCCATTTTGCTGGCTGGAGTCTGTGTCAGGAAGTTTAGATGGCCGTAACTTGCTCCTCAGGTTTGTGATATCGAGCTCACTCTTGCTCGGTGGCTCTGGTTTAGCAGCTGGAGGTTTCGGTCTAACAACCGGTTTTGGTTTCAGGAAAGGTGCAGGACTGACTGATTCCACTTTCTCTTCTTGGCTTTCGGATTTGGGCTTTGGTGGCTGCTTAGGCACTGGCTTCAAGTTGAACTTCTTCACTTCCTTGGCAGAAACTTTGTGGCCACATTCCAACCCCATTTCATTCCTCAAGTGTAGGGGCTTGTTCTTCTCATCTTTCCGTGGTTCCGGAGGCTTTTCGGCTTTAAACGGAGCCGGTTTGGGAGAAACCAGGGGCATGATGACACCAGGAACTGGGGGTTTAGGAGGAAGTGGTTTGGAAACATCCACTTTAAGCTTCTCCTCTAGCTCCAGGCTCTTGTTGATGGACTCTCTCCTGGGGGGCAGGGCTGGTTTTTCCTCAGCAGGGGGTAAAGAAGGAGCTGGAGGCAGCGGACCAGAGAAAGGGGAGTTGTTCTTTGCGGCGTTGGACTTCCAGTCTCTCAGTTTGGGACGAGTGGCGAAGTCGGCAGTGGAAGACGGCTCGTCCGGGAGAGGTTTGGACCAGTTATCTTCTGTGCTGGGATTACTAATGGAACCATCCTCCAGCTTCAGCTGAGCCATTTCTCCAGACAGAGGAGCTAAAAAATTGGGCCTGGAAGCACTGCTGGTTTTCTTATATTTATCCAAGAAGGTGACAGGAGCCCAACCTTCTTTATCATCGATTTGAATGTACCACCAGCCACTCGAGTTCTTCTCAATGACCTGGAAAAGAAAGAAAATAAGGATAAGTCTCCCAACGGGTGATTTCCTACCAATTTTATAGTGAAGATTAAACAATGACGCCGCAGTCTGCATCCTGTCATTTCACAAATTTTTTTTTTTTTTAGACGGAGAGGAGGGAGCCTATAAAAAGGAAAAGTAGAACTGTTTCCTTTTCTCCCTCTTTCTTTCATGAATGACTGGTGGACCAGGGCTTTAGTAAATATTATATAAATATCCATCTCACTTCGACTTTAACTCCAGCTTGGAAGCTGATTCCATCTGGGATGGTGGTCTGAAAATCAGCAATGGTGTAGTACTCCTCCTCCACCTGTGGGGGCACTGGTGGCTTGGGCAGGTTTGTTCCACGGGGCTACAGGACGGCCAGAAAGAAAACTGGGTCAGCAGAAACCGTGATTTTTAAACAAGATGTATAACTTCTCCACATTTCCATTAATCAGCTCTCTATCCTTTTTATACAAATTAAAGCTGCAGCTTCTTACGATTGAAAGATCTCGGCGTGGTGGTGGTCTCTGACGCATATCTGCTTCTGCAACATAAAAATCACTAAAAGTAGATGAACTCAATTTTCCAACTTGATGTGAAAATGGCTTTAGAATAAAAAAAATTATGGGGCAGAAAACACCTCTGTGCATGGTGTTTATCAGACAGGGCTGTTTAAAAAGAAAAAAGATTTTTGAACGCACTTTTCTTGTCGTTAAACGGACTGAATCTCTCGCGCTGGTTCTCCTTGTTGCTGATTTGTTTACACGCTCCGTCTAAATCATTAGCGCTCGAGTGCGACGACATTTTTTGGCTTGAAACATCAGATTTTTTCAGATATGACGCCGGAGCCCAGCCTTCTTTCCCCTGATACCTGCAGCGAGAGACAATTATTAAACCGCTAAATAGATAAGACTATAAGTTATACTTTAAAAATTTAAATGACTGAATATTGTAAAAGACAGTCAAAACATACATATATTTAAATTAATATTTTTAACCTGATCTTCCACCAGCCTTCCAGGTTTTTCTCCATCACCTCCACCGTCATTCCCTTCTCCAGATCGATTTCATCCTGATCGCGAGCTGAGTACGGATAAATCACCACATACTTCTCTTCTGGGGGAATAAAACAAAACACATTCAGGGCGAGTGGATCCGTCTGCTCTTAATTTCTCAGCAACAAAACTGTTTTATTATACAGAAGGTCATGTGATCATGGCAGCAGGCACTCGAGGTAACGTCCAAAACATCTCCAGTGCTGTATTTAAATCTGCTGCATCCTGGACTCTGATTGGTCAAAAGATATTGATTATAATAGCAGCTCTGACACTACTACAGCTGCACATAATCGATTCTGTAAGATGTTTATGGAACCTCTACTGAAGGAGTCTCCAGTGTCAGCTGTAACTTTACGTTTCCTGACATCTTTGAGAGAGAGCGCAAGCGAGCAAAAGAGGCTGGTGAGAGAACGACTTTATAGCTGCTCTACCGTACCCGGGAACAACTTCATGCACATTTAATGTAACTATAAAAAGTGACTTTTTGAAGAATAAAACACTCAGGGATGTGCCGTTAGAGGAAAATAAGCAACAGTAACTCCGCCTCCCTGTATATTTTCTATACGAGGGCGGAAAAGAACTGACTCGGTGGAGAAATCATGCAGCATCCAGTGGACCCAAGTGATCAAAAACACATTACGCCAATTTACATTCATGCATCATGCAGCCGGATTGGGGGGGAAGAGACAGATTTTCTCTCCACCTTGCCTGCAACTCAGGCCGAACAGATCGCCTAAAGTGCGGCGGCGACCCCCGAGCCTTGGCAGTGACCAGAACCTCCGGCACACTCCAGCAGCAAGGGAATCAAACACACACACAAATCAACTCACTTCAGTCATGTCATTAGAATAGAATTAAAAAAAAAAAAAAAGTCACACCAAAAGACTTTCACATCATTTGTGTTAAAACCTTCAGTAGAACGCAGCCCCGTGTTTAAGTAGATTTTCTTTCTGTAATACAGATTTGCGTGTATGATGTGATAAACCATGTCAATCTGCACTTTTAACAATTTTAGAACAAACTCACCCTGGAAGAAGCTGTGACTAGATGTTAAAAGGTTCTGTACAGAATTATTTCAGTTTTTGTCAAGTAATGGTATCAAGAAATGTTACAATTCATGTGTCGAACCAAACTCCTAATTATTATTTCTAATTTAGACAATTTTTCTTGATGGATTTTATAGTAATCTCACTCCCACTGAAATTCTCTTTAAAGTTAACTTCAGAATGTATGAGAGGTGTGAGGAGGAGCACAATCTCTCTCACACACTTTCAGTACCTTCTTCTGCAGGAAGACTGAAATCATCAGGATCATCCTGAGCCTCCAGGCAGGTGGCAGGAACCCAGCCCTGAGCATCCTCCGAACTCACAAACCACCAACCTGCAACACACACACGCAATACTTCTACAGCATCTTAAAATGATCTGAATCAGACTGCACGACCAACAACCTTCCTAAAATCTTTGTTCAAGATTTGGATTTTTTTTTGGGAAGTGCTTGATTTTTCACTCCATGTTTAAGAATCTTTTCAATATTTATTTCTGCCCCGCTGAATAAACAGCACTGAGCTTTTCTCAGGTCTCATCACCTGACTCGTTCTTCTCGATGACCTCCACCACCTGGCCGACTCCGAGGCTGATCTCAGAGCTCTCCTGCTTCTCGTAGTCAGTGACGGCGACGTACTGATCCAGGAGCAGCGGGTCGGCGGCGCTCGAGTCTCCTGCTGTCGGGAAACACGGAGAGATCAACGGAAATGTGTGAATTTCTCTCCAACACTATGGAGGCTAACGAGCAGAGCGGAGACGAGCTGCAGCGAGCGAGAGAGACACACACGTCGCTGTTAGACATGAAAAGGAAACGGTTTAGTGAAGGGAGATGAAACAGGAGACAGAAGGAAAGAAACCAACACCAATGTTACGACACAAGCAGATCACCATCAGGATCACATGATGACCCAGAAAATCAAAATCCCAGATTTACACAAAGCTCCCCAAACTGAACTCCTTTATCTCACCATGTTTATCATTATATTATTATAATTATACTGTATATTACTTCTGACCACACCCACAATTTAACTCTCACTCACTGAATAAAAACATCACACGACTCGAACACATGAAACTGAAATTAAAATAGGAACAGAAAACTTTTCTTTGCACTGATCCATTATAAAATACTGATATTTAAATATTAGTAATTATTAGTATTGTAACACATGAATGATGTCACACTGCAATAAATACAAATCAAACTAAATTCCTGTGGATTTGTGACCAAAAATAGTTTGTGTTCTATAAACTATTTTTAATACTCTTTACACATTTAATATTGTGTAGTTTAGATTTCTCTCAAACATTAAAACACCAGTAAATAAATTTCATTTTTATGGGTTGATGAAATCAGCACAAGGTTTTGTTTTTTTTCTTAAAATGAAGCGCACAGTCGTTCTGATTAGCGGCTTTGTGGTTTTAGAATCCATTTCCAAAAATCTGCCTTGGCTTTATAAAATAAAAGTTATTTTTAATAATAATTTGTGTTTGATGAGTGATGAAATTAAAACTGATATAATCAGACCTGAGTGCAAATTGAAAGTTATTAATTTCACTGAATCTGACTCCTTTTGATTTGTTGTAGCTGCAGTTATGCGGCTCGGCCTGTAGGGGCGCTGCGCTCCTCACCACGTGACTCCGCACTTCCTCTGTGAAGGTTTTCTTCCCGTCACCAGAGAAACTGCGACCTTTAACAAGTCTTTCATTCCAACTCCTGATTACTTTTGTATTTTTTCCCCTGGGAATTTTTTAGATTTTGATTTGTTCACCCTATAAACTTACAATTTTTCTCCATCACGTCTCGCCCATTTAAAGCTTGTAAAAAAGAATTTCCTTAAAGTTTATATTTTTCCCCCTCATGATTTTTTTTTCAAAATCCCCCCTCCATATTAGATTAAGAAAAATTAATTATCCCTTGAGATTTTAAATTTTATTTCCGAGATTTAGATTTTTTTAAACATGAAATTTATCTCTGGGTTCTGATTTTTTTTTTTCAGTATTTGGAATTTTTCCAAAAAAATGTAGACCATTTTTTTTAAATTCCAATTTTTTTTTTAATTGGATTTTTTTTTTTTAAGATCACTGATTTTAATGCTTGTTCATGGCCAGACTGATTTTCATCACATCCCTGATGGGTCGGCTTGAGTTGAGTTTTGCTTGTGATTCTGGAGTCCATTTGGTCTGAGGGTGAATGCGACGCCTCACTGAAGCTGCTGATCCTCCAGATCTACTGACTGACGCAGCTACGCCACCAACACCACAGGAGGGTTAAACAGTTGTCTGTCTCTCTCCTATTATTATTAATTATTAAGGTTCCAAGGGCTAAAACACACACACACAGTGACACCCCAGCACCCGGCCACAGCAGCAGCGTTTTACTACCTCGCTTTAGGAAAGAAGTCGCTCTCTCCACAATGCCTGATGAGGAGGGGAGAAAAAAAAAAGGAAAAAAAAAAAGGAAGAGCGTCAGAGTGAGGGGGTGGAGTCAGGGAGAGGGGAGCAGAGAAAGCAGCAAATTCAAACAAAGGAAACAGACTGGTGTGATAAAACTCCAGAGTTTTTAAACATGTGAGCTGACGCCCATGCTGTGATTGGTCCGTTTCAGTAGAATGGAAACAGCTTCCTGTCTGTAACTAAACTGTGTTCAACTGCACTTAGTCTGTGAGAGGGGTGTAGTACCAGCACTAAGAACAAAAATATACATTAATGCAGAAAAAACCTGAATTTTACCACAGAGCTCACAGCTAAACTGATGAACAGTGCACTCCATCCCGCGTTTTTCCCGCCCACAGCCCCGCCCACAGGTTACACAGAATACGTGCGTGAATTCACCTGGACATAAAACACGCCACACTGTGGGGAAAAACTATTTACATTCCTGTTTCAGGCTTTTAAATAAAAAACAAACCCTTTTTCCTGTCAATATTTAAATCTCCTCCTTTTTCCCCTCCTCAAATATTTGTAAACTGAAAATTAAGAAAACCGTTGTGTTTACATGTTTCCAGTGTCGCCATAGCAACAGATCAAAATATGATAAACTCTACAGCTGAACGCCGCCACGTCTGAGAATGAGATCAGTTCTCAAAAGTCAAATTATTGAGTAAATAAATAAGTTATGACACACGTTCTGAGGTCGTGATTAAAATGCTCAGAATTAACGCATTAAATAAATAACAGATAAAAACACTTATTTTAACTGATTAAATTATACAACTGTCTGAAGTTTCTGATTTAATGAAGTTTTAATTTCAGCAGAATCCTAGAAAAACTCCACAAACTGAAGCCTTGTGTTTTAGCAGAAGTGTGGATTATAGAACAGATATTTCACCCATGATCATTTATGAATAAATCAATAAACACTCATTAATTAAAGCGTCAGTAAATTAATTGCAGCTTCTTACCCGATTTCTTCTTCCCGATGGGTTCACTGTAAGAACATCCAACACACAGAAGAGACGAGCGTTTCAGGGACGGGCAACAACATTACACACAACTACAAACGGGTAAAAACTATAATCAATTAAAAATGTGTAATTGTTAAGTTGTTGTGATTTAAGAGGAATTAAAAAAAAAAAAACACTCCAGTGCTTTACTGATGTGCTGTTAAAGGAAAATAATCAACAGTAAATTGTTTTTTGTGCGCGCGCACACTCACTCAACAGGGGGGTTCAGGTCCTCGGGTCGAGTCTCGAAGAACACACGCACCTCTTCACACTGAGAAATGTACACGGGCAACTGGATCAAAGCCTGGAAAAAAACCACCACACACACTTCAGTGATGTCTCTTTACAGCTTCCTGTTCCTGTTGTCCAAGTGAACATCAGGAACCGTAAATTCATGTGACATCATACGGATGCTAATGTGCAGCACACGGTTTAACTTTAACACAACCTGTAATCTAACCTGACCTTTGACCTTCTGTCGACTTTCAAAGACATTCCTCTCTGTGTGTGTGTGTGTGTGTGTGTGAGAGAGAGAGAGAGAGAGAGAGAGAGAGAGAGACTTGGCGGTGAGGCTGTTGGTGTTGGTGCGTGACACAGATATTAATTTCAGTGTTTAATAAAGCTGAGTGCTCAGGGAGTGTCTCTGTCTGGACACACACCAGACTGAGGATGATTTGTGACAGCAGCGCGTGTGTGTGTGTGTGTGTGTGTGTGTGTGTGTGTGAGGTGGTGGTGTGTTCAAGGTGCCCTTTAATCTTGAGTCAGTCTGGTTTTTACTTACACACACACACACCCCGTTCCCCTGTTCTGGTTTTGCTCACTTCCTGATTTGTTTAAAATTCAGAAACAGGGTGGATTGTGGGCGGAGACAGAGACGTCAGAAAGCTTTTAACAGATAAATGAAGTGAAGTGAATCACGCATCTGTTTCAGCTCCAAACACCACCTGGGCTTTGTGTTTAAATCTCTGATCGGTGTGTTTTATATTTTGGGCATTCAGTGAGCAGACTGATGTTTCCCATCATGCACTGGGGTTGATCTTCTCCCAGTCGTTAGTATTCTCTCCAGAGACTCGCTGCATTACAGTTAATGGGCTTTTACTGGAGCGCTTCCTCTGCTGCATTAACCTGATTGTGTGTGTTTGGGACACGAGTCCTCCTGAATGTTAAAAAACTCCATGATTATGTGCGTGCGTGCACACACACACACACACACACGCGCGCATGCGTTTGTCTCACTATCCTTGTGAGGACCTTCCACTGACTATTATTGCAGTTAATTAATGCTGTGCTGCACCTGAACCCGATGCGAACCTCAGTAATGAAAAGGAAACTTTTTGGCTCTTTTTTTCTTTCTTCAATTTTTGTTTTAAAAAAAACCCCACACACCCTGCAGTACTCGTTTATGGGTCTCAGGCGTTTCATGGCCACATCTCTGATGTGACTCCTCCTGAACAGAATCTTTCCTGCAAAGAAACAAAACAGACATGATAAATTCTGGGGGGAAGAAACCCCACACCCTCTCATTTCATCTACAGTAAACACATACAACATCTAACTTCAGCAATAATTCATAACATCAGCAAATTCATTAATAATGTTTATATAAATCTAAATCTCACACATTGGCATCCTGAGAACGAACACAAAGGGGGAAAAAGTTAAATAAATAAAATGAAATTAATTAATCCCTCTTCTGCATTCTCTGTTTTGTGCCTCACTGAAATGTTTTCTTTAAATGTGTTGAATGAAGAAATCTTTACACCGTTTCCCCCTCTTTGCAGCACAATGATTGGCTAATGAAATTACACTAAACCCCGCCCACAATCATCTAGAAGAGCCACTTGGAAAATCAGGATGTGGCTTCTCTTATTAAAATTAGGATAGGAAAAAAAAGTAAATTATAAAAAATATTATAAATAAATAAATAACTGTATTATTACTACAATGTAGATTAAAATATTTTGTTGCTCACAGTGAAGAAATGTGATACTGTGGAATAACACACACACACACACACACACACAGCTAAAACTCTTTAAATTACTGCACAATATTTTAATCTTAAAAATCATTACAAAATAAAAGAAGTGCTTGAGTTAAATGCATAAAAAGTACATCGTGTTTTTCTTCAGTGAAGAATTGTACGTAGTTGTTTGTAAGTTGCTGTGGTGTGAGAGGAATAAAACACTCAGGGACGTGCCGTTAGAGGAAAATAATCATCTCCAGGATGGGGACAGTGACTCTGCTTCATCACAGCAGCACACTCTGTGATCCCTTACTTACATAATGAATCAAATATTTATATTTATAGATGATCAAAAATACCATATTATGGAAATATGGGTAATAAAAGTTAAAATAGAAATACAGACTTTATTACTTAGTACAAGTAATTAACGTCATCATTTATTCTATAATATTTACAATTTTTTTCCCTGAATGTTTCCTGTTCACACTCCACTCCGTCTCCTTACATTCTAATTCTCCCTCTCTCTCCCTCTTTTTTTTTTTTTCCAGAGAAAGGAATGCGAGTTATTTGTAGTCGTTTATATGAAAACACAGACAAGGGCTGGTTTTGTTCCAGAGACGGCGAGAGAAACTCTCAGATTATCAGCAGCCTGAGAACAAAGCGAAGGAGAGAAAAAGGAGAAATGCTGAAGAAAAAAATATTAATAAAGTGAAGATGAAAGTGGCGCAGGAAGCTAAAGAGAAACGCAGTGAGAGAATGTCAAGGATGAAGAGAAAAAAGGACAGAAAGAATAACAGTACGATAGAAAGAGAGAGAAGTAAAAAGAGCAAAACGAGAGAAAAAAAAACAAAACACACAACTCTGATGTGGATTTAAACAGATTAAGAGTGAAAGATGATCCCTGACGCTTTACTCTGTTTATAATTATTCTCAATTTCAGACGAACACTTTTAAATCTCACTCATGCGGTCATTATTATTTCAGTCTGTACCTGCTGAGATCCTCTAATGAAAATAGAACAAGGTTCCCAGAATTAAAACTAACGAGCAGCTGGAGTTAAAGTGGAGCGACTCCGACCAGGCGGTTACTAACGATGAAGGAATCGACACTGCAGACACACAGCTGTGGACAGATGTTCACATTCATGCTAATGTTCACATTTACGTTAATTTTGATATTAATGTTCACGCTCGTGGTGAAATATGGTGGAGAGAGAAAGAAAAAGGAGAGAGAAAAGAGACGAAAGAAACAGGAAGTGCACGGAGAGAAATAAAAGGAGAACATGATGAGACGGGTTTTTTGGGGGTGAAGTCCCTCAGAGTAAACGGAGGAAACCTCTGAAGTGGCTTTAAGGCTGGTTACTCGGAGTGTTAGTGCGAGTCAGCAGTGTGGTTACTTCAGGAGTTTTTACTCCCATCATCCTTCACTTCACCTCCTGAGTCAGGGGCTTTGACCCAAAACCAGCCCGACGGGAAATTCCACATCCCACCATCATGGACCTGCCCCGGGTTCGAGAGCTGGAATAGTTCACAAATAATAGCTGTGTGCGCAAGCGTGTTCTTCAAACCACTTCCGAGACCCCCCTCCCCGCTCATACCCCTTTTCCACCAAATCAGTTCCAGGGCCGGTTCAGGGACGGTGCTGGTGCTGGTTCACAACTCGTTCAACTTGTGAACCAGCTGAGAACCAGTTTGCTTTTCCATAGCTCGCGGTGCTAAGGGGAGCCACGTCATTACGTCGCTGTCTACGTCAGTTACGTCGCTACGTTTGCATAAACCTTGGCGCGACTATCGAAGCAAAAACAACACGGAAGAA
>JAOANJ010000004.1:1010273-1020768 GCA_026413345.1 Ariopsis seemanni | reverse complement strand
TGTTTTGCTGCAGTATTACTTGAATCCATCCTCTGCCATCAAATAATTCACATTGCCTTCACTGATCTAGTGTATCAGTAGAGTAATTCATTCATTAATTTAATAATTAATCATAATATTGATGAGTAAAATTAATGAACTGATATTTTATGAGACTGATTGTATGAAACTGATTTAATAACGCAATTGCACCTTCATAATTTTGGTGCCCCGTGTGAGGATTGGCATTGTTGGCTTCTGCAATATTGTTGCAACAACAGACAAAGTTCAGTTTACTGAGCAGTTTTCCAGGACTGTCAAGGCATATACATTCAGGTGTGCTTGAACCAATTACATTATATTATTAACTGTCATTTGATACTATTTACCTAACACTTTTAATAGTTAAGAGAGTGCATCCCCAACCACATTGCTAGTTTCCTGTTTTTAAAGTTAGGCAAGATGAGCCACAGCACCCCACACACCTCAGAGAAGGAGGACAATGCTCAAAACCCAGAAGAGTCCACTTCCCTGTTTGATTTTCTTGCAGACATACTTAAATTTTCTGCTTCTGATGGGGCAAAATTTAAAAGCCTTAATCAAGAGCAATGCAAAGAGGAAATTGAGAATACGATACAATATGTGAGAAACCCCAAATGTGGAGCAATCACCATCCAAGTGGTGGTAGGTAGACTTTTCCTGCTCCACCACCAGGAAACCCACCTGGAAAATGAAGCTCTTTGCCAACAGAACTCAGATCTTAGCGCTAGCCACAACAGACTAGACAAAGCTAGTCCTTTTTTTTCCCCGTGCTCTCACGGAAGGCGATCACATTTCTCTCCCTCTCCTCTCCCTTATCTTCCCTGCTTTGCTCCTCTCGTCTCGTCTGTCTACTGTCTATACTTTTGAGAGACTCTATCCGCGCTGCTCTCCAAACTAAAAATCATGGAATTGATAAATTGGTCTCTCAACTCAATTGAGACAATTTTCTCAACGAGAAGCCTGGGTTCGGGGGAACCGGCCTGTCCTGCCAGAACGTTTGCAGCTGGCTACACGATGGACGCATGGGAGCAGTGGCAGGTCGTGTGCCTGGTGGTTCTTTCTGTGGAGGACATTGAAGACATCTACCGTACCTATTCAGAACCATGATTATAGGTCTTTTGCTGATTGGATTAGGCATTGCCCTGGTTTATCAAGGAAATCAGAAAACGGTGACAGATGTCCAAAGCCCCATAAAGCTGCCCGACATGATTGAAGTAGTGGGCAGAGCTGTCGGCACTCAAACTGTGGCTATTCAGAACTTGAACCACAATATGGATAACATCATAGAGAAGCTTTTGGTTTTGCAAAGGAAAATGGATCGATTCGGAGACCAGAATGGACAAACAGACTAGTCGTGTAAAAGAATGCGTCCAAGACCAAACAACCCCAATCTTATCTGCTTTCTGCCCCCTCAGACAGCACTGGCCTCGGTCAAGGCTGTTGCTGGAACAACAACTCCCCCTGAAGATCACTGCAGTGAGATGCTCTTGCATACCTTCCCCCACTTCCCACAGTCGCCGCTTTTTACCCCCAGGGTGACAAGCGGGTGTACGACCAGTGCCGTCATGGCTGCAGGAACAGACAGCTGCTTGCTTGTGCTGGGTTACCTCCACCCCCTCCCCCCACCACCCCTCCCCTGATCGCCCCCCTCAAGTCCCAAGTTTTCATGTTGTAAAGTGTACTTATTTTGTGCTTATGTGCTGAGGTGTTTTTTTTTAATGTTCCCACACTGTACTCCCCACAGGAGCATAGTGTGGGGGTTGCTTTTTTCTCCTCCCCTCCCCTCATGTTACTCTGTATTTTTCATCCCTGTCTTCCTGTCCTGTCTACTCCCCCTGTGTCAATTGTATGTATGTGTATATATACGGACGGGTTGATGGCCAATTTCACTGGTACTTGTGTCTAAGTGACAATAAAGGGTTCATTCATTCATACTGTATACAGTGGGGATGGAGTGTCGTGGATCTCAACTGAGGACACAATCAAACAGTGGAAGGAATTCTTTGAGGACCTCCTGAATCTCAATGACTCAACTTCTCTAGAACAAGCAGAATATGTCTCGGGAAGGCATATGACCATATCCAGGCCCACTGCTATGGGCCACTCAGTCCCTGTATAACCAGAGAAAGAGCTTGGTTCGCATTGCTGGCAATAAGTCAGACTTTTTCCTGGTTGGTGTTGGACTCTGCCCTTTTTCACCGATTCTGTTCATATCTTTTATGGACAGAATTTCTAGGTGTAACCAAGGGATGGAGGGTGTCCAGTTTGGTTGGCTCAGGATCAAGGGTCTGAGGGCAGGTTTCTTAGCTGGAAAAGGATGGTTTGCCTGCTTGGGGATAGGATGAATTGTTGCCTCAAGTGGAGGAGTTCAAGTATCTCAGGGTCTTGCTCATGAATGTGGGAAGAATGGAGCAGGAGATTGACAGGCACAGCATCTGCAGTGATGGGGAAGCTGTACCAGTCTGTTGTGGTAAAGAAAGAACTGAACCAAAATGTACAGTGGTCAATTTACTGGTCAATCTACTTTCCTACCCTTACCTATGGCCATGAGCTGTGGGTAGTGACTGAAAGAACAAGATTGCAGATCCAAGCAATGGAAATGAGCTTCCTCCAAAGAGTGTCTGGGCTCACTCTTAGAGACAGGATGAGGAAGTCAGACATTCAGGAGGGGCTCAGAGTAGAGCTACTGTTCCTCCCAGATGCCTCCGAGGTGAGATGTTCCAGGCATGTCCAACTAGGATGAGACCCCAGGGCAGATCCAGGACACGCTGGAGAAATTATATTTCTCAGTTGACTTGGGAACAAGCTGGAAGAGCTGGACTGGAGAGGGAGGCCTGGACATCTCTGCTTGAGCTCCTGCCCTGCAATCCTGACCTGGAAAAGTGGCAGAAAATGGATTGATAAATAATTAAATTTTTTGTGTTTTACAAATAAATTCATGAACAGACAAATAAACAACTTAATAATGATTAAAAAAAGAAAATCAAACACACTGTACCGGGTAGGTTTAATGCGTAATTATTATTACTCTTATCATGGGCTTTTTAAAATGTATATCTCCATTACTAAGTATTGTTGATGTTGTTGTTGTTGCTGTGTTTTCAGGCTTCTCCGTACATCCATGTGTCCGAGATTCTCTTTAATGTGAGATCTGTAGAACATGTGGAAAAAAATGTTTGTTGGACAAAGTCAAATGTCTGAAATAGTTCTTTCTTCAGTAGCTTCCTTCCTGTTTGTCATACAGAGATGTTACTTCCACCATCTCCTTATTGTCTATGCAGGCTGAATGTTTGCACTCCAAGATTCCTCATTATGGACACATCCCAAATCTAAAAGGAGATAACTGCATCACTCTCACACATTCACACATCTGTCTAAATTCCCACAATCAACACACGGGTGATATAAAAGACCGTTCATTAAAGCAGCACCTAATTACATCAGCATTATCTATAATTACATTTATTTTCCCAAGCCAACATTCATGATAAAAAAAACCCTCCTGTGGTGTAAATTATATCATTATGTTCTGAGCTCATGTAATTAAAGCGGGATGGTTTCTGACAGGCCCGATGCTGTGACACAGCCAGAGACTGTAGCTCTGCTCGTCCTTGTGGAGAATTATTTAAAAAGATATTTTGTGATGTTTTAACGAATAAATTCTCACTGATGCAGAGGCACAGAGGAAAGAGCTAATCATATTTTCAGAGAGAAGGAGACATTTACGTTGATTAAAATTCTACTGGTGTCAAGTGTATGCTACTTTTGAAAACGTGACATTTAGCGGTCAGCAGTTTATGCTAACGATAATTACTGTAGTAGTTATTCAGAGATGTTTCTCAGTGATTTACCAGATTAATGTTAAAATAAGTGTTGATGTTGCAGATGGTTCTGGTTCTGTCTGTCCATAATGACTACATATTAGCAAGATAAGCTATTCCTTTATTGATCCCCATGAGGGGAAATTGAGGGAAACATAGAATGGAGATGCCAGGGATTGAACCCGGGGCCTCATCCCCATGTTAGCAACATCTTTTAGATTTCTCAGGCTGGTCAGCTAGCTAGATAAATCATTAGCATCAGTTACTGTCGAACTAGTTATTAGCTAAACTAATGTACAAGTTGATAATTGACATTTTGATCATTTGAAACCCTAATGATCAAAGATTGGTTGTCAGGAACAGTGATGATGGTGAACAGAGCCTTGTCAACATCCAATCTGACCATTTTGACATTTCATTTATTTCCACTAATTTATTATATACCTCTTTTTTGTTATTTTGGTAAGGAACCTGCATCACACTGCAATGCCTTCTGGGTAAATTCAGCACCTAAAGCCCCTACCGATGTTTGATTCCTAAACTAAAGAAAGTAATTTGAGCAAAGCTAACGAAAAAGAAATGACAAAATGGCAACAGGGATTTAAACTAAAAGAAAAAAGAGATCTGAACTACAAACTAAATCACTTTCATCTCAAACAGATTTTCTTCTTCTTTGCTTTTTTCCCTTTTCAGATGTTCCACTCCTCTAGATGGCAGAAGGGTCTCGTGGGTTGAAACCTGACACATTTTTACTGTGAGGTTAAATTATAAGGCCTCCTCATGCAGGGAAACGTGACTATCTCAATATTCTAATATTCCTCTGTGCTGCAGGAATGAAGCGCTCGGTTATTAATAATCCATGACATCACATTTTGCCTCCATCTCAATTTTTTCCTGCGCTGTGAATTTGGGTTGTAATGAAATTAGTGGATTAAAAAAAATGAACAGCGTTTTCTGTTTGCACTGAGCATGATTTTACTGAAGAAAGTAAAACTTGAGTTTTAGATCTTTTCAGGACACAAATACACTGGAATATATTTAAGAATAATAGTTATTCTTTAATTTTAACTTTACAGTTTATAATTTTCAGGAAAATGGTCAACAGTGTATGATGACTCATCCTGCACTTGTCCAATTTACATCCAATCACATGCTCTCTGGAACACATATGCCCCGCCCCCACAAACCAATTGCAGAAAATAGTTTTAGATGTTGCTCACCAGCAAGGTTTAATGGATAGTTATGAATTTTTATTGTTATAAGAATGGTGCACCGTCAATGCATTCCAGTATCTCCATAATTACTGTGTTTTATTCTATAAATGAAAACTTTAATGAGTTTTAAAGTACATTAGTAGCAGGATATAATATTGGGATCTACAACTCAGAGGTATCATTTTATTCCACACTGAAATGAATAAATCTGATCTCTGATCTGCTGCAGAAGTTCACACACTGCACTTATCTCACACACACACAGTTTGAGTGGCATAACAAATCCGCCGCTATCTCATTTCTCAGCTTAGTAAACATACGAAAATATATAAACGTTGAAATGCAATCTTATACACACACACACACACACAAAATCACAGAATAAAAAAAAATCTGATCTCAGTTCTTAATATGGTTCATATTTGTCCACTCCATAACAGCGTACCTGTCCACTCCATCACAATGTATTTATCCACTCCATCACAGCATACCTGTCCACTCCATTACAGCATATTTGTCCACTCCATAACAGCATACTTCAACACTCCATAACAGCATATTTGTCCACTCTGTAACAGCGTACTTTTCCACTCTGTAACAGTGTACTGTAACAGCGTACTTGTCCATTCCATAACAGCATACTTGTCCACCCTGGAACAGCCTACTTGTCCACTCCGTAACAGCGTACTGTAACAGCGTACTTGTCCACTCCGTAACAGCGTACTGTAACAGCGTACTTGTCCACTCCGTAACAGCGTACTTTTCCACTCTGTAACAGTGTACTGTAACAGCATACTTGTCCACTCCATAACAGCATATTTGTCCACTCCATAACAGCACGCTTGTCAACTTCATAACAGCGTATCATAACAGTGTATTTGTCCACTCTGCAATAGTGTACTTGTCCACTTCATAACGGCATACTGTAACAGCATATTTGTCCACTCCATAACATCGTATTTGTCCACTCTGTCACAGCGCATGTGTCCATTCTTTAACAGTGTACACACACTCTCTCTCTATTTACTCTTTCTTGTTCTTCTTCCACACTCTTTTTTCTTGGTGTCCTCTCTTTCTGTCACACTCTTCTGCCTTTCATTAACACTTTCTTTCTTTCTTTCTTTCTTTCTTTCTTTCTTTCTTTCTTTCTTTGTTTCCTTGTTATTTGTCTAATATTGAAATTAAATCTACAAACTCAAACTTTAAATTTATTTAAAACATATGTTTTTCAGGGCGGTATGGTGGTGTAGTGGTTAGCGCTGTCGCCTCACAGCAAGAAGGTCTGGGTTCGAGCCCCGTGGCCGGGGAGGGCCTTTCTGTGTGGAGTTTGCATGTTGTCTGCGTGGGTTTCCTCCGGGTGCTCTGGTTTCCCCCCACAGTCCAAAGACATGCAGGTTAGGCTAATTGGCCGTAGGTGTGAATGTGAGTGTGAATGGTCCAGGATGTACCCCACCTCTCGCCCATAGTCAGCTGGGATAGGCTCCAGCTTGCCCTGTAGAACAGGATAAGTGGCTACAGATAACGGATGGAAGTTCACATAAGTCTCAAAGCTTCTTCAGTGTGTTTACGACGCATCACGATACAAGATTTCAGTTTATCGAATTCAAATGTACACTCACGGCTCAACAATAAAGACTTGTTTGAGGTCAGGTTGGCATGGCATTATTACACGACACACAGGTATATAACACTCATAGACTCTCAAACATGCTTGTTGACATAATAGTAAGTACGATGAAAATGATTTAATAGGGTGCTGCAGTGGTTAGCACTGTGACCTCACAGCGAGAAAGTTCTGGGTTTGAACCTGCCGGTTGACAGAGGCCTTTCTGTGTGGAGTTTGCATGTTCTCGCCGTGCCTGTGTGGGTTTCTTCTGGGTGCTTTGGTTTCCTCCCACAGTGCAAAGACATGCAGATTAGGTTAACTCGGTGTGAATGGTGTGAATGGTTGTCTGTCTCTCTGTGTTAGCCCTGTGATAGATTAGTGGCTTGTCCGGGGTCAACCCCACCTCTCACCTGAGGTTAGCTGAGATAGCCTCCAGCTCTCCCACAACCTGCACTGGGTAAGCGACCTAGAGAATGAAGGATTTAATATGCTGAATGTGAAAATGTTTGTGTTCATAGTTGTAAGTTTTTAAAGATATCTTGAATAGATTGGTGCAAGATGTTTTGCTGAAGCTTTTTCTCTCTCTCTCTCTCTCTCTCTCCTGCAGCATGCAGTTGGAACGGTCAGTCATGCATGCTCAGTGTACACATAGACAGCGGTTTCACTTTGTTCACTGAGGAGGCGGGTGTGAGGAGACACATACTTTTGCAGCAGCCGTTTGAGCGTCTTCGCATGTCCTCTGACGACGGAGTGCGCATGATCTTCCTTGACTTTGGAGGCCCCGAAGCTGAGATTGTGAGATCTCTCTCTCTCTCTCTCTCTCTCGCTCAGTTCTACCTTCTCTTCCTTTCTTCTCACCGCTCTTGTCTTTAGTTCTAACTTTTCTCCTCAACATAACTCTGCATACCTTTTGGAACACACTGCATTTTCTATCCTCTTCTTTTTTTTCTCCCTCAGTTCATGTCGTCTTTCTCGTTTGCTTTCATCTCAGATCACAGGTCTTTGTATCACAGCTCATAGTTATTCTCTTTTGACTTCTTCCATTCTTTTGGATGAAATTTTTAACTATTTTGCAACACTGTACCGTTTTATCATTGTCAGGCCTGTCTTTTTTTTTTACTTATATTTTCTCTTCCTTCTTTTCTGCATTCATTTCCTTCATGACTTCTCACTCTCCTTTTGTTTTTTATTCTCCTGCTTTTTTTCCCCCAGCAACTGGATCTTCATGCCTGTCCTAAGACCATCGTCTTCATCATTCACTCTTTCCTCTCGGCCAAGGTCAAGCGGTTAGGTCTGCTTGCATGAGCGCTGATGTTCTAAACCCCACACGCAGTTACGATGACGTGAGGCACGACTACAGAGTTGGAAGGTGGACCAGACAGATTATAAACCAGGGGCTGCCATTGGTGGAGTCCTCCCACTGTTGTCCAACAAACAATTTAAAGCCATGCATCAAAAAGTGTTGATCTTATTTTACATGTTAAACTTTCTTTCTTTCTTTCTTTCTTTCTTAGAGAATATTTTGTCTGACGTATCAGTTTGTACGAAACAATTGTTGCAAGCAGAAAAGCAGAACAAATCTTTGCACGAATGCTTCACTTGGAAAAAAAAAAAAAAGAGAGAGAGAGAGATGGAAAACAATGGGTTAAATCCAGTGGAGAAAGTGATGTTGAGGAGGAATTTCACATCAGAGTTCAAATGCAAGCATACCGTAATATTTTTATATTTCTTCTAGCTTCTGAATGATGAAATTTCATACAGAACAAATACACGGGTTTACTATATAAACCCTTTATAAGCTACTACACACAAACGACTTGGTAAAAGAAGCACGAGGACCTACAGGATACCAGACGGGTTTGCATATCACCAGCCTGGGCCTCACTGGCTTCAACTCATTGTTAATCATATTAATAGGCACACTGCCAGTGAAACCTTATTGAGCACTCGATATTTAAATATTTTTCATTGACTTGTATTACAACTGATGCATGCAGTGTCAGAGTGCCATCAAAAAGCCCCAGTCTAGAGTGCCATTGGGATCTGAGAGCTTTCCAGTTAAAACGGCAAGTCGAATACAGAAAGTCAGATCTTTGATGGAACAAAGTCCCAATTCTTTGCATTTACATCATTTAATCACCAGTCTCTACTTTACAGTTTTGTCTGTGGCACTAAAAGTCATTAAACTGTAATAAAACATAAAAAAAAACCAACCTCCAGGTGTTCAAAAACTTCTGACTGACAGTATAAAGTGGTCCTTTCATGTGGTTATGGGTTTAATTAAAATATCACAATGCACCATGGCATTACGAGACAACATAAGTGCTCTTTAAATGCACCACTGAGATCGTGGGCTGGGAACATTGGGAATTTAGGGAATTTGTGCTTCGGAATTACAGCAGCCTTCCTCGGTCCTTGTAAGACGTACACTGAAACAGAATTTATCAAGTGAACACCTTCTTCTACTTTTCCACAGAGCACTACGGTAGTACCCCAGCTAATGAATTTTGATGTCAGTTTTTTTCTCCTGAGGGGGAAAAAAATCCTCTTCAGTGAGGCTTCTAATAGACAGGCAGTCGAATCTAATTCTGTTTTCCACATAGCTAATGCTGTACGTGATTTAATCTCTTTTTTATTCTCAATCAATCATTTCCTGGCAGCTTGTCAAAATATGAAATTGGATCAGTTGAAAACAAAATCACATTCAAACCTATTTATTCGTACAACCTTACAGTTGAAATAAAAATGGAACTCGTGAAGCATCTTTCTCTAATCATGCTATCCAACCCCGAGATATGAATTATTTGACATTTGAGTATTATACATTCATGGGTGTAAATTTTTTTTTGAAGATATTGATATATTAAACAATGACGAAACATTCTCGCAATGCACCAGAGTACTGTGGAGCTCACTGAGCTGACCTTTACGAAAACATACATATAATACCGTATACAAAATCTGAACACTCAGCTGTTTATTGTCTTACTAGGGCAACGATTTGTTTTTAGAGTTAACCTTTTTTCTTTTAATTTGACTGTTATGAGGTGCCATTTTATCGTCCCAAACTGCAGAACACTCGGCTGGAAATAACCATGGTATATTTCGAAAGAAACTTCTCAAAGCTTTGAAATTTGAGAATTTTAGAAATATGTTTTTTTGTTGTTGTTTTTGTTTTTTGTATGTAACCAGTATTTCAAAAATCACGTGAACGTATTTGCTTTTTTGACCTACATTTTGCTCGAGTGCTCCTCCTATAAACATTAACTTCTTTGTCAATGGTAAAGCCCAGGAACAAATTTTTTATCTCCTCCAAACAAGTACACTAATCCTAAGGACCCTTGTCTGCAGTGGGAGAGTTGTTGAATTGTTTTACTTTGTGATTTTAAAATTGTCTTTAACACACACAAAAAAGAAAAATGTAACTGCAATCGTAACGTTTTGTGTTCAATGGATAAATAGGTATCATTTATTAAGGTGGCCTTTCAGAAATCATCCTATAAATTAATATATACTGAAACCTAAAATAAAACTGAGACTAAATTTTATTGTACATGCTTATTTAAACAAGAGTGTGCCTTACAGGGTTGTTTGTACATAAAATAAAATTTAATAAACTTGATTTGTTGACTTGCACTATGTTTCCAGTGAACAGTGTTCACGCGCCATCCAAACAGTGCACTGTGAATTCAAAAGAAAGTTTGAGGTGCGTCATGGTTAAGCATGGATTGACAACACGAAGGCTGTGTCCAACATTATACAGTGTCTTGCAAAAGTATTCATCCCCCTTGGTGTTTGTCCTGTTTTGTTGCATTACAAGCTGGAATTAAAAT
>JAOANJ010000004.1:36697-48628 GCA_026413345.1 Ariopsis seemanni | reverse complement strand
ATCGGAATTTCATCCTCAAAAATCTGCTTTGAATTATAAAGTGTGTTTATTGACCTTTTTAATTATTCAAAGGCTATTTTCAGAACTCTTTCCCTATTTTTACAGGCATTAGTCAGAATTTATATCTTAAAATTATCTCAGACAATAGTCTAACTGTAAGCACATTTTAAATATGATTCCAAACTGAATGATGCAATCACATGTACTGTGCAAAAATCAGTAATAAACTTACGAATTAAAAATAAAAATAAGTGATTGCTTATGATTTTTAAAGTCTGCCAAACAAATGACTAAATATATCTGTAAATGAATGCAGTTAACAATATAGTAAAAAGGTAAATAAATGCAACCGTGTCTATATTTTCGGATGTGTACATATAATTAAATCCACAGTCATAATTATAGATTCATTCAATGTAAACATAAAGGGGAAATAAATGTAAGGCATTAAAATTGTTTCAGCGCTAAAATAAATGTAAACTGAGTGAATTGTGAATAAATCGCGCAGAGAAGGAGCGGATTGTGGAGCAGCGCGCTGAGGACGGAAACCCCGACGATCCGAAGAAGAAGAAACAGCGGCGGCAGCGGACTCACTTCACCAGCCAACAGCTGCAGGAGCTCGAGGCCACGTTTCAGCGGAACCGCTACCCGGACATGAGCACGCGCGAGGAGATCGCCGTGTGGACCAATCTGACAGAGGCGCGAGTCCGGGTAAGATATTATATTATATTATATTATATTATATTATATTATATTATATTATATTATATTATATTATAGCACATGTCTGGATAATATTTAATTTAGAGTTTATACGTATTTCTAGTAATCTGCTATATACATTTAATACATAAAATTTACCACCAGTATTTAATTTAGTATTATTTAATACTAATCAAAATCACTATAATACCAGATTTAACATAATAATTAAAATTCCAGTAAAGCAAACGCGCGTTCACACTTCCACAACCTGATTTCAGAAATTAAATTTAATACCAAAAGTTCTACAATAAATAAACTGCGATTTTTGAGCAAAAACATGGTCCTCTTTAACTCAGTCAATTTCGGTAAAAATAGACAAAAATAATTAAATAAATTAAACTGACAAAAAGATTAATAGTAAATTAAACTAAAATAAGAATAAAATTAGAATTAAATATATGGATATTTGATGACAGACTTTTTGCACACTGGCTGATTTTGTGTTTTTTTTAATGTCAGAATATTTTAAAACTTTTGTTTTAAAACTTTTTTTTATAAAAACTTTTTTACCATTCACAAAAAAAGTGCAGCCACTAGCAATTCTCTTTAACTTCTGCATTAATTCTTAATTATCACAAAGCACTGAACTCTTAGCCTTTATAATAACATCACAGAATTATTAATTGTTTTTAAAATATATTTTCTCTGCCTACTAGTTTATCTTTTAAGTTACTATTATACACTTATATTTTTTTAAGTTACAATATCACTAATTTACTTATTTTTTTTTATCTGTTTCTATTGTACATACATTTTTATAAGATATAACGTGAATTTTTAATTGAATCCATATATTTATACACGCACGTCTTTCATTTACTGTGAAGTAATTCTCTTAATCTAACCTTCATGTTTTGTAGTTAGATATACATTCAATAAATATTCAGTAAATTAGGTGAAAAACAAGCAGCCTCTTTCTTTTCTGTGGAATGTCAGGTCAAATTTATAAATAATTACATATTATCCGAGTTTATATTATTTGATAATTCCAATAATTTTGCTTTATCAGTTCTGCGTGAATTATGTTTTTACGCCAAAACCCCCCACATTTTAAATTCTGCATCTATTTAGCAGGAATAATAATTTTGTTTGATCCGTTTTACTGCTGTTTTATGTTTTTGTGCTTGATCACTGTTTTATTTCTGTTTTATTATTGTTATTTATTGTTTTATTCTCTTGTTTAAATTGAGCCGATGACAAAGACAGTCCTTTTACTGAAGCCTAAATTTTTATGATAATTTCCTGAAGCTAGAGCGACGATGCTGCTAAATAAATATAAATTATATGATTTTCTTGCTTGCTGATAGAATGTTGTTTCAGTTAATTATGAATTATATTTTTATTTATGGTTCAATAACCACAACATCTATCTATCTATCTATCTATCTATCTATCTATCTATCTATCTATCTACTTAAATTTGTTTTATTTTTGGCTCAGGTGTGGTTTAAGAACCGGCGGGCGAAGTGGCGGAAGCGCGAGCGGAATCAGCAGATGGACTTGTGTAAAAACGGTTATCTGCCGCAGTTCGGTGGTCTCGTGCAGCCCTATGAGGACATGTACCCCGCTTACGGCTACAACAACTGGACCAACAAGGGGCTCGCGCCCAAGAACTTCCCGTTCTTTAACTCCATGAGCCCACTGACGTCACAACCCGTGCTCTCGTCCCCGAGTTCCATTTCCTCCATGAGCATGAGCATGAGCATGGCCTCGAGCATGAACAGCATCAACAACCTGAACAGCCTCGGCGGGTCCTCGATCAATTCTGCCATGAGCTCCTCCGCGTGCCCGTACGGAGCCCCGCCCCCCGCGCCATACGGGGTCTACCGGGACACGTGCAGCTCCGGTCTCGCGACCCTCAGACTCAAACCCAAGCAGCATCCCGGTTTCGGATACGGAGCATCCGCGTGCCAGTACAACAGCTAACGGATTAACGGAGACGTAAAATATAGAAATGGGTGAATCGTCCGCGCGACCAAAACTGGATTCGCTATAGTTGTTGTTTGTTTGTTTATAATATTCGGATGGATTTGTGTGACTCGCTTGTTTACCTGAACTTGCACAATGACTTAATCAAATCCACGTGCTTGGATTTCAAAGTGAAGATGTTACATTGCAACAGTTGTAAATAGTTTAATGTATTTGAACAAAAACAAAGTGAACGTTTTTTGCGTTTAATAAAAAAAAAAAAAAAAAAAAAAAATCAAAATCTGCCACTTCCGGGCCATTTAATCAGACTGCTTAAGCGGAGTGTATATAAACTCTAATCTCTTTCTCTCCGTTATGTAGCTTCGCCTGCTTTTTATTTGAATTTATTATTATTATTATTATTATTATTATTATTTTTAAACATGTTTGTGTCATCGTTGTTTATTTGACTGATCCGATATAAATCGCATGTTTGTGAGTAAAAAAAAAAAAAAAACAAAATGTTTTGTACAGAAATGTAAAGAAGAACTGTAGGTTAAACAACTCTGTACTCAGATGTGGATTGGAATTTGTCCTCACATGTTTATGAAAATAAAACAGAAATAATGGTTAAACGAATTTTAAAATAATTGTCGCTATGAAATATGCTTTTTAGCTAAAGACCTAAAACTAATTCGGTAATAATTAAGCACTATAATTAGTGATCTTAAACAGTGTTAGCACATTCACAACACAATTTCTACACACAGCCGCACAACTCCCGCGGGCGAAGGATAATAATAATAATAATAATAATAATAATAATAATAATAATAATAATAATAATAATAATAAACTACTCAAACCTAAATAACTACATCTTGAATTAAAATGTGATTATATGTGAACTGACCAGAATCTAGATATCAGTTTTATACAATAACCCAAAAGCTCACTTCCCCGGATTTCCGGCACAGCTGTAAAGGAAATCGCACGAGCCATTTGTTTAAAAATAACAATTAATTAAAAAATAATTTCACTGAGATTTTCAGACTTCAGTTCCCCTTATTTAAATGAAGATTTTTCCAGTCAGATTTGCCTATACCTGGACTGATCCATTAGATTTTTTATTTTTAAATCAGGTTTATCCTAACTTATTTACTTACTGCCCTTTATGCCTCCTCGCATTTCGGGCAGCAACGAAGGATCTCCACTCCTGGCGAGTTTGGGTCGTCTTTTGGACATTTCCCCAGGTCAGATTCATGGTTCGCATCTCCTCCGCCACAGTCCGACACAGATTTAGGTTTATTCTAAATTCAGTACAAATTATTAATCTTTTTTTTCTGAACATATGTTAATATAAAACCAAATGTTGACCGAAATAATCGAAATTATTCAAAATAATTAAATAAAAACGGAGAGGTTTTAGCAGTGGATTATAAACTCCGTAGTTTAATTTCATTAAAATAGCGCGAGCTGCAGCTCCTTCACTTTATCACCTTATCGCGTTTTTATTCACTTCATATCAGCATTAATGACTCAGGAGATGACGGAAAGCTAATAACACCTCACATTAAACTGTTTATTTAACCTGAACTGGAATAACCTGTGTGTCCTCCCGAGACAGAAAATCTAATATTATCTTCTTATATAGCCAGAATTTACACATGAAATAAATCAGAAACATGTCTTCCAAGTTTATTTACTATAGGTTATTATTTATAAAGCATACGCTTAACAAAAATAAATAAATATATCCAATAATACAAAATATCATTCGAGTATATATAGTGTCAATTTAAAAATGTACTTTTACACACACACACACACACACACACACACACACACACACAGATTCTTCAAAGTTTTCCTTGATGACTCTTTGTACACTATTATCATTGCCTTGAGCAGCTCGATGAGGGAGTCACCTGGAATACTTTTCTATTAACAGCTGTGTCTCATCAAAAGGTAATTAGTGGATGAGTTTCTTACCTTCTTAATGCATTTGAGATCAAACAGTAAATAATAAATAATAAAAATAAATAGCCCTATAACACAACTATAGTAATCCAAATTATGTCAAGAACCGAACAACTAATTAAAGAGAAACGACATCCATCATTACTTTAAGACAGGGAGTGACTTTTAATTCATAATAATAAAGAAAAAACACTGAATTCTTAATTTCCCTGAGGGAACCCGCCCAAAGGGATCAATAAAGTTTAATCTAATCTAATTAGAAAGGGTGTACAGACTTTTGACTTGTCCTGTGTATAGATAGACAGATATTTAAACAAATTCAGATTAAATACACTGATTTAGTTAAAACATAGAGGATAAATCACTGTTTTATTAATGCATTCAGATCTGAGCTTGAGAACATCAGCAGCTCCTCGTGATCCCGTTATGATCCCCGTTACTGAGTCTCGGTGAAACAGGGTCACGATAAAAATCCTCCGAGTCAGTGTTTCTGTAGGAAATCATGCAACAGCGCCCCGAATGACAGACTGACTAAAACACACACACGGCAGACTGAAATAAGCACGCAGTGTAAATGGAGCTGTAAAAATAACAGCGGTTACACACACGGTGTGTGTGTGTGTGTGTGTGGAAGGTGAATCCAGTGCATATTCGTATTTACAACATTTTGTGTTTACATTCTGATCCTAAGGTATATTTAAATATATTCACTATGAGGAGTTTCACAGCAATGTGAATAAAACCTGATGGTCACGGTTCATTCTGATGGAAACCAATTCATCAGCCAATCAGCTTTATGCATTGCATGTCGTGCAGAAGGATCCAAAAATAATCCATGCGGTGATGTATGCAGAGTGATGGCTGATGAAAATAAATTTGCATTTAGCACATCTCCATTATTTGCATGCAACAGTGGCAAAACAATTGTATCTATTCTATCCACATTCACTGGATATGAGCAATCGTGCTCTCTGATTGGCTACGAGAATATCAGCTCATATACCTTGAGTAGAGAAAAACAAAATGGCGGCTTTGTCATCACGTATTTAAAAGAAACAGAAAGAGCTAAAAAGAATATTGTTGTCCCCCCCATATCTCCTGTTCCACACTCCAGCCCTGTCCGTGACGGTAACGCACCTTTAAGTTGGTTTGCCAACCACCATAAAAACCTTAAGAAGTAGAACAACAATAAAATGGTGGAGTGTGTTACTGAACCAACTGAGGCAGAAATAAAAACTCAACTTGAAAACAAGTCCCAAAAAAAAAAGGAATAAAAGTATTTGATGGTAAGATCATATCTTTTATGTTTCAAGAATTATGATAGCATTTTTGCTGCTGTTATTTCACCAGTTTGTTTACATTCTAAGCAGAAATGATCGTCAGACGTTTTGTATAGTTTTTATTTATCGAATTTACAAAAAAAAAAAAACACTTTCTCCAAATCTAGTGAATGTGGATAGAATAAAACCATTATTCCACTCAATCTTGTCGTACATGGCTTATAGCCAACTCGGTGCCACATGCCTCATTGCCCATCGGCTCATGAATGACTCAATTTTGTGAAATATATATGTATATATAAAAATCACACACACACACACACACACACAGTATATATATATATAATTTATATACTATTAGGTGGCACAGCTGTGCAGTGGTTATCACGGTCACCTCACAGGAAGAAGGTTCTGGGTTCAAACCTCTCATTTGACCGGGGTCTTTCTGTGTGGTGTTCTCACGTTCTCTCCTCATGTCTGTGTGGGTTTCCTCCGGGTCTCCAGTTTCCTCCCGCAGTCCAAACACATGTGGATTCAGGCAACTGACGACTCTAACACACTCTCAGAGGTGTGTGTGTGTGTGTGTGTGTGTGTGTGTGAGAGAGATGGTTGTTCATCTCTGTGTAGCCCTGTGATAGATTGCTGACCCACCCAGGGTGAACCCTGCCTCTCACCTGAAGTCAGCTGGGATTGGCTCCAGCTTCGCCTGTGACCCTGACGGATAAACGGCAGAGATGATGGATGGATACATAATCTTATAATTATAACTACATAAATTAATTTAAAATAATTAGAACTACATAATTACATGGCTGTGAGTTACTCTACAACACGTACAAGCCCAAAATACTCAGTTACTAAATGATCCCTAAAGCATAACTCAAAATAATGACTATGTAACAACAGATAGGAAAACAATATTTAAGATTAAAATGATACAAAATGAACAGTAAGGACTCTGTAATGACTATACACACATGTGAACAGGGAAAACCTTATTCTTTCCTCCAGGCACAGGTCTCATTCTTTAAAAGTTGTGCATTTATTTGATTTAATTTAATTATTTCATAAAATGTGTTAATTTTACTCAATGTTACTTGAGGCTGAACCCATGGAGTTTGTAACAGAGTACAGCAATTCAGCTACTTCATGGTATTTAATTATTACAATCTTTAACACTAATATATTTTGTACTTAAACTTTACATTAATTAAAAGATGTAGTTGAATGATTTGAGCACAGTGTAAATATCGGTTCATCTGAACACACACCGAGCATCTATAAGGGCCCTCAGCATCATCAAATCATTATAGTGGATGTGTCTACATCACTACTGAACCATATCTCTCTCTCTGACACACACAGGCTGGCGGTGTATAGTCACTAACCACTATGTAGTGGTCAACTATCTAGTACATGAATGTTTGTTGTACAGTCTTAAGCCAAACCCCAGTGTTTTGCACACTGATCTTATGCTCTCTGTCAGACATTAGTCAAGTGTGGTCATACAATGTTAGCTCATATGCGAACTGCTACTTAACTACCCTTTTTTCTGACTTTTTTTTTCTTCTGGTGCGTGTTCTGAAACACAAAATCTATTAAAATGAATGCTACTAAAACATCTATTTAAACACAGTCAGTCAATCTCTCTCTCAGTATTTTCCACCTGATTCTGGATCAGTTGCTTCATCTTAGCATTAAGGCCAGTGACATCACTTACTTTCTCTCAAAATGAGAAGAGTCCTGGATCGATTACTGTTTGTCATTACATTTTAAAAAGTCCATAAATGAAAGCAGAGACAAATAGGACCTTAATCAGAACACACAGTTCACTTTTGGTCTTTTTCCAGTTATGTCAAAGATGAAAATAAGCATGGGCTGTCAGACAGAATGTTCTCTTCCAGCAGTGAGCGTTTATATTTATGAGCATTTCATTTTTCGCTGGGATGAGGTCATTGTGGCTGCATTTGTCTTTAAGGTTTCTGCCATAATTTAGGCATTTAAGACATAAATAATTAGATTTGTGCTCTCTCTCTCTCTCTCACACACACCTTATATTCAGTAGCTTAAACAGCATCACAAATGCAGAGTTTCTTTAAATCAATAACTGAGAACTCCGAGCACAGCTGCATCATTCACCATCATCATCAACCCTGTTGTTCCTGAGCTCCACAACAGCAATCTCGTCCAGCTGAATGTACACTCCACTATCCATCAGTGGATCATCAACTTTCTGACAGGAAGTAAACATCATCATGTGAAGTTCTCAGACCCCATGACAATCAGTACAGGATCACCACAGGGAGGGGTTCTCTCACCGTAATGGGAGACACGCCTGTAGTGATGAGGTTACCTGTAGAAGTGAAGTCTTACAGCATTGTGTGAACATAACCAACAATCTGCACCTCAGCTGGGTTCAGTGTCAAGTCTTTCAGGTTCCTGGAGATCACCAACTCACTGAAATGGGCCAACAACATAACCACCATCCTCAAGAAATGGCCACACCAGCTCAGGAAGCGCAATATTTCTAAACCCATCCTGAAAAGATTATAGTGAGCTGTTATAGAGAACATGCTCACCTCCTCCATCACAGTGTGTTTCCTCTCTGCTTCCTACATCTACAGGAGCAGGCAGCAGCTCGCAGTCCATTTGGCTAAGAAGGGCATCAGCTGTGAACTCGACAAAATCAAGAGGAGAGCAGTGAAAACTGCTGCTGACCGCAAACATCCTGTCCACCACCTCTCTGTCAAACTGCCATCGCAGAGACGCTACAGGTCCATCACCTTCCCAGCCATATGACACCGACGCGATCCAGGTTGGGTGAGGAGGCCTGGGGTGCACTCGGGGTTCCAGCTGATGTTCAGGGGTGTAGTTAAGAAGAAAAGTTGGGATATTTTCCAAAATCCAATAAAAATAAAAATCTGTGATTTGTTAATTCATGTGAACTTTTATTTAACTGACAAAAGTACAAAGAAGAGATTTTCAATAATTTTACTGACCAACATAATTGTATTTTGTAAATATAAACAAAGTTAGAATTTGATGCTGACAACACACTCAAAAAAAGTTCCAACAGAGACAAAATAAGTCTGAAAAGTTTATCGGATATTCAAGTAACACCATTCTGGAAGATTCCGCAATAAACAGGTTAATTGGGAACATGATCGGGTCTAAAAGCAGCGGCACCAAAGGCTCAGTCTTTGCAAATAAGGATGGGGCGTGGCTCACTGCTTGTGCCAAAATTTATGAGAGAATTGTTCATCAATTCAAAAAGAACATTTCTCACTGCAAGATTTTAGGTCTTTCAAACTCTAAAGGACATAATACTGTGAAAAGATTCAGGGAATTCGGAGACATCTCAGTGCGTAAAGGGCAAGGTCGGAAACCACTGGTGAATGGGCGTGACCTTCGGGCCCTCAGGCAGCACTGCCTGAGAAATCGTCATGCTAATGTGATCAGTCTGCAGTTTAAATCTCTCACATTGTCCCCCTTTAACACACACACACACAGGATGCACAAAAACTGGACTCAGCAGCTGGTCAGCAGAACACACTCAACAGCTTTGAAATATAGAACTGCTCAGTAAGCAGTGTGTGTGTGAGAGAGAGAGAGAGAGAGAGAGAGAGACTCAGTCTGAGTGGTCATTTCTAAACCTGTGCAAAATGTAAAAATACAGCCATAATAATGTAATTAATAACAATGTGATAAACACAAACACCAGATGGTAGCAACAACTATATCTTTATTACACAACTACACTGTAACTACTTTCATTATTGTGATTGTTATTCATAATAATAATAATTTATATGACTATTATGAAAAATGTAAAATAATTGTATTTATAAAATAATAAAAATTATATTCAATTATTTTAAGTGCTAGAAACATTCTCATCTCATCTCATTATCTGTAGCCGCTTTATCCTGTTCTACAGGGTCGCAGGCGAGCTGGATCCTATCCCAGCTGACTACGGGCGAAAGGCGGGGTACACCCTGGACAAGTCGCCAGGTCATCACAGTGAAGAAATTATTAAAAGAGTGAATTTTCCTTGTTTTGTGGATCCCCTTTCTCTGTAGGCACTGTTTCAAAAGGAATGTGAAACGTTTGTTTGTTTAAATATGTTGAGAAATGTCTACACTTTCTATGGGGTGCACTTACTTTTTCACATGAATTTAAATATAGATTAAAAACATAAACATTGATTATAACTCAAAGCATTTTTGAAATTCACTCTGAATGTGCAAATGTCAGGATGAGTGCGCACACACACACACACACACAGGCGTGCTTTGCTCTCATGCATGACCTGATTTTCTTCTTATATAGACATTTTTCTGCCTTCAGATGCAGTGGTGTCTGCGTTTGTCACCAACTTCCTCCTAAGAGACACAGTGTCTCCATCAGAGCTGCGTTCGCTCGCCTTGAACCCTCAGCAGCTTCACTCCATCCTGTGACCTGAAGGAAGCCAAGAGGAATGAACAGATACAGATAGACGACAAGGGTTAGTTAGGTAAATACCAAGAAGAAGTGATAGATGGTGGTGGAGGGGAGAGCGAGAGAGCAGGCAAGAGGCAACGTGTTGGGTGGTAGGAGAAAAAAAACGAGAAGACTGAAAGGAAGGAGGAAGTAAGGGAGACAGAATGAGAGAGGCTATGATGAGGGACTAAAATATGTACACATAAAAAGTGTACAAGGTGTAGAAGTGTGTGTGTGTGTGGTTAGATAGACAGTGACATTTTCCTGAGTTGTAAACATGTCTCTGAAGCTGCCTCGCAACTGGGACTTGACCACTCTCCGAGGTGAAGCTACCAAAATAGGTGAGTGAGTGTGAGTGTGTGTGTGTGTGTATGGGTGTGTGGGTGAAACCACCCTCACTATTCACTTGTCATTTGTCCTACCTAGTTTGTGTGTGTGTGTGTGTGTGTGTGTGTGTATAGTCATGCTAAATATCAGCACTTTAACAGAACGCACTAGTGTAATGCAATATGTTTTTGTGTGTGTGTGAGAAAGAGAGTGTTTTTATGCACTACTGAGGGCCAAAATGTCCCCACAAGGATAGTAAAATCTGACAATTTTGACCTTGTGAGGACATTTGGACGGTCCCCACAAGGAAATTGCTGTTGTGTTTTTTTTTTTTAAAAACAAAAATTGAAAAAAAAAAGAGCCAAAAAGTTTCCTTTTCATTACTGAGCTTGGGTTTAGGTGCAGCACAGCATTAATTAACTGCAATAATAATTATGTCAGTGGAAGGTCCTCACAAGGATAGTGTGTGTGTGTGTGTGTGTGTGTGTACTTGATGTGATCAACAACCTTTGGTTCCTAAACCTTCTGGAAACATCAGCTTTGTTCAAAACATACCCTACCGTGCCACATTGCTATTAAATTCTTCATTCTGATTGGTCAGAAGGGGTTGATTAATTTCCTCAAACAGCAGCTCAGACGGTAGCGCAGCTTCAGACTGCAGGTTTATATTAAGGTGTTCGTTCTAATCGTATGGTTTCTATGGTAACAGGGACATGTCCAGTGGATGTTTTCAAAAGAAAAACATTTGCAATCATTGATATGGTAAAGAAGTTTTCTGTAAGGAGATTTTTATATTTCACATTTGACGGAAGGAGTCTCCAGTGTCGGTGCTTTTGAACGGTCCGAGGTAAAGCTGGAACGACGTTTATTGACAGAACAGAAGAGTTTATTTCATATAAATGTAACTATAAATGGATAAAAAAGCACGACGGTATGATGGTGCTTTAATAAATTGTGATTGCCAAATTGCTGTGGTGTGGTGTAAGAGGAATAAAACTACAGGGGCATGGTGTCGGAGGAAAACAATCAGCGTCAGGGTGTAAGAGTAATGCTGTGTCAGGATGCAGTGTCTTTCTTGAAACTGCCCTTTTTCTTAGAGATTTCAAAGCTTGACTTCTCATCTCATCTCATTATCTGTAGCCGCTTTATCCTGTTCTACAGGGTCGCAGGCGAGCTGGATCCTATCCCAGCT
>JAOANJ010000003.1:59553354-59564365 GCA_026413345.1 Ariopsis seemanni | reverse complement strand
GGATGGATCTCGTCGGGCCATTAGATCGGTCAACACGAGGATATCGCTTTATTTTAGTTCTGGTGGACTATGCAACATGATATCCGGAAGCAGTGCCTCTTCGCAATATCTCAGCACGTAGTATTGCAGAGGCACTCTTCTGCGTCATCTCCCAAGTCGGAATCCCCAAAGAGATTCTGACTGATCAAGGCACTGCGTTTGTCACGCACACTGCGCAAACTGTATGGGTTACTGGGAATTAAGCCTATCCACACCAGTGTTTATCACCCACAAACGGACGGCTTAGTCGAACGGTTTAATCGCACCCTCAAAAACAATTAAGAAATTTGTAAGCAAGGACGCATGCACGCAACTGGGATAAATGGCTCGAGCCCCTGTTATTCGCAGTGCGAGAGGTCCCACAAGCCTCCCCGGGGTTCTCCCCGTTCTAATTATTATATGGGCGTAAACCGCGTGGCATTCTAGATGTTCTGCGGGAAAATTGGGAGGAGGGACCTTCAACAAGCAAAAACGAAATTCAATACATTATCGACCTGCGCACAAAACTCTCCACACTCACACACCTAACCCAGGAGAATTTGCGTCAGGCCCAAGAACAGCAAATCCGCCTGTACGACGGGCAAGTGCCTTAGGGAGTTCACACCGGGAGATAAAGTAAAGTACTTGTGTTGCTGCCCACGTCGAGCTCCAAATTGATCGCCAAGTGGCAAGGACCCTTTGAGGTCACACAGTGAGTCGGAGATGTCGACTATGAGGTGAGGCGAACGGACAGGGGTGGGGCGTTACAGATTTACCACCTCAATCTGCTAAAACTCTGGAACGAGGAGGTCCCCGTGGCGTTGGTGTCGTTGGTTCCAGAGAAGGCGGAGCTGGGGCCGGAGGTTCAAAAGGGAACATTGACATTGCTTACCTCTCTGGTCCACTGTGGAGACCACCTCTCCCCAACCCAACTCACGGAGGTTGCCCAGTTGCAGACTGAATTTTCGGATGTGTTCTCACCCCTGCCTGGCCGCACCCGCCTCATAGAACACCACATTGAGACGCCCTCGGGGGTGGTAGTGCACAGCCGCCCTTACAGGCTGCCCGAACACAAGAAAAAGGTGGTTTGGGAAGAACTCGAGGCCATGCATGGCACACATGGGCATCGTCGAGGAGTCCCACAGTGACTGGAGCTGCCTGGTGGTCTTGGTCCCCAAGGCCAACGGGTAGGTCCGGTTCTGTGTGGACTATAGAAAAGTCAATGCGGTGTCTAAATTCGATGCATACCCAATGCCTCATATTGACGATTTGCTGGATCGACTAGGCACGGCTCGTTTTTATTCGACACTGGATTTGACAAAGGGATATAGGCAGATCCCCTTGACTCCATTATCCCAAGAGAAAACAGCCTTTTCCACACCATTTGGCTTATGCCAGTTTGTCACACTTCCTTTTGGGCTGTTTGGGGCGCCTGCTACGTTACAGCGGCTTATGGATAGGGTCCTCCGCCCCCACGCCACCTATGCGGCTGCATACCTGGACGATATAATCTATAGTAATGACTGGCCGTGGCATTTACAACACCTAAGGGCCGTCCTTAGTGTAGCTGGTGCTGATGGGGTGTTGGGGATCATGTGACTTCTGGGAGTCGTGGTTTTTGATAAATGTTTGTTTTTGGTCATTGAAATATTTGTGGGTGTGTGATTATTTTTCTTTTTTTTTGTGTTATGATGCAAATGCATCTCCCAGTAAGAAATTTAATGTCATGTGACCCTGATTTGAATTTGGTCTATATGACCTGGAAGTGTTAGCGTCAAACAAAGGTTGAATGATGAGAGGAAGAGACGGCGGTTTAATGCTCCAAGTTATTCTACCGCTGGTTACCAAGGCGTACACGGTAATTGAATTTAAATTGATTTGTATTTTGTTTATAGAATTTTAGTATGTCTTTGTATTTTGTTTTTAATGTGGTTTGTTTGTGTGTTGTGTCAGTTTTCACGGTGCTCCATAACTACAAAGAAAATAAAACTATGTTGTGGACATCAGTTTGAGGCGTGGACCAGATTTTATTTAACCAGCAGTAGTTACAGTGAAAACGTGGCCTAACTTACGACCAAGGATTGCTGTGTTCCTGTGGTGACTGGCTTCGGTGTGCGACCTTCTTCTCTCCCCCCTGGGTCTCTATGCGTGGCTGTTTCCTGTGGTGAGCCTGGCAGCTAGCTTCGGGTCTGCTACGTCTTCCCTGGGTCTCCTGTGTTGCTGTCTCCTGTGGTGGGCTAGATTGCTAACGTTGGTGTACAGAGTCTTCGTGTGCAGTTTGGCTGCCTCATGTGGATTGCGGGTCCATAGTGTGGGCACGCTAACGTTACATCCTTGCCTGCGCCGCCGCTCCTTCAGTGGATTATTGCAGGTTTCACCACGTGGCATTTATTCATCGTGCTGGACTATTGACGGCTCACCTGCAACATTCCTGCCGTGGACTAAGCTACAGTTCGTTTTCGGACTCTTTCATCTGCTGTGCATCACAGATCGTATTAAGTCATTGTATGCATACATGAAACACTACCTTGGTAAATTATATTTATACGTTAAATGAAATAAATGGTGCTCAGGTAGAGATAATAGAGGTTTAACTTATTGGTATGTTTTAAGGGAATTGTTGAGCCTATACATTCAAGTTTAATTTAAATTTCATTCTCATCATTTCAAGTGTCATGTTGTGATAAGAACAGTGTCTATGAAAGCTGTGTATTTTATGGGTGATTTGCTGCCATTATTATAATTTGTACTGAAGTTCATTTAAGTCAATTTTTAAGATTGTAAAATGTCAGATCAAGATGAATTACCAGGTGATAACTTTGTGGTAAAAGATCAAGAGGGCACTGAGTCTAATGTAGATGCTGTTAGACATCTTTCATGTACATCATGCACAGAAAAGTCAGAAATTAGACTAAAAGAACTAAGTTCTATTTTAACATAGACAAGTGAAACTAGAAAGTCTTCTCGTGAAAAACGTTTAACACCAAAGATGCAAGAGTTAAAGGAGCAAGAACTCACTCAGAAAGAAAAGAAATTTAAGTCTGTATATGAGAAATGGAAAATTAAAGTCAAAGAAGTTCGGTCCGAGTTAAAGCAACAGTGCTCTGAAAAGGATTTATTTGAGATGATGGATGAAGTGGAGAAGCAAGAGTCTGGATTGAAAGAGTTGTATGATGATATGCGTCATCACATGGGGCCAAATCAAGAAATTAGGAGGAAAATTGATGCATGTGCTGCAGTGACTGCAGATCTGGTGAAGTTAATGAGGGTACGTTTAGTGGAAGATGGCACAGAGTTTGATGCTGAGGCAGAGAAGGCAAGATTGCGGATGCTGCTTGACAATGAATATGCACGGTCCATTTATGGATCGACAGTCTCTAAAACTACAGTTTATAGCCATTGTTCTGACCCCTCTTCAGAGTCTGCAAGTATTTTTGTTAAAAGAGCAGAGATTGCTGCCCAATTGGCTGCGAAGAAAGCTGAAGTTGAAATGGAGGCGGACATAGAGGCAAAACGTCAGCAACTGAAAAAATTAGAGCAGCGCAGAGACATAGAGATTATGGAGGCAAAGCTCCGTGTGTACGCTGAAGAGGAGTCAAAGGCTAAAAGTGAGCAATGTAGTCCAGCATTTGGCGAGGTGATCAATCCAAGTCCACTTCCCTCTAGTACTGTGTGTTTGAATGGGCAGGCTGTAAAAAATGAAGCATCTTTAGTGCAAGTTTTTCAGGAGTCAATGGCCTTATCTCGTCTTCCTGTTCCGGAACCCACTGTATTTTCTGGGGACCCATTGAAGTTTATAGAATGGAGTACAAGCTTCAAAGCCCTTATAGAGAGACGATGTTTAAACCCAGCAGACAGGTTGTTCTATTTGCAAAAGTATGTTGATGGTGAAGCTAGGTCTGTTTTGGAAGGTAGCTTCTATAGAAGAGATGAACAGGCTTATCACCAAGCATGGGAAAAGCTGAATGCAAGATACGGTCACTCTTTTCTTGTGCAATGTGCTTTTAGAGAAAAACTTAATAAATGGTCAAAGATCGGTGCGAAGGAGTATATTAAGTTAAGAGAATTCAGTGACTTTTTGCAATCCTGTAGTGATGCCTTGCCTCACATTAAGGGTCTTCAGGTAATGAATGACTGTGAAGAGAACCAGAAGATGCTGGCTAAACTTCCTGACTGGGTGATAAGCAGGTGAAATCATTATGTCACAGAACAGCTAGACCAAGACAAAGACTATCCCAGCTTTAGTGAGTTTGCTTCATTCATTGCAAAGGAAGCACGTATAGCATGTAATCCAGTGTCCTCATTGCATGCAATTAAGACAACTGAAGAAAGGCCAGTCAGGGAAACAAAACAATCACGGGCAAATGTTTTTGTAACAAATGTGAATGCCTCAGAACCAGCTAAGCCCAACGATGATGGTGAGACTGAAGATTCTAGCGCACTTTTGACAACAGTGGTGCATAACACTAGATCAGAACACGAAATGCACATTCTGTGGAGAGAATCACTTTACGCACAAATGTGCAAAATTAATGGGAAGAACTGTAGAGGAAAGAAGAAAATTTGTTCTGGATAATAAACTGTGCTTTGCATGCTTGAGAAAGGGACACAACTCTAGAGACTGCAGGAATAGAGCCACATGTACATTATGCAAAAAACGCCATCCTACGTCATTGCATGAAGATCGTCCTGCAGCAGATGAATCCTTACAAGCAGGTTTACCAGCTGAAGAGAATACAGTTTCACTATCATGTTTTGTTAGTGGAGGAGAAGGTAGTGGTACATCAATGATTGTCCCAGTATGGCTCTCATCACCTAACACAGAGTCTGAAATCCTTGTTTATGCCTTGTAGGATACCCAGAGCAGTCACACGTTTGTCGATCAGGAGGTGTGTGAAAGGCTGCAGGTAGAAATGGAATCAGTAAAATTAAAGCTCTCCACAATGATGGGAAGGGATTCAGTGGTGAAGAGTCAGAGGGTGAGTGGACTTAAAGTTAGAGGGTTCGCATTAGATTATTCCATCTGCTTACCTCCCACTTATACAAGAGATTTTATTCCCCTGGAACGAGCACATATCCCGACTTCTGAGATGGCCAAAAGGTGGAACCATCTTGCATGCGTAGCTGACAAAATGCCTGCTGTGACGGATTGTCCAGTAGGACTTTTGATCGGCTATGACTGCTCCAGAGCTTTGGCACCTCGACAGGTCATCACTGGTGGTGACTACGAGCCATATGCCATTAAGACGGACCTAGGCTGGAGTATTGTAGGAAGTGTGCCACAGTGTGCTAACTCTAAGAGTGTGACTGGTTTTTGCCATCGTATATTAGTCAGGGAAATGCCTTCTGTGACTCCAGCTGCTGTCATTAAAGCACTTGAACTTGATTTCGTAGACACTCGAATAGGAGAGAAAAGTGTGTCACAGGAAGATGTTCAGTTCTTGCAGATCTTAAAGGAAGGTGTCCACCAGAACGACCGTGGTCACATCAAAATGCCTTTACCTTTTAAGGCACGTCCTCACCTCCCAGACAATAAGAGGCTTGCATTGATTCGGCTGAAACATCTAGAAAGGAAGTTGAATAGAGATGCTAAATTCAAACATGATTATGTGAGGTTTATGGAAGGAGTCTTCAGAGATGGGGAAGCAGAAAAAGTAAAGGAGCAACCAAAATCAGGAAATGTGTGGTATATTCCGCATCAAGGTGTTTATCACCCCAGGAAACCAGATAAGATTAGGGTAGTCTTTGACTGCTCTGCCAAGTATGAAGGTACGGCCTTGAATGATCATTTGTTGACTGGGCCTGATCTCACTAATGGGCTCACTGGAGTGCTCTGCCGATTCCGTAAACACCCAATCGTAGTCATGTGTGATGTTGAGAAGATGTTTCACAGATTTCATGTCCGTAGAGAAGATCAGGATTATCTTCGTTTCCTGTGGTGGGAGAATGGCGATACAGCTACAGAGCCCACAGAATATCGCATGAAGGTGCACCTTTTTGGAGCATCATCATCTCCAGGTTGTGCCAATTATGCCATGAAGCACCTTGCCAGCTTGAATGAGAGGGAGTATCCATTGGCTGCCAGCTTCATCAGGAATCATTTCTATGTAGATGATGGCCTTGTAAGCCTGGAAACTGTTGATGAAGCAGTTAAGTTAGTGAGGGAAGTTCAAGCTGTGTGTGCCAAAGGAAAGTTACGTCTTCACAAATTCCTTTCCAATAATAGGAATGTACTCGAGTCTATCAGTGTGTTTGACCGTGCTGCTGAGGTGAAGAATGTTGATTTTAACCATGATGATCTCCCTGTGCAAAATGTGTTGGGGGTGAGGTGGAATGTGGAAAGTGATGCCTTCTCCTTCTCTGTCTCTTTGGACGAAAAATCTGTTATGCGGCGTGGAATCCTCTCAGTTGTGGCCTCCATTTACGATCCATTAGGTTTTTTAGCCCCATTTGTACTTTTGGGGAAAAAGGTGCTGCAAGAGATGTGCCAGAAGGGCATTAGTTGGGATGAACCATTACCAAGTGAACTAAAGCCAAGGTGGGAGAGTTGGTTGGCTGACCTACCAAACCTCTGCAGACTACAGATTCCAAGATGCTTCACACCTCAAGGCTTTGGGAAGATCTTGAGAACTGAATTACATCATTTTTCTGATGCTAGTAGCCAAGGCTATGGTCAGTGCTCATATGTTAGACTAGTGAGTGAAGAAAATGTGCATTGTGCCTTGATTATTGGGAAAGCGAGAGTTGCCCCTACCAAAGTTGTTACTATACCAAGACTAGAGTTGACTGCAGCAGTTATTTCTGCTGCTGTGAGCAACATGTTGAAAGATGAGCTGGACTTAAAAGTTGACAGAGAATTCTTTTGGACAGATTCACAAGTAGTTCTCGGTTATATTAATAATGAAGCTAGAAGATTTCACGTCTTCGTTGCTAACCGTGTACAGAGAATCCGCGAGACCACTGACCCAACACAATGGCACTACATCAGCACAGAAGAAAATCCTGCTGACCATGCCTCAAGAGGCCTTAAGGTAGAAGAATTGATGAATTCCAATTGGTTCACTGGGCCTGGATTCCTCTGGGAACGAGAGGTGGTTGCCGATCAAGGGACATCAGAGCTGTTGGTGGGAGACCCTGAGGTTAAGTCTGTCCACGTGTTGAAGACTGAGGCCACCACACAAATGGATTTTCTACAGCAGTTGTCACGCTTCTCAAAATGGAATATGGCAGTGAATGTTGTTGCCCGGATCCAACGTTGGGCAAAGAGGCTAAAGACACCAGCACCGGTGAGTGTGGAAGAAAGAAGGAAGGCCTCATTGACGCTCCTCCGGCTCACACAAGAAGATGCCTTTAGAGAAGAGTTGAATACACTCAGACAGAAGACTGAGAGGCTGACTTGTAACCATCAACTATATCAACTCGATCCATTTCTTCAAGATGGTGTAATGAGGGTGGGAGGACGTCTAAGGAGAGCATCTGCACCCTTTGAATTAAATCACCCAGTAATTCTTCCCAGAGAGAGTGTTGTTACACGTCTTATTCTTGCACATCATCATGAGAGAACTCAACATCAAGGTAGAGGTCAGACCTTGAATGAACTCCGAGCTAACGGCTACTGGATCGTTGGTGGTAGCAAGGCAGTAGCCCAGTATATAAGGAAGTGTGTCCTGTGTAGAAGAGCGCGTGGACCACTTGAGGAGCAATGAATGGCAGACCTCCCTAGTGATCGTACAGATCCGTCTCCACCATTTACCTATTGCGGCATGGACTGCTTTGGTCCATTTTTTACCAAACAAGGTCGCAAGGTATATAAACGTTATGGCCTCCTTTTAACGTGTCTCTGCTCTAGAGCTGTTCATATAGAGATGTTGGAAGATATGACAACTGATACATTCATCAATGCTTTACGATGTTTCATAGCCATCCGGGGTGCTGTAAGACATCTTCGATCAGATCAGGGTTCCAATTTTGTTGGAGCCAAGGGTGAACTGGGGAAGGCCCTAGAGGAAGTCAGCAAAGAGAGAGTGGCGGTCTATCTAGCATCCAAGCAATGTGATTTCTGCCTGAATGCACCTGGTGCAAGTCATGCTGGTGGTATTTGGGAGCGGCAGATTAGAACAGTGAGGAGTGTGATGAGCTCCATTCTAGCACAGTGTGCTGGCAGACTAAATGATGCTTCCTTGCGTACATTCTTTTATGAAGCAATGTCCATAGTTAACAACCGTCCACTTAATGTGAACAGCATTAGTGATCCCACAAGCTTAGAGCCCCTCACTCCCAACCACCTGCTTACCATGAAGTCATTTATTCCACTGCCTCCACCAGGTACATTTGAGAAGGAAGATCTTTATACAAGGAAACGGTGGAGGCAGGTGCAGTATCTGTGTGAGCAATTTTGGTGCAGGTGGAAGAAAGAATATCTTGCCAACATCTCTCTTAGGCAACGGTGGAATTCTCCAAGGAGGAATGTGCAGGTTGGGGACATTGTAATTGTGAAAGATGAAGAAGCCCCTCGCAATGAATGGAAGCTGGCTAGGGTTCTTGAAGTTAATAAAAATGATGATGGGCTAGTGCGGAAAGTTGTAATACAGATGGGAGAACGAAGGTTGGGAAAAGGGGGTGAACGTCTCACTAAGCCTTCCATTATTGAGCGGCCTATACAAAAGTTAGTAGTCCTTGTAGCCAAAAATTGAAATCCTGCTTTGCACTTTGATATATCCGATGTGTTATAGTTATGATGTGACTTTATGACATAATGGTATATTTATCTGATGTGATATTTATGATGTAGTGTATTTATGGTATGTTTATCTTTCATGGTGTTTTGGGATTAATGTACTGTGTCCATTTTATATGCCTGGAAATTACCATTGATTATGATTGTATTTGGTATGTGTAATAATTCAAGGTAATTTGGTGGGAGTGTAGCTGGCGCTGATGGGGTGTTGGGGATCATGTGACTTCTGGGAGTAGTGGTCTTTGATAAATGTTTGTTTTTGGTCATTGAAATATTTGTGGGTGTGTGATTATTTTTCTTTTTGTGTGTGTGTGTGTGTGTGTGTGTGTGTGTTACAATGCAAATGCATCTCCCAGTAAGAAATTTAATGTCATGTGACCCTGACTGAATTTGGTCTATATGACCTGGAAGTGTTAGCGTCAAACAAAGGTTGAATGATGAGATGAAGAGATGGCGTTTTAATGCTCCAAGTTATTCTACCGCTGGTTACCAAGGCGTACACTGTAATTGAATTTAAATTGATTTGTATTTTGTTGATAGAATTTTAGTATGTCTTTGTATTTAGTTTTTAATGTGGTTTGTTTGTGTGTTGTGTCAGTTTTCATGGTGCTCCATTACTACAAAGAAAATAAAACTATGCTGTGGACATCAGTTTGAGACATAAACCAGATTTTATTTAACCAGCAGTAGTTACAGGTAGTAGGTACCATTTTTATGATGGTCTTTGGTATGACCCGACCATGAATAGAACTCACAATCTCCCGATCAAGAGGCGGACACACTACCACTAGGCCACTAGCTGGTCCTACAATGAAGGGGATGCTTAAGTCCAGATGTTGGAGAATGTGGGCTGAAGTGAAGGTGGCTTTGAGATGGTTAAAGGCTTCTTTGGCAGCCTAGTTCCACTGTAGGTACTTGGGTCCTTTTCTTTAGTAGAGTTGTGAGAGGTGCTACTATGGTGCTGAAATTCCTGATGAAACGACAGTAGATATTGGCAAAGCCTAGGAAATGCTGTAGTTTTCTGACTGTCATGGGAGTGGGCCAGGAGGTAACTGCAGAAACCTTGTTGTCATCCATACTAACTCCCTCTGCACTAATCACATAACTGAAAAAGGAAATCTGATTGGCATGGAATTCAGACTTCTCTGTTTTGACATATAAGGGGTTGTCGAGGAGTTGTTTTGGCACTGTTTGGACGTGATCATGGTGAATGGTTTGGTTAGGGGAGTAAATCAGAATATCATCTACATATGTAATGATGTATTGACCCAGCTTGTCCCTCAAGACATTGTTAATTAGGCACTGGATGACACTTGGAGCACAAGAAAGGCCATAAGACATTACACAGTACTCAAAGTGACCTGTCGTTGTGCTAAATGCAGTCTTCCATTCATTGCCTTCATGGATCCTTACCAGGTTGTAGGCACTGTGAAGGTCAAGCTTGGTGAATACCCGTGCAGACCGGAATTGTTCTAGGGCAGAAGGTACTAGAGGGAGCAGATAAGGGTACTTAACCATGATCTGGTTTAAAGCTCCTGTAATCTATGCAAGGGTGGAGTCCCCCTTCTTTTCTACAAAGAAGCAGCTCACTGAAGCCAGGGAGGTGGAAGGATGAATGTAGCCTTGTTGAAGAGCTTCTTGAACATATTCCTCCATTGCTGCTTGTTCTGCAATGGACAGGGGTAAAAGCAGTTGTGTGGAGGTGAGATGCCTGGGAGAAGATCAATTGCACAGTCATAAGGCCCTGGGCCCCAATAATATTCCTGGTTGGGTGCTCAGGGAATGTGCAGACCAGCTGCCTCATGCTCTAACAGATATTTTCACCACCTCACTGGATCAAACCAAAGTCCGATCATGTTTCAAGATTGCCACCATCATCCTAGTACCAAAAAAACCTGAAATCACATCACTCAATGACTACCGGCTCGTCGCACTCACTCCCATTATGATGAAGTGCTTTGAGATGCTGGTAAAGGAGTACATCACCTCCAGGCTCCCTCCCACATTTGACCCCTTCCAGTTTGCCTACTGGCCAAACTGCTCCACTGAAGACGCCATCTCCTCCGTTTTTCACCTGAGCCTTGCACACCTGGAGGAGAACAACACTCATGTGCGGATGCTGTTCCTGGACTTCAGTTCAGCGCTAAATACCATCATTCCACAGCATCTGGTGAACAAGCTGGGTCCCCTGGGCTTCAGCACCCCCCTGTGCAACTGGCTGCTAGACTTCCTCACTGAAAGACCACAGTCAGTGCG
>JAOANJ010000003.1:59220880-59236715 GCA_026413345.1 Ariopsis seemanni | reverse complement strand
TTTTTCCTGCTTCCAACACATCAACTTCAAGAACTGACTGTTCTCCTGCTGCTGAATATATCCCACCCCTCGACAGGCGCCACTGTAATGAAATAATGATGATATTCACGTCCCCTCTCAGTGGTCATAATGTTATGGCTGATCGGTGTATGATGATGTATGAAAATAATGTTCAAAGACAAAAGCACATGACAGCACATGCAGACAGTTTAATATATGGGCGCTAGGGGGCGCTCATCTGCTCATTCTTACGCCTGGGACAGGTTCGGGCTCATTGGACTCCTGTCGTAAATGCGCTTCACTCGCAGGGTGCTTCAGTGGTGCCCTTCAGCGCGGTGTTTTCGCTCTGGAACTCTACCTGTATTTGCTTTGCTTTTGTTCCTGGTGTTTTGGCCTTGTTGTCTGTGTAATTAATAAATATTAAAAAAGGGGGCTGCAAAAGTAGGTACGTGTTTGTACAAAATGTTAGTATTAAATGAAACCTAGCACCACTATTATAATACTGGAATAATCCTTACTGGATACCTACTTTTGCAGCCCCCTGTAGATTTTATTTATTTATTTGTGTGAGGATTTTTTTCATCCAGTTTACTCTTGATTACAGTTAATAAAACACTTTTTCTTTTCCCCCTCTGTGACCTCTCCTGGTGTTCGCTCCTCCATCTCTCGCGCCTGCAGACGGTCAGATTGCATTATAATAGACTTGTGCATCATGCTGCAGACACTGACTGAGTGGTGCGTGGTATTGGGTCCGGTGTGGGTTTATTCCAGAAGCCATCAGACTGGTGAACAGTAACCGTGCAAGAGATGGTCAGTTTACCTTGACGAGGGCACTCGCACTTTAACTTAATTTTCTCCGTTCTCTTCTAATGTGATGTGAATTTTTATTTTTGGTAATTTCCAAGTTTGTATTTTTTAGATTGTGTGTGTGTGAGAAATTTCTGTGCACTTTGCTTACCTGCTTGCCTTGATTTGCCCTTTGGGGGATGAATAAAGTATTTTGAATTGAGTTCCATTCATACTGGTAAAAACACTACAGCTGATAATGGTTATATCCCAACAACAATATTTGTAGCTCGTTAGCCGTAGGGCGATGAACTGTTGCCATCACACGGTGTCCATCCGTCCGTCCGTCTGTCCACAGTTCACAGAAATTGCTACTCCTCCCTGAGTTTTCAGTGGATTTTGATTCTGATTGTTTTGTTTGGAAGATCTAATCGTTTTCCTGAAGAAAAACTTGGCTGATTGTAAACGAGTCTGGTTTCTCATGGTACAGCCGTGTGAGCTACTGCATTGCTGGTGCTCTGGTATTGATCATATCGCCCAGCTCTCTGGTTACTCCACCTATACTGATGGTTTTGGTTATACTGCATGCAAAAATAATGAACTATAGGCTCCTCGACTCCCTTCCCTGGGAATTGGAAGCGTTAGAAGGTGAGGGTTGATTTATTCAGATTTGCTCAGCGGTTTAGACCGTATGAAAATGTTGACACTTCAGAAGGCACAGGTTCAGGGTTATTAATGCCTAACGTGGCCCGAACCTAACTGTGATTTGGTGTATTCAGTGGTATAAAATTCAAGCTCCAGGACAGATGATGAACAAAGTCACAGTTAGAACTGAAAGATGGTGGGAGGAGTTGCACAGATATAATAATGATGATTGGTATCATGTGATTTCTTGTGAGCTTGTGTGGCAGAAATGTGTGATCGACTCTGCTTCTGTTTGCTTAACAGGTATAAACCCTTCTTTCCGTTCCAAGTGCAGCCGACGCCGGAGCCAGACTTCTCCATCCGAGACGAGCGGCTGGTGGAGGGACGGCTCCGTGTGACGCTTGTTGAATGTAGCAGGTAAGTGTGGGGGTTACACGGGATCACGGGTGGACACCGAGACCAGGATGGAGCATGCTCATCATCATTTACTTCCAATGTAGAATATTACAGATGATCGTTTCAGTGATGTGTGACTGATTCTGGAGTGTTAAGTCTTCATCATCTGGGCTGATTACTGATCACTCGGGTCAGAACACCAGAGAGAGGGGGCGTCGTGGCTCAGGTGGATAAGGCGCCATACCGTAAATCCGGGGACCCGGGTTCGAGTCCGACCTGAGGTCATTTCCCGATCCCTCCCAGTCTCTCTCTCCCGCTCGTTTCCTGTCTCTACACCGTCCTGTCCAATAAAGGTGAAAAAAGCCCAAAATAAATCTTAAAAAACACCAGAGAGAAATCAGTGACTCTGTGATGACGAGGCTTGTGGGAGTGTGTGGTGTTGTACATCTGTAGTCATGAGTCAAGTAACGCAAAACCACTTCAGGGCCTGGTGTTATAGGAAAATGATCAGCGTTGAGGTGGTGTTACAGTCCTGAAGTTGATTATTTTTCTACAGCTGAACATGTTTCGTTTCTCTCGTTCCGTAGCAGTTTGTCCTTGATATAATTGTCATTTATTAATGAAAGATGCATCACAGTTTTTATCTGTTTATAGCTACAGTATTGGCAAGTCTTAGGCACTTCATACTTTTTTTTTTTTAATCACTGCTGTGATGTCTGGACTGAGGAAACGGATTTGGCCTCGTCTTGTCGGCTTGCGGTTGTAGAAGCTGCCCGTTGTACCGTAAAGCGTTATGCAGTTTTCATGAGAGGTCTTGGGGTTGCGACACCAGAGTCACACAGTGCTAGAACTGTGTTAATTATTCCAAATTATTTTGAAGCTGATATTTTAAGGTAAAAATCCTATCCCGTGTTGCTTTATCTTTAGGTACACAGTACCAGTTAAAAGTTTGTACACCTCTACTCTACTCATTCATAGGTGTTCCTGTATTGTGACTATTTTCTACACTGTAGAAAAAACTGAAGACATCAAAACTATAAAATAACATCTGGAACATATAAGGAATTGTGGTGTATATAAAAAGTGTTTTGTTTATTTAAAAAAAAAAAAAAAACCCCAGATATTTTAGATTCTTCAGTGTATCCAGCGTTTCCCTTCATGACTCTTTACACACTATTGTCATTCTCTTCACCAGCTTCATGAGGGAGTCACCTGGAATACTTTACAATTAACAGCTGTGTCTCGTCAGAAGGTCATTCGTGGACGAGTTTCTCACCTTCGTAATGGTGTTTGAGATCAAACAGTAAATAATAAAAATCCAGTAAATAGCCCGATTCCACATCTGTAGTGATCTTTGACTGGTACTGTGTATAGTTAATTTCCCCAAAACTGATATTTAGATTCAGCCTCAAAGCTTTGTAAAGTGACTAATTCAATTTATATACCAACAAAAATTTTAGGTTTGACAGGTTTGTTAAGTTGTATGTTCAGATGTTATGATTGAAGCGATTGTCTCATCGCTGTTCTATTATCCTCAGATACGCTGCGTTACGTTGCAGGTGTTTAGCAGACACTTTTATCCAGAGTGACGTACAGCGAACCCAGAGCAGCCCGGGGAGCAGGTGGGGGTTAGGGGCCTTGCTCAAGGGCACTTCAGTCATTCCTGCTGGTCCAGGGAATTGAACCTGTGACTTTTTGGTCCCCAAGCTGCTTCTCTAACCTTTAGGCCATGGCTTCCCCCTTGCTGCCTTCATATCAGGTCTGGAGACTGAGAAAATCTTGACCAAATGATTAACAACTTTATTTTTATTTGTGTATAAATTGTAGGATAAATGCCGAATTCTCTTGCAGTCATTTCAGTCCTCTTGGCCTGTAGGGACGCCGCATATTTTCACTGTTTTATGCATATTGTAGTTGTTTTGTGTAGAAACGTAATTTACAATGCAATGTCGTATTTCCCATCATGCAGCCCTGATTTTCAGAGCAGATCTTTTCACCTGCACATGCTGTAGATATTTAGTGTTGTGTGATTAATTATTCCTGTTCCAGCTCAGTGTGACACCTGGGGTTTGTATTTCCAAGTTGTAACGTTCATTTCGTGCCTGCAGTTTGGCCAGAACATCTCTCGCACGCATGCACGCCACTCACTCTGCCTGGTGTGTGTCATTGGTTATAGAATAGCGTGCTATTCACAAAGACCTGCTCGTGAATAATGCAATCAGTCCGGCCATTAGGAGCCTAACCCAAATCTGATACACACTCTGTAATGTAAGGGTGTGTGTGTGTCTCTGTCAGGGTGTGCCCGGGTCCTTCCTGAAACAATGTTAAGTCATAGTACATTTGACAGAATGCACGAATCAAGTAATTCAACAAGCACAAAATATTATTATTATTACTATTATTAACCAAACATGTACAATAATAAAAAAGGAACAATAAAGTGATGACCACAACAATAGTGATAATAGCAATATCAGTAATAATAATAATAAGGAAGAAGAAGAAAAGAAGAAGAATGTGGTTTAAGTCAGTATTTCTCAACCCCTGGGCCGTAGCCCATTAGGAGGCCGCAAATTTTTTTCAAGTTTGAAGCCAAATACTACATAGTTCAGGATCCAAATCCGGTAGCTGGTTTGCTGAACACTTCAAGTGGAACAAGAAGACAGTCATCTATATCCCCCGCCCTGTAGACCAACTATATACCAAGTTTCAAGATATTATTTGTCGCATTTTTCAAGTTGTGCTGCAGGAAACCAACCCGACCTCTTTACACCGACCTCAGCAGCCCATGGCATCAACCCACCGGACCTTTGGTCCAGGTGAGATAAAAATGAAAATTTCTCACATTTTTCTTAGTATCAAAAGGCACATGTACATTAATCAACACGTATACCAACTTTCAAGACCAAACCACTCATAGTTTTCAAGTTCTGCTCCGGAAACAAAACCTACCCCTAAGACTAACCTGAGAGACTAAGTCTGAAATTGTTTCCATGGAAACATGAAAAATTTAATTTCTCAAATTTCTTAGTATGAAAAGGCACATCTCCATCACCTTGTTAACACGTATACCAAGTTTCAAATCCGTATCATCAATAGTTTTGAATATATGCTCCAGAAACAAACATTGCTCTTAGAAACTAAGTCAAAATAAATGTATGTAAAATTTTGAAAAATACTTTTTTTCACAAATCCAAAATAGCAAAAGGCACCAGTTCACATGTTGCTTGATGTGTATACAAAGTTTCATGAAGATATCTTCAGGAGTTTTAAAGATATGGTCTGGAAATGCTGATGGACGGACGGAACCCGTTTCTATATCCCCCGCGAAACTTCATTTGGGCAGGAGATAACAAGTACGAGCTGTGTTGCTGCCCAATCACAAGCCTTTTAACTGAATGAAAGAAGACCAGCAGAGGTGTGAATTCTCAAATGTGTTATTTATTGCAATGAAAAAGACAAAAAAAATCCAATGCAAAAAAGAAATAGCAATCATTAAAACAATCAATCATTAAAAACTCTGTACAGCTTTACTATGGTCAAACAATATTATCAGCTGCTCAGGTCCTTCCCAGCAGGACCCCAACCTACCTGCGGAGGGCTCCAACACCAACATGCTTGGGGCAATCCACTAATTCACACCTACTCAATTTTATGAGATGCACATCAATTCTAAATTCCACTCCATTAACCCACACAATACTGTAGCCCCAGGCACTGCAAAATGAAGCCCTCCATGTTGGCTCGGGCCCTGACTGGGTGATGCTCCTTGAACAACCAAACAACAATTACAAATTTGATCATTTCAGTTGGCAAAACAACAGAAGAAAATGTTTGCCTTTGTCCTACTGAGAGAAGCCAAACCTCCACTCAACAGGAAAATACTGAAATATAATAACTAAAAATATTTTTTAAGGGAAAGAATTAAAAAGAAGAAAAATAAAGGGAACATTACGATAGGTTCTCCTTCCATGCTAACTGGAATACTACCAATTTAGTTTGATGCCATTTATGTTCTAATTTTTGAGTGGTCTGTCTTTAGGTGTAAGTGTGATCATTATAGCAGGGTGCAAGTTGAAAAGTAAAATAAGTGAAAAATTTCCCCTCACACAAACTTCGTGTTGCATCCTGTGGGATCCCAGCCCTGATGCTCAAGTCTGGTCTTATCTAGATCTCCTGTGAAGCTTTGGAAAGCTTCATTAAAAAAAAAAAAGCCCCCAACCTCTTTTTCTGCATTTGTATTTGTTTATAAAGCATCACCTGTTCAATCTTGATCAAGTATTCACACTGATTACATCCCAAACCTCAAACATTACCAGTGACTCTCTTCATTGGGATTGCAAGCTGAGCACTCGCTAGTGGTGGAAGATGTTTATTATTTATTATTAGTGGTGGCAGACGTTAATTACTGCATTTCAGTGTTTAATTACTTGTTAATTATAAAATGACTATCAAGCTGAATCTGATCTGATCTAATCTATTCTCAGGATCCAGGAAAGCAGTCTGTCCAACACTATAAGTTGAGACCGCAACATTCACTGGAAGAAAACAAAGAGCACCAGATGGTGAGCAACACCACAACACAGAACGATGTCCATCCTCAGCTTGTCTACATGTCTAGCATGTGGAGAAAAAGGAATTTCGGTTATTTATTTTAAATGCTGGTGATATTTTGTGTGATTTTTTTTTTCCCAGGAGAAAAGAGTAGAAGACCTGTTGCTTCGACTTGGTCTGAAGAAGAAACATGAAGACAAACTTACCAGCACACACTTTCTTGAAATATCCAAATCCACTTTAGAGTACAAAGAGCCCAGTAAAGAGAACGAACTGGTTCATGTTTTCATGCAGCGGCTTTTAACAGGAGATTACAGAGCAAGACACATCTCTGTCAGAAACGAAACCAACGTCCCTAAATCTCTGACAGGAGCTAAAGGAGGTGATTTTGCTGATCTTTTTAAAAAACAGAATGTAAAGACTGAAAGAAAACAGGCTGAGATTCACCCAATGGATGTTCAGATGGCAGTGTTCCTTTGTGCAGATCATTTTCTTCAACAAATCATGGTGACTAAACTGGCAGTGTCAGTATGCGATCCCTCTGCTGGTACCCAATCCCTTTAGTGGGAAAATTGAATTTCCTCTCTGGACAATGCGGCAAATCAACAAGAGCTGGAAGTCGACTGATGCTTCAGGACAAATCATCAGCGAGACTCGACCTGTTTCCAAAGCAGAAACTCCAATGGTGGCATTCTTCAGGCTTGGGTCTGTTTCCTCATCCAAGTCTCAGCTGATCAACAACCTGATTAATGAGAGGCACAACACATTTTTCCACAGACACTGTCTAGGCAGCAGCAGAAACCGTCTACTGATGGATGGAGTGGTGGAGATCGCTTGGTACTGTCCATCTGGGAAAAGCTCTGATCATTTCACTGAATGTGTTGCTTTCTGTAATCTTCATGGTGATTCCAGCAGAGCTGTAACTCAGAGAGAGATACTTACGACCACAGCCTCTGTAAATGTTGTACTTTTGCCTAAGCTTGATGAGGATGATGATAATATGAGAGTTGTAGAGGAGCTTTGGAACTCTCCAACACCTCTCCTTGTTGTTCTTACTGATGAAGAGAATGATGATGAAGATGCTGAGTGTGAGATTAGTACAGGAAAATACAGAGTGGAGCTAAAAAGTAGAAGTCAGTCTAATGCGTCTAATGTACTCAGAAATATTATCAGGAAATGTCTCTCACAAAAACACAGGACCTTCAATCTTGAGAAAATGGCCAACAACTCAGAGGTCAGTGTGGATGAGCACAATGAGGCCTGTAAGAGAGGAAAGGAAGCTGCACAAACTATAATGGGTTTTCTCAAAGGAAAAGATCCACTGAGGGTAAAAGAGAACTATCTGCCCTGCCAGGGAAAACTGTGGCACGACTGGTGCCAAACGAGCAAAGGCTTACGGCGACTTCAAAGTAACAACATAGAAAAAGAGCTCAGCAACAAGAAAACTGAAATGAAGGATCTCAGAAGGAAACAACAGGAACATGGATTCAGTGACCTCATGAAGTTATTTGTCGATGGTTTGATCAGTGAGAGATTAAACCTGTCAGTCAGTGAGAGAGTGTATTTCCTCAGATGGACTGAAATTGGGCTGACTGAATTCACTTCAGAGAAACGCTCTACCATCCAACAACAGTATTACCAAAAATGGAAGGACGTGCACGATTTGAAAAAAAAGCGAGACAAACCTGAAAAGCAAAAAACTGAACGAATAAATCTGGACAAACTGAAGGCTGAAGAATCAACGTTACAAAAAATATCAAAAGAACTGAATGCTGCCAACTTTGGCTTGGAGCACATGCTGAGAGAGATGGGCCAGATTTACGAAGCCTCAGTCTCTGAAGAAAAGAGCATGAGAGGGAACCGGGTTGGAAACGTGAATAAACTGCCTGAACTTGCTGCTAAGCTCATGATTTCTGGGCACCCGATGGAGCTGATGGATGGTGATGCAGCTTATGTTCCTCTAACCTGGGTTTCAGCTGTTTTAGATCAACTCATCAAGATACTGGGAGACCAGAGAGTTTTTGTGTTGTCAGTTTTGGGAATTCAGAGCTCTGGGAAATCCACCATGCTGAACGCCATGTTTGGGCTCCAGTTTGCAGTCAGTGCAGGCAGATGCACCAGAGGAGCCTTTATGCAGCTGGTTAGAGTTTCTGAGGACATGAAGGAAGAGCTGAAGTTTGACTACATTTTGGTTGTTGATACTGAAGGTCTCAGAGCTCCAGAACTGGCTGGAAGCAACACCATCCATCATGACAATGAACTTTCCACATTTGTGGTAGGATTAGGAAACATGACTTTGATTAACATCTTTGGAGAAAACCCAACTGAGATGCAGGAAATACTTCAGATTGTTGTTCATGCATTCCTGAGGATGAAGAAGGTCAGGCTAAACCCCAGCTGCATGTTTGTGCATCAGAATGTTTCTGATGTTGCAGCTAGAGAGAAAAATCTGGATGGAAGGAGACATTTGCAGGAAACGCTGGATAAAATGACTAAATTAGCAGCTAAAGGTGAAGACGACTATGCAGAAAATTTCACTGATGTCATCGCATTTGATGTAGAGCATGATGTGAAGTATTTTTCACAGCTCTGGGAGGGTTCTCCACCCATGGCACCAACAAACCCATGCTACAGCAAAAACATCCAGGAACTAAAGAGAGATATTCTTTCTCGTGCAAAAACTACAGATGGCCTGAAATTATCACAGCTTCAAAAGCGTGTGAAAGATCTGTGGAACGCTCTACTGGACGAAAATTTTGTTTTCAGTTATAAAAATGCACACGAGATATCAGTGTACAGGAGACTGGAGCAGGAGTATGGGAACTGGACCTGGAGATTGAGGAGTGAAATGATGACTGTAGAAAACAAACTGCTGAACAGAGTAGCCAGTGGAATCATAGAAACAGACCAGAGGAAAGTTCTGGAAGAGGAAATGGCAGGAACACTAAAGGATGTCCAAAATGCATTTAATCAATATTTTGAAGAAAACAATGAAAAGGAAACACTGATTCAGTGGAAATGCAGATTTGAGACCCAAATCCAGAACCTCCATGATGATCTAATAGAGGAAGCAAAGAGAAAAGTGGGTGATAGCATTCAGCAGAGAAGCATGAGACAAAACCTTGATCAGCAACGTGTGAACTATGAGAAGACACTCTTTGAAAAGAGCAAAGAGCTTGCTTCAAGTCTTAAAAGACAAACTAACTGTAAAACAGACACAAGTAAGGAGTTTGATTCCCTGTGGGAACGATGGGCCACTGAAATAACAAAACAAGCTCCAAAAACCAAAGATGTTAACATCTCAGAGGACTTAACTGAAGTTCTGGGAGAGGTCTACAAACATGACTTGGTTTCAAATCAAAAGCGTTCTTCAGAGTATGAAGGAATTGGAACTGTCAGTGATTACAGCAGCTATATCCCAACTTCCAAGAGCATGATGAAAAGGATTATCAACACATTTCGGCCTGGAAATTCTCTTACACCAGAGAACTTAAACCAACCAATACGTGATCTCATTAATCAGGTCACTGAACAAACCAAAAAACAGGTGGAGTCATTTCCGTTCTCAACACAGGGATACAATTCACATTATATTCAACGCATTGCACATGACGTCAAAACCCAGGTGCAGGAATTTGAAACACAATTCAAGAAAGATCGAAAGTTATCTGACGATGTCTCTGTCCTTACCCAAGATTTCTATGTCGATCTCTCACTTTATGTGTGTGAACAGTCAGCACAACGCATCTCAGAGCTTCACTGGAAATTCAGAGAAGTAAATGATCCACTTAATTATTTTGAAAAGAAAAGGGATGAGTATTTTAACATCTTTCAGAAATACTGTGAGGGAGCAACATCAGCAGCGATACTTGGAGACCGGGTTTGCAGTAAACTGAAAGAAGCGATTCTTCGGAGTGTCTACAACAAGATCGCTCCATTTGTGTCTGGACAGATGAGAGAGAAAGCACCATTTAATGGGAACAGAGCTGATCTGGAAAAACGCATTCTCAAGTCTTTAGCAGAGCAGAAGGGAACTAAGGATGAGAAGTTTAAAAACTAAACGTACATGTGGAATCCTAAAGTCCACTTTGAGAAGTTCATCAAGGCCAGGGTTAAAGAGTTCATGGCAGCTGAAAACCCAGAAGCAGTTTCTGTAATTGAAGAGTGCATTGATCAGAAACAGAGCAGCATCATCACTGCTGCAAAAACGGCGACAGATGAAGTCAAACGTGTCAAAGGTGATGCAAATCAGTGGCTGGATGTTTTTACTAAGAGCCTTGCAGATGAGTTAGGAGATACGAGAGTTCAGTTGTGTGATGAAGAGTGTAAAGATGGCATTGACTACGATGTTCTTGTGGAAGCCATAAGGAAGGAACTCCCAGCTGTTGTTGAAGAGTTAAAGAGACGTCTCAGTAAGATTTCAGACTTTTCCATGGAGAAGTTCAGAGAAAGACCTGATGAGATTCTACTCAAACGTTTCTGTGGGTGCTGCTGGAAACAGTGTCCTTTCTGTGGAGCCGTCTGTACCCACAGCCAAGATCATCATCCTGGAGATCACAATGCTGATTATCATCGCTCCTCTGCACTGACAGGATGGCATTATAAGGGCACAACAGAATTCTCCATAGAGTTTTGCACAACAAAGGTAGCAAGTGACCGCTCCTTTTACCCATCCAGTGAATCTGAGACTCCTGTTCCTTATAAAGACTACAGGAAAGCAGGTGGGAAGTTTGCTGAATGGGGAATCTCCACTGATATTTCCACGTTAGCTTACTGGAAATGGTTTGTTTGTGAATTTCAGGAAAATCTTGAAAAGCACTATAACCTACAGTTTTGTGGTGACGGGGAGATTCCTGCTGAGTGGAAAGAGTTTACCCTGTCAGATGCTGTTGAAAGTTTAAGAATACGTTAATACATTTTAATGAAATGGCACTTTTCTCTGCTTTCTGACACAAAAAAAAACATCTGGATCTGATTGAAGAGAGTCCAGCTTACCCGAATGAGAAGACTTCAGCCACATCCCACAATACCCAACAACACATTCAGCTTCACGACCAGATTCTAGTGATATGTACGAGTATCACAGTGGCTGATAATTCACTTCACGAGACATTACTCATTTAACAGGACGACAGTTTTCAGTATTCTTTGCATGTATTTTATTTCAGATTAAATCAATTAATATACGAGTGACTAATTTACTCCATATAGGAAACTGAGGTTTATTGATGTCAAAGATTCTTATAATTATTTTTGATGTAAAGTGGATATAAAAATCTACATGAACCTGTGATTAAAAACATTTAATTAAAATCAAAAAGTGAGAATGAAATTTTCAACCTTTACATTTATATAGAAACCAACAAAAATGCATCCAATTTATTCTTTTTCCCCCTAAAACATTTTGATTTGTTTTTCACTTGTTGGTGGTTACTATATCACATTTAAAGGTGGAAAAAAAATCAGACATCATTTCTTTTGTTTTATGTTTTTTTACATTTAAAAACCCTGTGATTTTAACAGGGGTGTGTAAACTTTTTATATCCACTGTAACTGTATTGTGAAGAGGCTTTTTGGGTTCCAATAATTACATATTTTGAAATAAAAGAATGTTTCTCAGATATATTCTCTAATCATTAAACTAATAACACATGAACTGATTCCTCTGCTTATAAATCTGTCAAAACTTTACCTGCAGTTTCACTGTTTGTCCAGTAGATGGAGCAGAGAAAGTTATTCTCCATGGCAGGACAGGAAAGGGTTCAAATCACTGACTTCAACTTTCTAACTTGCTCTGTGAAATATATCTTTCTGCATTTTTTTTTCATAAGTTATTTTCCTTCTCATGTATCTGTAAGTTTAGTGATCATCAGTGTTAATTAGCCTTTTGATTGTTTTGGAGAATCTGAACTTTGTGAGAAATAAAATCTGGAATACTTTACATTGGACGTGTAATCCTTTTAATCCTTTTGTTATCATTCACAATGCCATTCTCTGTGTAATGCAGTCAGATTAATACAGTGGTGGTTTGTCTATAAGGGCAGGTTGTGCAGAGCCCCGCCCTTTACATCATCCATTTTACAAATATTAATCTTCCAGTCCTCATTCACAACTCCATACATTTTAAATGACCTCCGCACGCACACAGTTTGTCTGGTCGGGGAGAGAGTTCCCTTCCTCCGCTCTCTCCCTCCTCATATAGGGCGTGGTCACTGGGAGAGACACAAACACAGGTTCATAGACATCAGGTGCAGTGATTCTGCCACTTACCTTCCCTGACTCCGCCCTCCGGTCGCTGACCGCCGCTTGACCACGCCCCCGCTGCCACAGTGATGTTTCAGGTTTGTTTTTAAATCTAGAAAAGTTCCACATTGTGATTTTGGTATTTTCTTCCAGAACTCACTGCAGAACTTCTCCAACTCTGAAAAGGAAATGGAGAATGTTGTTGAACAGAAGGTTTTCAGTTCATGCCACAGAGTCTCTCCTGGACTGAAGTCCAAACCCTGGTGTCCTGTTCACTGCTCTACACGGATTATCCACTTTAACATGAATAAGGGCAGGTGGTGATGATCACAGAGATCCGCTTCTCATCATCAGGGAGGCAGAGGCAGGGCAGGGTTCGGGCAGATGCAGATGTTGGTTGAGGAGAACGTGATCTTGAGTTTTGTAAGAATCTGTGATCTTGTGGGATCTACAGAATAAAGAACATTTAGATGTTTAGATATTTTTTAGGATCTGCAGGACTGCCAAAGGTCTGAGACGCGCTGCTTTTAAAGCTGAAATGTGTTTCCTCAGTGAGGGAATGAAGCTGAAGATGTGTGGAGAAGAGCTCGACAGGAGCACTGACACTTCTGGGAGTCGCTTTTGGTTCTCGGTGAAGAGGAGCTGCCCACAGGAGGAGAACTGAGGAGAACTGCACAGAGTTATAAAGGTGATGAGATGTTCCACTGATAGAGGTTGGGTGAGAGCGTGTGGTGTTGTTAGGTTAGATTAGATTAGAGTAGGGTAGATTAGATTAGGGTAGGGTAGAGTAGATTAGATGAGAGTAGATTAGATTAGGGTAGGGTAGGATTGGGTTGGATTGGGTTAGAGTAGAGTAACTGGAGGTTACTTACAGGAGGCAAGTCCTTAAAAGCTAAATCCTTCACACTCTTTTTCAGAAGCGGATTCACAATCACTTCTTTCCAGTCCGCAGGGAAATGAGCAGTTGATAGGGATGCATTCATAATTTTGGTAATCACAGGAAGTAGAACGTCAAGAGAGTCAGATACCAATGTAGTCAGCATAGGGTCTAACATGCATGACTTTTTGGCTGACTTACTGATGAGACTGCAAACATCACTTTCACTTAAGTTCCTAAAGAAGCACAGCATTTGATTTGTATCCCTCATGGGCTTGTCATCTGGTACAAGCTCTCGGTCCAACTGACCTAAACAAATAGTATCAATATCATGTTGAATACATTCAACTTTCCGGACAAAAAAACCTGCCAATCTCATTTGCAAACGTAGCTTTGTCTTGGTGGTCAAGAAAAGACGGCTCATCTTTCATGCCCAGCAGCTTTTTAGTTGCACCAAACAGATTCCTTTGGTCAACACTGTTATCTTCCATAAACCTGGAATAGAACTCCCACCTGGCTGTGTTCATTAAATAAGTCACATGATTTTTCTGAGTCTTAAAATCAAGGAGATCATCCACAGCCTTCGTCCTTTGCCATTTATGCTCTGCTTTTCCTGCACGCTTAGTATGATCAATAATCTAATTATACCAAGGAATAACAGGCCTAGTCACCCTTGTACAAGTTTTTAGTGGTGCATAACGGTCAAGGAGTGCTGAAAGAGCGGTATTATATTCACATACATCTGCATCCAGATCATCAGTGGTGACTAGTTGCTTATCCATACACAATGCTGTAGATTGCAAGTGTCGTATCGGTCTATCCGAATCGATAGATTTAATTTTCCTGTAGTTGACGGTTTTCACAGAGAGACCAGATCTGGTTAATGCTAATCTGCATGATACTACAGTGTGATCAGATATAAATTGACCAACCAGTGGCGGCCCATCTACAAGTGTTTCAAACGCATATGTAACGGTCTTCGCAAAGTCAAAGGGACTTGAGATATTCTGCAAATTAAAAAACACTTGTTGGAACACACTATTCCTCTGAGTAAGGCAGTCTGTAGATAACAACGTCCCTTATAGTCTGAAAATTTAGCAATTCACTCAGAAAACTCATAGGAATCCTGCACACTTGCACCTGCATTAACCTTCCTGACATCAAGCGACTCACAATAAATGAGCCCAGTCCCCCCTCCATGTCGATCCAATTTCAGGTGGTCAATAAATGTATAGCCATCCAGGCATAATTCAGTTCTCACAGCAGTGTCATAAACTGATAACCAATGTTCTGTAATAGCTACTAAATCTGGTTTATATTCACAAATATAATCAAAGATTTCAGTAGTCTTGTTCCTAACAGAGTGCACATTGATGTTACATGATAGCATTTGCTGTTGACAGCAGGTAGTGATAATTCGAGTAGAACATTCCACATTGGTCAGGTTATCACGCAATGGTGGCTGACGAGGATGGAAATGACGAGCACTCCATAGAGAAACAATAGAGGTCATGTTGTTGTTGTCAGGCCAGGATTCAGTTTAAAAACTAAATCGCTCACATCCAAGATCGTATGGAATGCTGCTACCGAGTTTGCACAATAAGTGCACAGAGTTTTAATGTCACCTGATCTTGATTGTCAATGGTCCAGAACAAGCATTTGAAGAGGCCAAATAAAGAAAAACACACCCAAAAGAATGTTGTTTGAATTCTTTCGCTCCAGGAACAATGGATTCCAAGCGACACCTCAGTAGTCACCAGAGTAAGCTCTTAAACCTGGACAAGATATTAAACTCCAACCAGCAAACATTCAAATTTCTCTTGTAGAGTATCATTTTCCAGGTCCAAATGCATTTCAAAGTTCTGTGCCAAAGTCAGGTCAAGAGAATATTAAAAACAGCCAGTAATCAGCTCCCGTTGTTTCCAGTTGTTCCCTGAGAAAGACTGCAGATGAATTGCAGTAACAGAGTCCGTGATTTCAAAAAACAATTTGAAATTTGGATTCATCAGACCAGAGAACACTTTTTCACTTTCCTTCAGTCCATCCTAGGTGAGCTCGGGCCCAAAGAATTCGGCTGCGTTTCTGGATGATGCTGATAGATGTCTTTTGCTTTGTATGGTAGATGCAGCACAGAACTGTATTCACTGACACTGGTTTTCCAAATTGTCCCCAAGCCCATATCGTAATATCCTTTACATTATCATTTCAGTTTTTAACACAGTGCCACCTGAGGGATCGAAGGTCACAATATTTGGTGTCAAACAAAATTGGTAGTGTTCAAATTAGCGTGGAAGGAGAGCTTCCTGAAGTATAGAAAAGCTCTTAGTGCTGCGA
>JAOANJ010000003.1:59102850-59112948 GCA_026413345.1 Ariopsis seemanni | reverse complement strand
CTGGTGACTTGTCCAGGGTGTACCCCGCCTCTCACCCATAGTCAGCTGGGATAGGCTCCAGCTTGCCCGCGACCCTATGAAAGATAAGATGGATGGATGAATGTTGTGCTAAAAGACTTTTGTGCTAAATAACCGTAAACCTTTCACTTAGACTGCTACTATATTATCCATTTTATTTGAAGTCATTCTAAACTTGCTTCACCAATACAGTCAGAGAAAAAAAAAGCTCCTTAAGCACTCTATGGATAGTTAACAGTTCGACTTGGAGCCTTTTCCGAAAAGAAAATCCTTCGTTATATCAAGTTTTACATAGAACTGTCCATATAATTGCTAATTTTAATGTCCTTAATCTCTGCATGCATGGTCATGTGAATGTGTGAGTATGTGTGTGTCTACACGTCGTCATGCATGTGTCAGTGGAATGCATGTCTCAGCACTGGTAAAAAGCCAGTGTGTATTTGTAATAGACTTCTGGCAGGACATATCTGCCATTCCTCAGATCTTCAGTATGCAGAAAACATGGTGCTATAATTAACCAAAATCTCCTATGTCACTCCATCGTCCATGCTGCACTGACCCTGTAATATTTCATCCAATTTGTGTGGTTTGACGGGCCATCCCTTTACAGAGGCTTTTGGACTGACAGTGAAGGTCTGGGGACGCCCACACCACAGTTCAGAGCCTTCACATAGAATTTGCTGCGAGGTTCATTCCTTTCAAGTCCAAACCCTGGATGGGATACATTTTTCGAAAAAAGGCTCACTGTGGAAATCAGTAAATGCTCCATGTAGAACCATATACCGGTAGAACAGGGTTTCCTTTCAAAAAAAGGTGCCAAGTGGTACCTCTTTATATAGCTGACACTGTTAATGATTCACAGAACTAAGAGATTAAAATTTTTAGTATAAATATGGAGGTGATTATAGGAAATTGTGTGCACTGATTGGTTGAGAAATTCAGGCTATTTCTCGATAATCACCTCGAGTGACTCGGCAAAATGGCTGCCAATCGCTTCATCACCGTAAGTGAGGAAGAATTACAAATGATGTAAGAAAATGCTGTTCCTAAAAGCACTAAAGTTTGGTCTAAAACTATTCAAAGGTAAGGTGGAATTGTGATTTATTTTATCTATTTCAAAACAAAATATTTTATGTGAATCGGCATAGATAAGTGACACAAGCCTACAAGTCTCTCATTACATTTGCGTGTCGCTTTTGAAATTTGAAATAAACAATTTTTTTAATACTTTTTAAAAAATAATAAATCTCCTGCGTCTTTATACGAAAACAATTATCCACCTCAGGTTCAGTGAATATCGGTAAATAATAACCTCGACTTCGTCTCGGTTGCAGATAATTGTTAAATATCAGGTTTGTCTATTTGTCTGTTGTATTTTATTTGTCTTTGATTCCTAACTACAACTCTCTTCATTTCATACTTGTGTGCATCTTTTTAAGACTGGCTGTATGGGTACTTTCACAACTGATATCTTTTGTGTCCCAGTGAAACAAGGACTATATGGAACTCCAATCAAACCACTGGAAATCATTTTAATACTCTCAAAAGAGATCAGCCAGGATTTGGTTTTCTGTCCCACTGCACTAGAACCTGTGGGTATTTTCAAAAACTTTGAAAAAACATGGACTGACCCCATACAGTCTGCTGTATGCTTTAATGTACCTTCCCAAAGGTGTGTGTTGAATTGTGTGGTTTTGCAGCTGATAAGAGATATAGAACTGTGCTGCTCATGGCCTGGAAACCATAAAGATGTGCATGGAGCTGACACAACACATTTAAAGTGACCATTAGCAGACAGGCGAGTTCAGAAGCCACCTCATCACCCTTATTCTCCAACCATCCTTATGTATTTGTGGAGATACTGTATTTGGATCATTAGTCAAATACATTCCAACATTGCTATTACTTACACTCATTACTTAAAGGCCCTGGGTGGCAAGAAGGTTTGAACCTAGAACCTGCTTGTCATAAGTTGACAGTGCTAACCATTGCACCAACCCTATCATGAACATGTCATGTCCAAATACATGTACATACATGTCTTAACATTGTTATATACACTCTTAAAAATAAAGATGTCGGGAAGTTTCTTTAATGCAATCCCACAGAAGAATTTTTGATTCCAAAAATAAGCTTTTAGTCCATGATACTACAGTATAACCATTTTCTTGTTGCCACAATAAATGGAAAAAAAACATTTTTCACCTCATAGATGCTTCCATGTTTTAATAACAGTCATGGGGGGAACAAAATATTCATTGATCGAAAAGTTCTTTAAGAACCAACAAAACAATGATTTTCTCTGGTGCCACTCTGGCAAACATCTCTCTCTCTCTCTCTCTCTCTCTCTCTCTCTCAGATATTACATGGTTGCACAAAGATATAAAGTTTATCTTCAAGTGGTAAACATATTCACGAGTGAGCAAAGTGAACGAGTGAAAATATTTTCAACATGAGAAGATAAACTTCATATCTTTGCACCACCGTGTAATGTTCTTTATATTATATGGACACATCCACAAAAAATACGCAAGTTAATCCATCCATTATCTGTGACCTCTTATCCTGTACAGGGTCGCGGACAAGCTGGAGCCCATCCCAGCTGACTATGGGCTTTGGGGGAAACTAGCACACCCAGAAGAAGCCCACTCAGACACAGGGAGAACATGTAAACTCCACGCAGAAAGGCCCCCGTCAGCCACTGAGCTCAAACCCAGAACCTTCTTGCTGTGAGGCGACAGTACTAACCACTTCACCACTGCCCAAATTAATCAAAAGAATTTTAATTTTGGTGGCCAGGTGATAACGCTAAATATCCAAAGATACTGCTCTAAATAGTTTTCACATTCCTTGTAGATTTTCACTTATAAAAATATATAACAGTTAAGGAATTAACAGACACTAAACTATAAAATGTATCATGTGAATACTGGTGACGAGGCCTCCCAAACACAAGGATCCTGAGAGATCCAGGAAACTTATCTTATAAAACCCCAGCCATTAAAAAAAAAATGCAAGAGCTTTAAAAAGAGATTTTGCGTCATCTTGTGATTCCAAGGGAAAAGAAACGTTTTACCAATTTCTTTAATGATCAGACTTCACTGGAGTCTCAGACCAGTCAGGCAATTAACTGAAGAACATGTGGCCTAGTAGTAGCTTCTCCTTTTCACAGATCAATTAAATTTTTTACAACCATAGCCTATCTGGTGCTGTTTGCAAATCAAAAGTGTTTTCAAGCCCATTAAATCTTTTTTTTCTCTCTCTCTCTCTCTTTCCCTTCCCTTTCTTTGGCATCTGACCCATCAAGTACAATTTTCAACAAGCAAAGACAGGGTTGGAAAATCTATTAAATACTCCAGTTAAAGAGGCCTGCAAAAATACGCACTAAAAGTCAGCGATGTAAAATTGCGTATGTATTCGGCAGGCCAAAGTGTAATGCACAAGCAACCACCAGCGCTGTGAGACTAAAAAACCCAATGCGATTTACAAGCTCGTGTGCCTGAGCATTAAGGACATGTTTCTGAGATCTGCCTATTCATATGAGTTCACGCCACAAGAAGGAGAAGAGTCATGAACATGGAATGAAAATTCATCCATTCTGCTGTGTTTTCACTGTATCTCTATGACAGTAAGAACTCAAATGTACTCTAGGAGTGTCAGTGATGGAACACAACGCTGACGTTTTGAACTGAGTTGCTTTGGCACGAGTTTATGCAGGATGCCGATGTTAGCGCTGTCTCCTGGCGGTATTTGGATGGGAGAAGCAAGAGATAGATAGTGCCTTCCTCTGTGCCTTTCTATGTTTTCTCTCCCCTCATACTGAACTATTTATCCTGATTACACCAGGCCGCCATCATTAATTCGCACCTTGGGGGTCCTGCTCTCCTCCAAGCCCTGGTCACAATGAGGCGCTTGTTCGGTTTTGTTATTCCAATGGAAACTACCATGCGGCCCGGCGACGCCACATGAAGGCATCAGATTTATTTGATAAATTGTAAAAAGTGACGCTTTTAAACAGCGCCCTTTGTTGTTGTCAGGAGAGATACTGACACGCATGTACGCACATGTAAACACACACGCAGGGAGCTCCTTCGCTCTTCCTGAAGTTCTGGCCTTTAACAACTCTCTATGGGAAGAGTTCAGGCAGTGTGTCAAAGTAACAGATTTTCAAACAGATTCCATTACACACACTGGCATTTTCGGTGTCACGTTAATACTAGGGGAAAGGGAATTATAAGTACCAAGTGCATTAATTTGAACTGACAATAATTACTTTTTTTTTGTTTTGTTCCAAGTCCAAGATAATAAAAATGGTAAGAATAAGGCTTTCACATTTCAGTGTAAAGCATGCACCAGTTGTACCGTAGTTTCCTCTCCATCTGAACCCTGCACTTCTGGGTTTGTAGATACCCTGCGCTAAATGAGATGTGAACAAGCGATCCTGTGCTCGAAAAACAGCCTGATCTCAGGAGCTCTCACATTTCTCCACTCAGCGCTGAATGATCATAGCTAAGATGATAGCACTTTTGCACACATAATGTCAGCGATGCAATCAAAGGTTGAACTTTATAGGCCGGGCATATATAATTGCTCTTCTTTCTGAAGGTGATGATCAACATGAAAACTTTTCGAATACAAAGTATATGCTGTACCAAAGAAAGGAAAATACGTACAGCTCTGGCTCTGATGGTGATGGTGGTGGTGGTGGTGGTGGGGGGCAACATGTATTTCTGGTAGCAGCATTGACCAAAGTAATTCAAACGTGCCATGTGGTCCATCATTCTACTCGCACGCTTAATAATCCAGAAATGTGGTCCCACTTATAGAATTACTGCCATCATTAGAGCCACAATGGGAACCTTTTTTTTTTTTTTTTACCTGTTCTACTTTAATCAGAGCTTTGATGATTTTATCTGGACTCAAAACTCTACTGCTTGTATTTTAATGTAGGAAGAAAAAAGGCATGTGCCAGTAAAGATCGAACACACACACACACACACACACACATATGCATGAAGCAAGGAGGGATGAAATTGTGTGATCTTTTCCATGGCACAGTTATTTCGATTGACGCAAGAACGTGTTCGGAAAAGGGGGCGCAAGGGACAGTTCACTAGATTACCGAATATGCGTTCCAGAAACCTGTGCTGTTTCCCCTTGTAAAAGCAGCAGGGATTGTTTCCAAGTAACACTTAAAGTAGTAATATTGCCTCTTCAGTGAGGTGAGAGCCATGGGGCAGATTGAAACCAGGGGAGTTCCCTCATGCTTGTGCATTCAAAATGCCCTCAGAGGTTCAGATGCTCTTTATGAAGGGGCTAATCTTAAAATCTGTGAGGCTAAATACAGTCCACACACACACACACACATGGTCAGTCTGTCTGTGTATACAGTGTCCAAGCCAGTGCAAACTCGGAGTGTGTGCAGCCTCTCTCCACCTCATCGGCTGGAGGAAGACAAACTGGCTGAAGAAAGTGCTAAAGGAATTGACCTTGACCACTGTGGCTGTTTGAACAGTCGATACACAATAAGTGCTAAAGGACCGTAGCCGAGCTGTCAAGCCCATAGCACACCACAGCCTGCCAGCACTGGAAAAGCTGAAAGTGAAAATTTCAGGACCCTGCTAATGCCCCAGAGTAGATAATGTATTACTGCATACTGTTATAAAGTGTACTGAATTGTATTAAGTAAGGAAAAGAAAAAAAACACACTTCAGAGTGTGCCATTATAGGAAAATAATCAACAAAAGGATCATGTGATGCAGCCCGAGTCACTGTTACCACCCCGACGTCGATTCTTTTCCAATAAAAGCGAGTGTTTAATTCCTCTCATACCACAACAATTTGCCGTCGGTATTTTTCGTTATTAATAAACGACACCTTGAACATTTCATCTGGTTATAGTTACATTTATTATTCTGTGAAACTAGTTAGTTCCTGTTATAGCAGCTATAAACGTGTAAATAGTCATTCCCTCACCAGCCTCTTTTTTTTTTTTTTTTCCTCTCTGCTTGAAAAAAAGAAGTAAAGAATGTAAAAGTATCTAATGGATTATTGCATATTGTAACACGATATCATGAGTTCCGTGAATAATTCTCGTTAATGATTAGGCTCTTTTGGAAAAAAGGAGAAAAACCCACCGAGCTGTAAGATAGCTCTATTCATGGCTCTGTGATCCGTGGCGAGATTTGTAACACCTTTTGCGTTTAATAGATGCATGTCATTAGAGGGCTTAAAGAGTCTCAACACAAAGCCTAATCAGTTTCTACAATCATATTAGGGTCTGCGTGAATGAGACAGCATGCATGCATGCATGCATATGTGTGTGTGTGTGTGTGAGAGAGAGAGAGAGAGAGAGAGAGCATGTGCTGCTTCTGTCAGGCTCCTGATTGCCATTCTAGTCTGCGGCTCTCCCTGGGGAGTATCACAAGACCTTGCACAGACATTTATTAACACGACAGATTAATAGCGCTTGGGAAAAGACATTTTCAGAAACATGATAAATATTAATAATAATCAATACTAACTTACATTTGCCAAATTGAGTTGCAAACATCACCCAGGGAAAGGAGGGCAGAGTAGAGAGAGAGAGAGAGAGAGAGAGAGAGAGACAGACTGGCTTGCTAATAAATGCCAGAAGGTTTCAGCCTGGGTAATGACAGAACAGCATATGCTCCACACACTCTGAAAATGCTGCTGCTCTTACTGGAGTGGAGCATGGCCTTGACTGGCATTGCTTGTAAATCTTTACTATTAATAAAATAATACCACAGATTCTTTCAGTCACAGGGGGGAAATGTTGCTTTGCATTATTTTATTTATGCGACCCATGAAAGATTAAAGCAGATATATAAAAGGGCTCACTGTTTAATCAAAAACAACTCTGCGTGTGTGTGTGTGTGTGTGTGTGTGTGTGTGTGTGTGTGAGTGGGGACAGCATTTTCATCACCATCCTGACCACCCCAGGAAGAAGTAAACCATATTTAATGTAAAATGCGATGATGCACACAGAGCATTTTTAAGTACACTCTAAAAAATAAAGGTGCTTCAGTGGTTCTTCAAATCTCTGGATGGTTCCATGGAGAGTCAAAACTCTGTGATGAACCATTGCATTATGCGAAACTGTTGCATGAACGGTTCTCTAAAGCCCTGAAAAAGGTTCTTCTATGGTATCGCCCTGAAGAACCGGTACTGGCCCCATTATTTTTTTTAGAGTGTAGAGGTGCAGAAATGTGTCTCATTTATAACACTAAATGAGATAATCACTCGCCTAATGGAGTTAAATTTGATTAAAATGTGGTGATATCAGTGTGACATTCTGATATCCATACGTAATTCCGTAACATATTGAAATATATTCATAACATTTTGCAAAAAATTATTTAATAATTAATTCAATGTACTTGCAGTGAACAAGAAAAATAATTGAACACCGGCAGCAGATTCAACAGTAGTCTCTGACTGTAAGAGTCCCTCAGAGGTGCATTCTGTGTATTTGGCTGTGAGGAGACGCTCTTTCTTATCCAGGTCCATCGTTAATTAAGAGCAAATGAAAAGACTACTTTGGCTATGATGTTATTCAGGAAAACTACGTTAGTTAATGATGGATCTTAAGAGGCAGCTGAAGATGCTCTTAGCCTTAAGAGACTTTCGGGAAACCCAACCCTGATTTATTTGGTCTGAGCCACTATACTGAGTTTAACACCGCTGCTTTAAGGGGAAAAGAAGATGCCTGCAAAATAAATACCCCCCGCACGCCACCTGCCTCAAACCCCCACCTCGCAACCCCACAGTGTAACAGCCACCAGTTTTCCTTTAATTTGTCATACATCTATATGTTGAGCTACAAGTCAAACAGCAACCATAAAAAGCCCCGTCCTTTAGGAAGTAGTGTTTCCATTACCTGATCCTGCTAATCATTCTTTAAAATGCATTTAAAAAAAAGAATTAATTCAAGTGTTTCCCAAAAGCTTTAAGCATAGATAAAAGAACAACATTTAACAGCCAAATGTTATCATACTATCGTAGTGCTGGTGAATCTGAGTGTAAGTGCATCTGTTTCACGATAATGATAATAATAATAATAATAATTGCCCACATTGATGTCATTTAATCAGCAAGTAAACATCCTATTTATATACAATCAACACTTTTAACTTTAAATGACCTCCTGTTTACATCTGCATGACCCGACAGGTTTTTATTGCCTAATTATAGGAATAAATCATAGATTAGGATCTGTACATATAAACCAGCTGAATAACTGTGACACTCATCAGAAAAGATGTGTTGGTGGAGGGCTAAAACCTGTGTGTGTGTGTGCGCTTCATGGTTTCATCCTCTACCCTGGACATTAATGAGATTAACATGTGACTAAATAGTTTATCACGGACTAAACAGTTTATCTCCAGACCAAAGTGTTTCTCTCCATGTTACAGGTGTAAACACAGATGTTTAGGTTTACTCACCCACCACCGTCATCAGCATGTTATCCAACAGCAAAGCAATAAAAACGATGAACAGGATCAACCTCCTGGACTGTCTCTCTTCCCTCAGCCATGTCAGTAAACTGAAATCTCGGAGAGCATCAAAGAGTCCCATCGTAATGACATCCAAAAGAGAGGCGAGGGGAGAAAAGATGGAGAGGGAGATGTGTCCTGTGGTGAAGAAAGAGATGGTTAGGAAGCACCTGGGTCACCATGGATACATCTGTGAGAAATAGTGGGCTATAATAATAATAATAATAATAATAATAATAATAATAATCATAATAATAGATGCCTTCTATTTTGATATATTTTGGTTTCAGATGGAGGTAGACTTCATAAAACATAAGAATCAAAGCGAGGGTTTGCTAAAATAGATTGGTTTTATTAAATTAATCCAATAATCAGACTCAAGTCTAATCTAAACATCATGAAGTTACAACATTATGATAATAATACAAGCAATACAACTACTACTAATAAAAGTGTCAAAAATAAAATATCATCATCAGTAATAACTCTAGACATACTTGCAAAAAAAAGTATTTTGTGGAAATATGTTAATTAATGAAAACCAACCCAATAATCAGACTCAAATCTAATCTACACATAATGATGTTAAAACATAATAATAATAATAATAATAATAATAATAATAATAAATTCCTCAGGCTCTAAGGAGCAGCCATGCCTTTAAAGAGCTCGTGCGCGTGATCCTCAGGTCTAATCTCACCTTAAAAGCACATTGAGTGTCCGGTGTGTCGGTGTCCGGTGTGTCGGTGTGTCGGTGTCCGGCGGTGAAGAGCGCGAGGGTGAAAGCGCGCTGCACGCGGTGCCGTTCACTCACCGGACTGCCGCTGCTTTGTGGCCGCTCGTGACGTCACGCCACAGAAAAGGCGCACCGGAACGGACGGACGGGCGCGCGCAAGTCAATCGACCAACGAGGACCGTGAAATGTTAACATGCACGCGCAGGCAATCGTTAGATACCTCCGTGAAATAATAGCAATTTTACCCCCCCCCATCCTTCATAATGTACAAGGGGAATTCAGATCCATGAATTCAACTCTTGCAATAATAATAATAATAATAATAATAATAATAATAATAATAATAATAAATGCATACATACGAAAACACATGATACATTTCTGAAATCTGTATCTGTACACTGCTGACTGTCTACAATGTTTAGATTACATTCTACAGAAACGAGGCTGAATATTTTGTCCCAGCTGACTGATGAACCCTGTGAACTGACACTTTTGATCATCGTGAAAATGATCATATTATAAACACACCTGCAGGATTTAAGCTAACTTTATGCCTCTGTTATTACACTAGTGCCTTATATCTCTATCTCAGTTATACAGGCTATAAGTAGATATTCTCAGTAGGTTATGGGGAGAGCAGGGAGACTTGGGACATGTTTTCAGCTTTTGTAGATTGTGTGAAATTCTTTGCAGGTACCAGTGACATTCATACTGCATTAGAGAGGATTTACCTCTTATACCCTCTCACCACAACATGAGTTTCTCAGCTCGTCACATGCACTGGCCTTCAGGACTCACTTTCTCTGTTTTTTTTTTTTTTTTGCA
>JAOANJ010000003.1:58985035-58995389 GCA_026413345.1 Ariopsis seemanni | reverse complement strand
TGGCCATGGAAGTGATTGGAACACCTGATTCCGATAATTTGGATGGGTGAGCAAATACTTTTGGCAATATATTGTATATGTGTCTACTGTAAATAACAAATGCAAGGTTAAAAAATAAACAAACATACAAACAAGTTAAAATGTTCACATCAAACCTACAAGCTTGTTTCATTTGTGCAAATTTTACGGTATAAATAGCTCAAAATAAAGCTTTTCAGCTGATTACTTTTATAGGAAGCGAGAGTCGGGTAAGTTGCTTGAGGAGCGCCTCGCTAATTGTTGAAGCACTAGTTTTTTGGGGGTTTTTTTTTGGAAGAATTTCTTGAAGAAACTGAAAGAGTATTCAAAGCATTTCCAGCTGCATGTTATTATCCACTGAACACAAAAAGCACTCATTAAATGTGACCTGATGAGAGAAAACAGGCTGCAACTATTTGCTTGAGCACAGCAGGTCAAAACATCTGTCCATCCATTTTCAAAGCAATATTAGAGCATTACAAGGTTGCATCTCTTTGTGGCACCCATTAAAGCTCTGTTATAGTGGAAAAAAAATGACTATTAAGACAATCATTAGCCAGCATTGCTAATTATGTCTGCTTCTGCCATGCTAGCACTAATTTTACTTGCACTAATTTAATTTTGAGATCTCAGACTGACTAAAGCTGTCTCTTAATGCTAATAATGAATTGACTCAATCTGGAAAATATGCTTCACCAACTTATACAGTCGTTGAGGCTTGTAAAAATAAATCCACCTAGAAAGAAACATGCTAGTATGTGATGAGTCTTTGTTTGTTTGCATAGTATTAGCTATTTTACTGCTGTCAGGAAATCTAGCATCTAGCCTTGGATTAAAGAAAACTGTTGAAAGAAATCACTTGGACCTTAAACAAAGCTGGCTCAAATGATGAACAGGATTCTGTTAACACGACTAGCATGATGTTCTAGATTATATTTTATTTATATATTTTACTTTGTACATGCACACTTTACTAAAGAAATGTATTGTATACATTAAAATGATAGGTAACATTCATATAGCAATATATTGCGCGATGGTAAATCACGATACAAATGTATGATGATTCGAGTTAACGAAATTAAAAAAAATAATAATAATTTTATCAAGCTGTGTAATCTCTTAGTTTTTCCTCGCTCTAATTCTGTTGTTAAGACAGCAGAGGGCAATAGAATACAATAGCGGGAATACACTTGGCTTCACCCTTGGTGGAAGTAACACAGCTCTAATGCTGTGAATACACACTAAAACAGATCTAAAATGAGAAAGAGCTGTTGTATGATTGACTGTATTAATAGATTTATCAAAAAGTCAGAGCTCTCTTTTTACAGACTGATGAAAGATAAAGAAATGAGAAGCAAATAGAGGAAATACAAATGTTCATAAAATTTTACTAAGAAAAAGCCTATATGTTATTAACTTTTTCATTTTTAATAAAAAGAATGTTTTAGTTCATAAGCTATTACATTTTACTCCAACCTTTACAAATGTGGACAAATAAATACTGTTGGTTACTAATAAAATAAAATAAAAGTGTTTTCGAATTGTGAAGCCAATATCATGAACCGAGTCGAATCCTGAATTGGGTCAATCATTACATACCTAGTAATGAATTAGTCATAAATCACTCATAAATTTACAGTACATCTATGAAAATTACTACAAACTGTGCCAAGACTAAGTTAACCAATGCTCTTGGTAACACTATTCTACACTTTAGGGGTGATGTAAGAAAATCAGTCTCGTCCTGACTCAGCTGAGCATGATGCTTCAGGAGATCAGCGAGATAGACTGGAACTTTAATGATTAAAATTTGTAAATGTCATGAGCAAGACTTTGTATGCAATGAAGAAAATAATCAAATGATAAATCATCATCTAGGGTTGAAACCAAGTCAGTAACCATTGGCTAGACTTAGCACCTAACATCAATATTTCTGTTTTCTAATAATTTGTCTTTTACACTTAGTCTTCTTATTCTTAAAAAAAAAAATCAAGTTATGCTAATCTCTACTGCTTCTCCACAAATACATTACCTGGCCTACCCCAATGGTAGGACAGGAATGGCGGATGGGCACATGGCCGTGGTTGCTGGCACAAGCTCAAGTCTGCTATCTCTATATGCTTCAGTATGTATTCTTCAACAGCTAATCATGCCAACATGTGGTTATATCATTCAGATAATGTAATACAATAAAGCTGGATCCCAAGTGCTATTCATCTCCTCTTATCAAAAACATGCTAATGTCTCTCTCTCTCTCTCTCACTATTAATTTACAGTACTGTTGAGTCTAACAGCCTATTAATCTCTCAAGTGAGATAATGTATGTTGTACTGAAAACAACATTAAGATGAAACATCAGAATACAAATTATGTGTCTTTGTGTGCACTTTAATGCAAGATAATAATTTATTGTCTGTTCACAAAAATGTGTTGGCTCAGCCAGCTTCATCAATCTTCAAACTTGGACTCAACAACAAGAACAACAACAGCAGCAGCACCAAGAGCAACAGCAGCAGCAACAACAACAACAACATCAGCAACAGCAACAAGATTAGCAACAGCAGCAGCACCAACATCATCAGCAGCAGTAAGAACAACACCAGTAACAGCAGTACTAACATCAGCAGCAGCGTCAACATCAGCAGCAGCAGCGCCAACATCAGCAGCAGCACCAGCAACACAAGCAGTATTGGAGCACAGATAAACAGGAATTTTAAAATATATTATAACTGGCACTGTTTCACCTTTTCTGTAAGCGATTTTTGTATATATGGGGCGGCACGGTGTTGTAGTGGTTAGCACTGTCACCTCACAGGAAGAAGGTTCTGGGTTCAAGACCAGGGGCTGATGGGGGCCTTTCTGTGTGGAGTTTGCATGTTCTCCCTGTGTCTGCATGGGTTTCCTCCGGGTGCTCCAGTTGCCTCCAAAGACATGCAGGTTAGGCTAATTGGTGGCTCTAAATTGACTGTAGGTGCAAGTGTGAATGGTTGTTTGTCTCTATGTGTCAGCCCCGTGATGACCTGATGACTTGTCCAGGGTGTACCCCACCTCTCACCCAGCTAGGATAGGCTCCAGCTTGCCTGCGACCCTGCACAGGATAAGCGGTTACGGATAATGGATGGATGGATGGATGGATGTTTTTGTATATATTGGCCAGTCCAAGCAAAGCTTTTCCAAACAAACATAACATTGTCAAACAATCTGGCTCAAATTCTTATGGTCATTTCATTTTAGGTTCTATTTAATTGTAAATAGACATTAACCATTGTGGCAGTGGAGGGCATGGTTGAGCGTCGGCTGTGAACGGCTAGGAGGCAGGTTGAACCAGCATGTGATGAAGTGCACCTGTGTCAAATTATTGGCTGTCTACTAACCTGTGTCTCTGTGTGTCTTGCAGGCAGTCAGGAATGAGACAGTTGTGCTACCCCGTCATGTGTGTGTCACTGAAAAGTGTACTAAAATAAAAAGAACTTACTTCTTCTGAAGGCTGCTTCTTGTTCCTCTGTTTCCCGCAATTAAAAAGTTGTTACACTGGTGCCAAAACCCGGGACCGAGGAACGCACTCCACCATGGGATCTGAACCAATCGAAGAGCTTCTCCAGTGCCAGCAGCATGCCCTCATTGCGCTGACAGTAGATCAGGGCTCGTGCTTCCAGGCCCTGCTCGAAGCCCAGGCAGAGGCCTGGCAGGCAATACGGAGCTGGATCCAGTCTGCGGGTGCTCCAGTGGTCATCCCTGTGGCCAGCGTGCCTGTCCAGCTGGTGAAGATGGGCCTGCAGGATGACTCCAACGCCTTCCTTGAGCTGTTTGAGTGTGTTGCGGAGGCGAACTCATGGCCAACCTCTCAGTGGGCGGCTCGCCTTCTGCTGGTCCTATTGGGGGAAGCCCAGCTCACGGCTCAACAGCTCCCAGCCAGCAACATGCTGGAGTTCCCCCCACCTTAAGCGAACCATCATATAGCAGGTCGGACATGGCCCAGAAGAGCAGAGCCAGTGCTTCCACTTGCTGGCTTATGGTGAAGTGGGCTGGCCATTCGCATTCGCCCAACAACTCCAAGATGCCAGTCAGCAGTGGCTGTTGGCCGGCGAGGGTGACGTTGATTCCATCATCAAGCAAGTGACACTGGAACAGTTCACTGCCCAGCGGTATGTCAGTGTGGATCTGGTGTCACCAACTGACGTCGTTGGAGGAAGCGATCTGACCGGCCGAGGATCATCTGACAGCGTATCCGAAAGCCGGCTGTGCTGCAGCTTCTCTCTCATTTTCACTTTCTCCTTCTTCCCCTCCCTCTCCTTGCCCCTCTCCTACCCCAGCCCCATGGAAATGGGGGTTAATTCCCCCAAAACCCGCTGTCCACACCCATGTTTATCCTCGTGTTTCTCCTCTCCCTTCTTGTCCTGTGCCACCATTAACCCCCTCTTTCTCTCCATAGATGAACTCATCCATGCCCACCAGAACTGTGAGCAGGCCCAGGCAGGTCTGTAAGCGCAGAGGGAAAGGGAATCAGCACTTCTGCAAGGAGGCGGGGCTACTGGTTCACGTCCCTGATGCGCTTCAGGCTTCCCTGATCAAGCGGAGGCATACAGGATAACTGTGAGTATTCAAGGGGTACACATCAGGCTTTGGTGGATTCAGGTTGTAATCAGACCTCCATACATCAAAGCCTGACTCAATGCGGGGCACTGGGAAATGCACGAGTGGTGAAGGTTAAATGTGTGCACGGTGATATATAGAAATATCTGCTGATGCCCATCACTATCCACTTCCGGGGAGAAAAGCATAGCGTAGAGATCATGGTTAGTCTGAGTCTCTCTCACCCACTGATCCTGGGGACCAATTGGCCGGGGTTTAAAATATTAATGCAACAAATAATAGTGGGCAAGTCCTGCAGTAGCATGTCCCAGGGGGATTCCACCACAATCTTGGCTGGGGAGGCAGTCTCAGGCACTTCCGCATCAGCTCCGCATCATGACAACACAGAGAGTGGGGAGAGCCCTCTTCCCTCTCTGGGGAATCCCTTAGGGGACTTCCCATTGGAGCAGGCCGGTGATGAGTCTCTGAGACACGCCTTTGACCAAGTGAAATTAATTGATGGTCAAATCCTCCAGCCTAACTTTGCACTTTCCTTCCCATACTTTTATATTATCAAGGATAGGCTGTATAGAGTGATGCAGGGCATTCAAACTAAGGAAAACATAACATGGTTGTTGGTCCCGAAGAGCTGTAGGGAAGTTTTATTCCATGCGGCTCATCATAATCCTATGGCTGGGCATTTAGGGCAGGATAAAACACTGAATCATCTCATGGCCTGATTCTATTGGCCAGGGATCCACACCGATGTCTGTCCCCTTCGAAAGAATTGGCATAGATCTCATCAGGCCATTAGAGCGACCTGCACATGGGTATCGCTTTGTATTAGTCATTGTGGATTATGCAACGTGATACCCGGAAGCAGTGCTGCTCCACAACATCTCAGCACGCAGTGTTGTGGAGGCACTCTGTGTTATCTCCCAAGTCGGGATTCCAAAAGAAATCCTGACTGATCAAGACACGACTTTCAGGTCACACACACTGTGCGAATTATACGAATTATTGGGGATTAAATCGATTCATACTAGTGTTTATCATCTGCAAACGGATGGGCTGGTCAAACGATTTAACCAAACACTTAAGAACATGATTTATAAGTTCGTTCACAGGGATGCTAAAAATTGGGACAGGTGGCTCGACCCTCTGTTGTTTGCAGTGCATGAGGTCCCACAAGCCTCCACAGGGTTTTCCCCATTTGAATTGCTGTATGGGCACAAGCCCCATGGTGTCTTAGACATCATTAAAGAAAATTGGGAGGAGGGGCCTTCTCAAAGTAAAAATGAAATTCAGTACATTCTTGACTTGAGAGCAAAACTCCATGCACTGAGTCACATAACCCAGGAGAATTTGCTACAGGCCCAAGAACAATCAAGCTTGCTTGTACAACAGGAGGGCATGGCTAAGGGAATTTCCACTGGCTTCCAGGCATAACAGAACAGACCCACCCAAGTTAAAACAAGGTGTGTAAGATTTATTTCGTCAGTGTTGGGAGGGTTACTTTCAATTATCCCACAACAGAATACATGTCCTAAAATGTACTTTACAAAAGCCACTTGATGTTTTGTCTGGTTTATAGAGAGACCACCATTTCCTTTGAGCTTTTCTTTATTTACAGAACTGAAAGAGTAAAAAATAAAATTTGTTCTGAATTTACTGTCAACATTTAGTTATCACTCAGTTTTCTGAAGTGTGTTGTGTTGCAACGAATCTTAAAGATGGCACAAGAGAAATTATTGGTTCCTTAACTTTTCTTGATTTTAAAAATGATAAACACTACAGTATTTACTGTTTTCACATCAGTATCATTCTAATAATCATGACCCTAACATCAGTCAATGCAGAACTGAAAGTGACTAGCTCAAATAGAATGGGGAGATTAGCAAAAGTCATTTAACATGCATTACATAAAAGAATCAATATCTTTACTTCACAGGTCACATTTTCACTATGTGGCCACTTAAACACCCACTTGCAATGCAGCAAAAATCTATTTAAAGTCTTCACTTCATAGTGGAGCTCTCTGCATGCAGAGCGAAGCTCCATATTTAAGAGAAGGTGGGAATGCATCAACCTGATTGTTAATGGCTTTTGCGACCGTACTATGCCCGTACATACGAATAACATCTGACATCCATGTACCACCACAGGGAATGCGACTGCAAGTGCAAGGCAACGTATTTCAAACACTTGACTACCAGACAACGAAATTTGTATCTTTATTTACCTAAAAGAGATGTGTTTTTATCCAGCACTTATTTTAATTTTATTTTTTTTTTTAAATGTGGGATTATTTACTCACATTTTACAGAAAATGTTCAGTTTCATATAAAACTAGTTAAATGGTTTTTAGTCTGGGAGCTTCTTGTAACCAGACAACTGTTTGACATCAAGTTTGAAATATCAAGTCTGCAGCTCAAACCCTCAGAGCTCATATGCTGCATTCGGTTGAAGAGAATGGTTTCCCGAAGGTTTAATACAGCTGTTTGGTTTTTTTCCATAACGGGCAACGCATCTTTGCATTGGATACCTTTTTTTTTTTTAAACCTGAATGATTTCATACTCTGCACAATCATGTAAACATTATTGTACAGTTCAATAGCTATTATGAGCAGCTTTCCTTAGTGTTAGATAATCTAAAACTATCGCAGATCAATATCAATTAGTTCTCATGTCCAATAATATTGGATGGTAACTCTATAGTAATGTAAAGTGAAAGTGTTGGTTTACTGCTGTCCACCAGGCACCCAGCAGAGTCACACCATAATAAATGGCAGCAGCACCAAAGGGAAAAGTGTCATTTTGAAACACTCTGATGTACCTACCTTGACAGAGTTCCCTTTTTCCCCTTAACTTTTCATCTCTACCTTTTTTTTTTCCTGTTGTATGTTTATCCAGGATTCTTATTTTAAAAAGGATAACCAGGCTTAAGTCACCATTTCATTAAGTTCTGAGGTGGGTGTCTGATACCAATTGATTTTCAACTGCAATTTTTGTTTGTTTCTACTTTAATCATTTATCAGCCAAGATGTCCAGCAACCCACCAAGAAAACTCCTGGTACTCCTGATGGCCAATCTGACCATGTGGGGATTTGACTGAATAGCAGCTGTGGGCAGAAAGGAGTCAGGGACAACCAGCAGGTAAAGTGTGAGGAGTTTCACCTGTGTGTGATTACTGGCATTTTACTTGTGTGTCTTCTTCCAGAGGAAGCCAGTAACCAGAGAGAGAAGAGCAGAGTGAAGCCATTGAAAAGTGAAATTAAAGGGGAAAAAAAAACAAGACCAAAAGAGCACTGCAAGTTGTCAATCCTGTTTCCCATTTCCCTATAGCAGCACATATTACAATATATTCATGTTCGTGCAGGGTTTTGAATATTTACTCAATTGTTGGATGGATTTTTTTTAATATATAAATACCACATCTGGAATGATTTGGCACACATGCTTTAACATGTTCATATCCCCATAACCTTCAGCAATTTTCACAAATGCCAAAGCAATAATGTTTCTTAGAATGTCAAACCTCTAATCAAGACAGTTTAAGCATGTACAGATGTTTATAGTACCATTAGTACTTCATAACTTCAACATTACTATTAGTCACTAAATGAAATGAGAAATAATACCTGCATTTGAAATGGTCATAAAATAGCCCTTGGCTGAAGAGAAGAGAGATGACACTGAGCTGGTCCAAGCAGCCTCTTAACAAGGAGACCTTCAAAATATTGACTGAATATGGGAGATTCTAGAGAAATGCTTGCTTTATATGTTGCTGAGATGTCATGTGACAAACAAGCAGTGACAAAGCCACACCCTTGACTTTGTAGTAGTGCCTATAGTAAGTCTGGATCCAGTATAAGTAGAATGATGACAAAGATTCTAGTTGATTCCATAAATTTAATAATAATGATGAACAATTTTTTTCTCTCTGGTCCTTGAAGTTGAATTATTCTAAGGTTGTTTTTCAGTTTCATCCCTGCATAATCATATTCTGAATTTTCAGCACAAAAATTTAAACACGTGTAGGGTTTTAGAAGTCTAAAAGTGAGTCCACTGCTTAAATAAAATATATTCATTCATTGTCTAGATCGCTTATCTATTGGAGGTCACTGGTGAGCTGGAGCCAATCCCAGCTGACACTGGGTGAGAGGGTTCACCCTGGACAGGTCACCAATCTATCACAGGGCTAAAACAGAGAGACAGACGACCATTCACACCAACAGGCAATCTAGAGTAGTCACAGTGTATTAGAACAATGTCAGAGCAAGATATCGCTGAATGAAGAAGAAATTTATTCCAGATTCTCATTACAGACGAGCCTTACCAAGCTCCAAATCTGAAATGATGTTGTGTCAAGTTAAGTCAAGTTTATTTGTATAGTGCTTTTAACAATAGATATTGTCGCAAAGCAGCTTTACAGAATTTGAATGACTTAAAACATGAGCTAATTTTATCCCTAATCTATCCCCAATGAGCAAGACTGTGGTGACGGTGGCAGGGAAAAACTCCCTCAGATGATATGAGGAAGAAACCTCGAGAGGAACTAGACTCAAAAGGGAACCCATCCTCATTTGGACAACAACAGACAACATGACTATAACATTAACAGTTTTAAGAAGATGCACTGAGTTTCTTGCAAATTGATTCCACTTTAAAATTATACTCTTGAAAATGTCACTGGACAATTTAGCTGAGATGGACTCAAGTTTAAATGTTTTCTTCAAATGTTAAAATGTTCTTTAAAAAGGTTCTGAGATAAAAGGGATCAGCCAGATGCCAAGTGTCTAATTTTAAAAATGTTAACACCTTTACTCAGACTAATCCTCTTGTTAAGAATTTTAAGAAAGTATTTTTGTTAGCACTGATGTAGGTGCAGAGTTTTCTATCACAGCACCACACTGTGCTGTATTATGGAAAATATAATGAAGGTGCTACTGTTTAAAAGTATGTTGTTTTGTTTTGTAGTAACCTTATTTTAAGACAATTTTATTCTGTTAAAAAACTACATAGTAAAATAATTAGATAATGCATTTTAATACTAACACTAATAATGCATATTAGAGTAGTGGTGTTAAAATGAGACGAAATATTCTGTAAATATTACTTGAATATTTCTCAAAAATACAGAAAAGCAAGTTTAAAAAACACACATGGAAATCCATGCATTTTAGCAGAGATTTGTAATTAGATGAAAAAGTAGTTCAAGTAAAAATTATTATTGATTAGTGAGTAAAATTTAGTGACAAAGATAATTCCAAGTAAAGGTTACTTGAATATTTTGACAGCAGCAATTCATGACTGCTAGTAGAGTTTACTTGAGAATATCCCAAGTAAAATCTACTAAGGATATCTGTGTGGAAATTGTTACCTAGGTTTTTCTAAGTAATTGTCACTCCAGATTTTTTTCAGTGTATTGGAAGATGCTACAGGGCTACAAAAACTGAACCTTCAAATTTAACTTGGCTAGATATTCAAGATTCAAGAGAGAGCTATTAAGGCATCTTCATGTTTTTACAGCTGTAGATTTATTTACAGTATTTTACATTGTACCACAACATTCTCATTACTCACTCAGACTAAAAATAAGCAGTACCTGCATTGGTAACAGCAAACTATTCCTCAGCCAAGGAGAAAGGAGAAACACCCTATGGAGCTGGTAACGACCAAAAACCTATGAAAAATCTGACTCGGAAGTCTATATATATATATATATATATATATATATAAAACCTCTCTGGAAATGACT
>JAOANJ010000003.1:58597268-58607565 GCA_026413345.1 Ariopsis seemanni | reverse complement strand
GGGGTGAATACCTATGCACACTCCAGATTTCTGTTTTTTCATCTTAATTATTGTTTGTGTCACAATAAAACAACAATTTGAACCTTTAAAATTGTAGGCGTGTTGTGTAAAGCAAATGGTGCTAACCCCCCAAAAATCTATTTTAATTCCAGCTTATAATGCAACAAAACAGGACAAACACAAAGGGGGATAAATACTTTTGCAAGTGACTGTATTTCCCTTTGATTATGTGCCACAACTGCTGTACATGTCCCTGTGAATGAGGTGTTACTGCAGAAATAATAATTTATTAGAATGAGCACGTTAACATGTTTAAACCTATGATTTGCTACTGCATTACTGTTAAAGTTGACCAATCAGAATCAAGAATTTAACAATGCTGTTTTATAATAAACTTTATTTGAAATCATATTGTGGAAATTTATGTCCATAATAATCTTCTCTGACCCTGTTAAACAAGCATTTATAAATTGAAGTGTGGGTCAGATACTGTAGATGAGCAACAAAGATATGCCTTGACAGTGTAGGAATCAAATAAGCTCCACCTTCTTTATAAGCAATCATGGTCCTCGGCCAACCAACTTTTTGTAAAATATGCTAGCAATGTATAATGCAGATAGTAATGTGAGGTTTGTTTCAGGTCAGAAATAATTAAACCTTTGTTAAAGTTACAAGCAAAAGTTACTCTTGAGCTCAGCAATGCAAGAGTAACTCAGGATAAGTTTATGTGGGTGAGAAAAAGGACTCCACAGGATTGGATTTGCTCCAACAGGACACTATTCCAAGTTTCTCTCATGCAGGCAGACATAGACCCTGATCAGGGCTTCATTTTGTGCTCCTCTTTAACACAATTGACTTGTCATGTATTTCACAGCTAATTAGACCTTTACAAATGAGACCTATGTCCACTGATAAGGACGTTGCTAAATTGACCGTAAAAGTGACCATTCAATCGGGCATAATGTGCGACCCAGCGGCAGTAATCAGGATTAATTAATACGCCTTTATTGCAGGCAGGAGATCAGGAGACAGCAAAGTGGGAAGGGGGAGAAGGCCATTATGGTTCACTATCTGTGTATTTTGTTAGAACCAGGCACCGTTAAACAGAGGAGTCAAAAGGTGATTATAGGATCAAATGTATACAAAAGATTGTTTATGTGAGAACCCCTTTTGTTAACTTATCTCACTTTTCGCCCACACATTCTCTTGGCTTCGGAGGATAGAGACATGTATATTTTTATTTGGATTTGTTCTGAGCATAAAAAAAAAATCACATACATTTCACATGGGCTCACATGCTCTTCACATGTGGTTATGTTATTTCCTGCATTTTATGTTATGTCCTGAAATTGCAAAAGTGAACTCAAGTAAAACATGTGACAACATGAATATGTGATAACACCACATCTGAAAAGAAATGAATTATATGACCAAATCACATGTGAAAATAAATTAATCATGTTTAAAAGTTCATCCATCCATCCATTATCTTTAGTCACTTATCCTGTACAGAGTTGCAGGCAAGCTGGAGCCTATCCCAACTGACTACGGGCGAGACACTTGTACACCCTGGACAAGTCGCCAGGTTATCGCAGGGCTGACACATAGAGACAAACAACCATTCACACCTACAGTCAATTTAGAGCCACCAATTAGTCTAACCTGCATGTTTTTGGACTGTGCGGGAAACCGGAGCACCCGGAGGAAACCCACGCGGACACGGGGAGGTCCTCGTCGGCTGCTGGGCTCGAACCCAGAACCTTCTTGCTGTGAGGCGACAGTGCTAACCACTACACCACCATGCCACCCAATTAAATTATATTTCTATAATTTAATTTAACTTCTACTATCTCATGCCCCATATAGTACAATGATCATGGGAGTAGGTACAGTATGTGTTATCATTGTTAAATACATCTAGTGTGCTTTGAAGTCCATGCTAGACATTTATGACTTTATCCAGGCTATATCCCTCCGTTTGTGTCTGAAGGGGTTTCAGTGCCCGGATAAACGGGTCAGATACCTGCAGTATAACTAACCACATTAGTACTGCTATTTCTCTAAACACCTCTGTTGTGATTCGACATGTAGTCAATCATTGTTGTTTTCATAATGACCTCTCATGACCTCTATTTCCTGTTCCCAGGTGATAGATACGTGGTGGTGGATTGTGGAGGAGGGACAGTGGACCTGACGGTGCATCAGATCCGCATGCCTGAAGGTCACCTCAAGGAGCTCTACAAGGCCTCAGGTGAGTCATGTTTATTCAGTAAGTACATTAAAAATTATGACTATAAAATCACAAATAATGAGGTTGAATCAATTAAAGATGAGGCATGGTACTTTAAAGTAAATAAGAAAAGTTAGATAGATTAGGGATAAAATTAGCTCATGTTTTAAGTCGTTCAAATTGTGTAAAGCTGCTTTGCGACAATGTTTATTGTTAAAAGCGCTATACAAATTGACTTGACTTGAAAAGTTAATAACAAAAATAGGACACTGAGCAAGGATAAAATTAAATAAATCATAAATACACAATTTAGAAAAAGCACAATTAAATATCAGGCTTAATGCACAGCAGACCTTACGGGAACTTCATGGGTTTGATGATCAGATTAAGGTTTTTTTTGTGTGTGTGTGTTAGAACATGGTAGTCTGTCAAACTTTACTAATATGCATATGTGAAATAACGTTTGAAAGTATATACTGAAAATAGTCGAGATGATAATGCACGGAAAACCACACAAACTGAGAAAATATAAGAATAAGCTGTTTATTAAGAGACAACAAGATTTGGCACTGTTAACACGCTGTTGGTATTTAATTAAAATTTGGCATTATGACAGTTGGGGGGGGGGTTGTAGATATTTCTGATGCATGAGAAACTCCCAGACAATTTGTTCTTTAATAATAATAATATTAAGTGTAAAATATTTCTTTGTAATCATCCAAGACCTCTGAGGATGATATTTTTTCAGAAATAATTTTTCAATTAAAGGTTAGGTTATTGTAAAGTTGCTTTGCGACAATGTTTATTGTTAAAAGTGCTATACAAATAAACTTGACTTAGAGGGTTTTTTTTCCATGTTTTCAGTATGAGATTAATCATAACCTGTGATTAACTATAAAACATTTTTAATTAGGTTTATTTTAAAACCCATGTTTCCTAAGGGTGGCAATAATTCTAGAGCTGAGTTTTTTCCTTTGATTGGCCTTTTGCAGCATCGCTTCAACTGTCTGTCCTTACTTTCTGCTATAACCGCTGCATTACCCTCACTGACCTGTGCCTGTAAGATGGTTAGTATTGATCACTTTCTCTCTCTCTCTCTCTCTCTCTCTCTCTCTCTCTCTCTACAGGCGGTCCATATGGTTCAATTGGTGTAGACTATGAATTTGAGAAGCTGCTCTGCAAGATCTTTGGTCAGGACTTTATTGATCAGTTTAAGATAAAGAGACCGGCTGCGTGGGTAGACCTGATGATAGCATTCGAGTCCCGAAAGAGAGCTGCAGCCCCTGACCGCTCCAACCCACTCAACATCAACCTGCCCTTCTCCTTCATCGACTACTACAAGAAGTTCCGCGGCCACAGTGTGGAGCACGCGCTGCGCAAGAGCAAGTGAGTGGGTGGAGTCACAGGGTCCGGTCTCTTCAGTGCTGTTCAGTCTTGGTATTAACATCTGTGTCAGGTGATTGGAGTGTGCAGCGTTAAGTCCAGGTGTGAGCAAGGTCTGATCGCTCCCATCACTTATGGAGGTGGGCTGAGATCCTACAGACTATCGATAGGTACACAGGTCTGGATAGATGAACAAATAACTCAGGTTCCACCATTTAAGTTGGCTGTTTGATTGCACTAATCACTCAATAGTGCATTAAAGAAAACTGCTGTGAAAACCAGATACAACTTTTTATCATGATAATGGAATTAAACAAGGAATTTTTTTTTTCGTTTTCTACCTCAGTGATGTGACTCAGATAAAGTTTCCAGTCCCAGCCACACTTCCAGAATTGCTTGATTACAGATGATTTGTACAGACTGTGTGTGAACGCAGCTGTCCTCTCTTGCTGACTCGTGGTCTGTGTGGCAAAGCAGTTTGTCAAATGCATCATCATTATAGATAGTCAGCTGTGTCATGGCCTGCTGCATCTAAAGCAGCTCTGCTCAGCTGTTTAAAGATAATGCAGGCTCTGCCGAGTCCATCGCTGTATTGCCAAGTGTTTTGGGGTTTTTCCCTTTTCTTTTAATCCATTAATGAAGGAGGTTTCGGCTAATGGCTTTGGGTAGAAGGATAATGAAAGTTTCAAATGTGACCTAAAGGAGCAGTAAATGGGGAAAAAGGACCGAACACTAGAAATCAGCTTGTTTGAAAGACAACCTGAGAGTTATACCCCTTTTCAACCAACAGGGAACAGGTTCTTGAACTGGTTCCATTCAGGATTCTTTGAACCTTGATGCCAGCTAGTGAACCAGCCCATGTTTTTCACCAGTTCTGAGCAGAACATTACATTACAGGGACTTAGCAGACACTCTTATCCAGAACGACATACAATAGGACCCTGACATACCCACAGCGGTTGGGGGTTAGCTGTCTTGCTCAAGGGCACTTCAGCCATTCCTGCTGGTTCAGGGAATCGAACCAGCAACCTTTTGGACCCAAAGTTGCTTCTCTAACCTTTTACGCCATGGCTTTCTACCTTTTAATTACGTAAATGGCATGAGACTGAACATGTCCGGCAGTGGGAGGGGGTGGGATTTTTCAGTTGGATGCTTTCACAATCCAGCTTACTCTTGCTGGTTCCTCCAACATGCCGACCCTACCTTTTAATTATATAAGAAACGGCATGAAACTGATCATGGCTGACTACCCCATTGTCCCATTGTAATCAAGGGTGTCTCATGAACGGAGGGCCTTACACAGTCCACAACAGGAGTAAACAGTAGTATCAAGTCGGCGTTGCACATTGACTACCTCCGAGCTTTTGTTCTGTTATTACAGATATTTGTTTTCGGTCCATTTTTTCTGAAGGTGTATCCTTTTTCCCTTGCATTCTCCATTGCTGTGCTCGCCAAACTAATGACACGCCCACTGATGATGTCACAGTTTGTGCTTAAAAAAACAGCTATATTTTGATTCTAGCTGGGAACCAATTCTTCTGAACCAATTTATTTTTGGTCAAAATGCTCTGAATAGTTCAAAATTTGGTGCGTGAACAAGAACGGAACCCGTACCATGTTGGTCTTAAAGGGGTATTAGTGAGCTAGTTGTATTATGCTGCTCACTAAATCTATAAGATTGACTTCTAGCAATGAACAAGCACAAATCTCATGATTAATCTAAACAGGAAAGAAGCTCTAACTCTCAGACGGTTATAGTCTGAACAGGATAGTTTCATGTCCAAGTTTCATGCAAATCCAATGGACCCCATAGGAATTTTTTTTTTTTTAATGCAGCATCTAAGTGTGGAAGTTAAGTCCTCAGGATTGTGTACAAGTCCTGGATGCTACTCAATATTTGAGTTTTTGCATTAACAATATAATATTTCTGCTCACAGGTACCTAAGGAACTAAGCAGAATAATGATTTCTAACGTTCATGATCATCTAAGTAAATTTTTACTTTTTTGTCTGTGTGCAGTGTGGATTTTGTAAAGTGGTCGTCTCAGGGCATGTTGAGGATGAGCCCAGATGCCATGAACGCTCTGTTCAAGCCCACTATCGACCACATCATCCAGCACCTCCGTAAGTGTCTGAATATACACTCCTCCTCTTTCTTGTTTTGACTAAACAGAATTAGACAGTTAATCCTCTCCTCCTCTCCTCTCCTCTCCTCCCCTCTCTCCTCTCCTCTTTTCCTCCTCTCCTCCATAACCTAAACTCTAGTTCTTTTCTCACTTTGTGTGAGCAGCGGTTTGAACAATAATGCACTGGCTACTGTTAAGAGATTGCAAGTTCAAATCCTCGTAATGCCACAGCCATCTTTGGAGGAACGTATTTGGCCGTGCTCTGGACTAAAAATTGAAATGGGCTACACTTCAGCAAAGAAGGAAACACCATAACGCTACCTTGATGTACAAGTGCCTAAACAACAAATTAAAAGGAATTGACACAAACTACTGTATATGCGACATTCTGATTTCCACAGTTACAACACGACAGAAAGACAACGTCCATTTGGCCTTATTCTGAAGTTAGCATTTTCCCATTAAGGCATGTGGGCTGTGCTGATGATATTCAGGTTTTAGGAGACTTCTTCGGACATGTATACGGTGTATTTGGAATGTGTGTCTCAATTTATGGCATTTTGCATCATACGGCCTTTTGCCTGTTTACTCTGTGCGTTGTACTCAAACACTATTTACTGTCTATGACACAAATTGACTAGACAACAGTTTACAAGGCAAATGTGTGTAACCAGGGCTATTAGTGCAACAATAATTTTCATTCATCATGTAAACAGCTTAGTAAAATACTGTCTTTTTTGGAATAAGGGCAAAAACTTTTTTGAGGATTTATTTATTTATTTAGCATGTAAATGTAGTGACCGATACATGGGCCTATCCATTTTAATTTCAGAAGAAGCTGAGTCTGTATTGGCAATATAGTTGCACTGTGTGCATGATTTTATTTATTTTTAGTTAGCCATTTCTCGGTTTTGCTTTTCTGCCTAACAGCAACAAAATGTGTTCCTGGTGTTTGGGAATCCTCACTTGGTTACTTACTAAATATGATATCAGTAGGTCTAATTGTGTTAAATACATTTCTGGAACTGTACTTTTTATCTTTTCCCTTTAAAGTTATAATTTTCCTTTTTTTTCTTCAAGTATGCTTTGTATCTTCAAGTCCCCTAATTTGAGAAATATGTCACTAAGCTAATACCCAGCTACTGGGATTGTACAAGCCAGTGCGTACCTGGGGCCGGGCCCAAGCCCAGGTAGACTGGTGAGGGTTGCATCAGGAAGGGCATCCGGTGTAAAATCTATACCAAATCAAATATGTGGATCATGATGGTCTGCTGTGGCGACCCCTAACGGGAGCATGAGAACGAGAGAAGGCCAGTGATACTGGGCCAGTGATTAGCAAATCCATGCAGATAAAGGTTAATGGTGTCACTCAAAAAGCCTCAGTAGTGGCTCTCTGGCAGCTCTGGGATTTGAACTCCAACACCACTGCTGTAGCACAACATTCAACATGGGTTTAACTATCGCAGTACTTTTAATATGTTTAGTAGTAGTGACAGGACTTTTAACGTTGAAATGTTTTTCAGTCGTTCAACCAACATTGTATTCAATTAACTAGAACACTTTCATTGATTGACATAAGGATTCTGGAAAATTCTCTATCAGGAAAACTGTTAATGAGATGCCCAAGGTGACCGACATCATCTCATTCTTAAAGGGTTTTTTCCCCCCTTACCCTAGATGGAGGGGATTGATTTTGCCTCCAACATGCTGACCCACTTGTACAGTGAGATTAAACTGGAGCAAACTTCTCAACTTTGGAGATCAGAAATATTTCTTTTGAGAATAAACCAAGGTGGAAAAAATATTCAAATTTAAAGTCCCCGTTTCCAAGCACACGAAACAGATGACCGAGTGCACAGCTCTGTACTCTGTAAGTCGGTCAGGATGTGGGTCGCTTTGCTTCTCAGTGGGCTGCTCAGTGATAGCCAGAGTGTGCTCAGAAATAAAACATAACAAGCACTGCATCTCTAACATGTGATCCAGTAGAGTGCATATCAGGGTTTCCCTTAGAAAAACTGGAAAGCGTAGCACTTGTCTCTCACAAGCACTGTATTGTTCCAAAGGAGACTGCAGTTTATTTCACATCAAACAAAGTGAATGGTGATGCAACATGGCACGAGTTGTTCAAAATACTGATCATTAAATTTTAGCAATAGTGCTGCAGATGACTAAACACTCTCACTGTCAGACTCGAGCTGCTCAGTAACATGCAGCGAGCTGGCCGTCACGGTCTCACAGCTGCGGTCTGCCACTGTTGCGGAGTTGTTTTCCTCACTTTTCTTTGTGAAACGCTCCGTAATTAATAATGGTGTTTTGCTTCCTTGCTCATACCTGGCTTGAAGGCTCTGCCATTTTTGCATAAGTTACCTATGAATATTAATTGCACATCGCTCATCCAATCAACCCGGGATACCACACACAATCAGCCAATCAGTGCAGACTACCCTTCTCTGACATGTGTCTGTGAAGGTTCTCAGTCATCCAGGTCATTGTAAACCATTGGTGCTAAAGAAGGCAACTGGACTTGCTTGAAATCCTTGAAGATGTTTTACCTCTCATCCAAAAGGCTTCTTCAGTTCTGTCTGATTAGTGGGGAGTTCCAGGTATTATCCTCCAGTGGACCAAAAGCAACCCTAAGGAGAGTCGTTGAGGTCACAGTCATCCTGTAGGTTGTTAGGATCACTGGAAGCCGGGCGTGAACGGTGTTAGCAGCCTAGAGGGTTGTTAGGGTGACCTGTGGGTTGTTGGCTCTCTCTGCCATCATGTGAGTCGTTGAAGTCAGCCGAGTCTTGGTGTGGATGTGTGTTCAGTTTTCTGGGAAGTGTGCCAAGGACTGCATTGTAGGTGACTGATAAGTGGTGTCTCGGACCACCTCGTTTGTTCAGCAATGGTCGTTCCAGGTAGACAAAGATTTGTTCACAGGTGCCTTCTTTGACATCAGCTGTGAACTTGGGTCAAGTTCAGGGCCATGGGTTTGCATGGACTGTGTTGATTACCTGCTCAAAGGCTACAAAACACGTGTGTTGAGTCTAGCTTTATACTGTAGGCCTAAATTGTAAGTGTCATGGCGGCAGTTTAACCGGTAGCAGCATGTCACTAAGCTTATCGGTCAATAAACTGAGCATAGCATGGCCGCTACACTATGATGCTTTTGGGAAAACCCTGTAATGATATATAAAAATTTAAATAATATATGTAAAAATATATAAAATGTAAACCACGTCTGTCTGTGTGGAAAGAAAAATAGCCATGTGGATGGAATAAAGTTAGTTATTGCTACAATTATTGCATAATAGATTTGAGAAGTCGAGCAAGTCAGGGTTTTGTATTTTCTCACCTCGAGTGATGAGTCCTATGATGTGTTCCTGGATAGCTGTGATTGACAGCTTCTTGCCCCTCCTTCCCAACAACACGCAAGGACATGAATGAACAAAAATATGTCGTCCGATCCCAGTATAAGGAATAACACACTCACTAATGTTCTCTCTCTCTCTCAATTTGAAATAATGCACACCTCCTGACCAATCAAAGTTGAGAATTCATCCCTGCTGTGGTGTAATACATATTAATGTCTTTAGCTAAATTGGATATGATTAGATATGTACAAACTATAACCTTCCATCTGATCCAATATTGTATTTTCTTTCCATGGTCTCAGATCTTTGATTGCCTAATTAAACCTTGGTGGAAGGTATCTGACTTTCTGGAGCTTTCTTTATTTATGTATTTAATTATTTTATCATTCAAGCCTCTCAGGATGTTCATAAACACCGTGGCCTCCTATAAGCCGCTGACTGAGGATCATCAAAATAAAGATAATCAATTCTTTACAAAGCACACGAAGGCTGAACATTTCCTGAAGGGATTTTAATCAGTAAGAAGAAATCACACACTGAGTGAGTGAAGAAACGAAAACTGAGAAGTGGTTCGGTATTACAAGGCGATGATTTAAACATCTCCATAAGCTCCTTCAGTAAAAGGTTTTGGAATGAGCTTCTTTAATCCCAACACTTGAATATGATTTTGAGACGGATGATTCTATTAGGATGAGAAAGTCACAATGGGACATGTTTGGAGTTTGGCCAAAGAGGTGTTGCTGATTGAACGGGTGCTGATTGAACCCTTTGCACGTGCCTCGCTTGCTAATTTAGATGTTTCAAGGTGAGAGACATGAGGAACATATGAAATGTTTGTTCTATGCAGAGATGAGAAGATGAAGTCATCAAAAGCATGATTTCACCAAGGGTGTAGAAACTTTTGCATCCAACTGTTGCAAGTTCATATGACACTTTTTGTTTTTAGGGTCAAATCTACTTCAGTGGGTTAAGGCTTTGGGTTACTGATCGGAGAGTTGGAGGTTCGAGCCTCAGCACCATCAAGCTGCTATGAGCGCAGTGATTTGATGCAGTTCCTTAATCAGCCGATCCCTCGACAGCAGCACGATGCATCAAATCACGCAGATACAAATCAAGAGCTTCAGTGAATGTTCACAATGTTCAGACATCAGAACGGGAAAAATTGTGATCTCACAGTGAAGTGTGACTTTCTTTCTTTCACTG
>JAOANJ010000003.1:58581005-58591854 GCA_026413345.1 Ariopsis seemanni | reverse complement strand
ATGCATCCGCCACCATGTTGGATGATCCAAATCCAAAATGCTGTCTCATGCAAACAATAACTGATGCATCTCCAATTTTTTCAAATATTATGATTCTCTGGAGTCCTCTGCCAAGTCAAGATTCGGAGAAAAAGTTTAAATTTGTGGCTTTGAGCCGTAGGTGTTAAAGCCGTCCGATTATACAGAAGATTTAGACTCATTACCACCGACTGATTATCCTGAGATTGTGAACTCTCTTGTTCTACAAAAAATAAAGTGCATAAGTAAACTGAAGTTACTGGGTTCCTGGAATGGCGTTGCTAATCTTTCACCTGGCAAAGTTGACCCACATGGTTCTCCTTGTGTATCCAATCTCGCTAAGGTTTGTGCTGCTTCTAATCTGGCTTTCTGGGCAGATCTTTCATTTCTCCTGTTGCTTCTTGATACTGCGAGAAGAGTTTTTGTCTCAATCTTATGTTCTAATGTGAGCGTTGGTGCCCAATCTGGATTGGTTTTATCGTATCGGTTTGCCGGAGCTCCTGCAAGGTGAGGAGCAGAGTGTTTGTGCTAAAGCTCAAAAGTTCAATTTAATCAGCAGAAAACGTCGCTTTAATTAGCAATGAACACTTACCAGATATAAAGTGGCACGCGCGCACACACACACACACGTGGGTGTAATTAGCTTTTTCCTCAGTTAAGTCCTTACGATGTATGTTTTTGAACCACAGTGTACAGTGCTCTCTGGACACGTCTTCATCTGTTTTGTCGCCATTTTTAATTAGTTTAGGAATTCTGAAGAACCGTTTCTCTTTGTCACGAGTCGCATTATTACCGCTATTATATCCCACACACAAAGTAGGCATTGTCTTTCTTCAAAGGCAAAAAAATCAAAAGAAAATCAGGAAGCATTACAGCAGCTCACACGTGAAGCGCCGCTATCTTGGCTGTTATCCAACATGGCCGGCTTCCGGTTTGGAAAATAAGCATGACGTCTCATCCACATGAAGAATTAGCTGACGAGTTGAATCACGTTTGTTAGAGCAGCAAAAACACTAAAATATGTTGGAATCTCCAGGGGCGTTCTCCAGGACCTGTGCTCTAAGGAGGCCAATAAATATTGACACGAAATGTATCAAAAGGAAGAATTTGTGGTTACGTTTTAAACATAAATCAGTGTAGCTCTGAAAAAATGAGCAGTACGTCAGGTTCCTTTTGGCACATGGAAACTACAAAACCTTCAAGGCTCCTGAAGCCTGTGTTTTTAACGCCATTTCAGTCTGGACGTGTTTCTGAAGCATTCTTGCAACACATTTAAAAAAATTCTCTCACACAACAGATACAGTATGGATCCATTTTAACGTAGCAAAGTTGTTTGTAAACAGGCATACGCAAGTTATTCCTTGTCCCAGATTATACTTGCAGTATCCATTTGTCTATTTGAAACCTTTCTTGTAAAGTCAACGTCTTCCCTGTTATAAGCAGGTTGCGAGTGAACGTGAGCAGGTTTTCAGTCCTTCAGCACTTGAAACATGCAGGAGTATTCCTTTAACAGCTGCAGTGTGTTGTTTGAATCTATCTGGAGGAGCTCGAGCAGGTTTCCGCTGTTAGTGTGGGCTGGATGCAGATTTTACTGTGGTTTCACTTATTGACCTCCCAAATCCATGCACACTTTTTTTTTTTTTTTTCCCTCGCTTTTGTTATTCTTCCCAAAATGACTGATAATCTAGTTGAGGGTTAAAAAAAGAAATTGAGCTGCGTTACACGTTCTCTCAAGAACTTCCACGCTCATGTCAATGCATCTCGCTGGTTCATATCACGCTTGCTTTTTTCTTTCACCTGATTTGGATCAGTGCGAATTGAACGCTGCGTTTTAATGGCTGTGACTGTGTGTACTGTACATGCTTCCAAACAGAGTGCGAAAAAAAAAATTTCAGATTGTTTAGACTTCAAGTGAAAGAGCAGCTAAGCTGGGATTTGGTGAGTTAAGATCAAGTAAAGACCTTATCCTCTTCCTGAAATCTGAACAGCAGAAAAACTCCTATGGTCATATTCAGAGGTATGATTTAAGTTCATAAATCACCTCAATATTTATGCAGGGAACGTATTCAGAGTCTCAGATGTTTAAATAAATTTCTAGACTGATCGATACCTGTGCACAGTTCACACCTTCGAGGCTGCCAAAGATGGTCAATAGCATCAAAACCACTCTTTACATCAAGCTCTTGTCTTGGTTTAGACTAATACAATGCTATATAAATAAGTCCCAAATTGTAGATGGATAAATAAGTTTTTCAGTGTGTTTACAGCCCAAACCATTTCTGAAACTAGAATGGCATTCAGAGAGCACAGAGTTCCACCAAGGACAATAGTTGGCTCTTCTACCGGAATTCTGCAACCACAACCACTTTATAAGTCAAGTTAATTTTATTTGTATAGATGACTTTCACTGACATCACAGACTTTTGTTTATCATGCAGTGTCCACCATATTGCTGGGCAAAGAAACATAGCTGCAACAGTTAATGAAGAAAATCGACAGGGCTGCAGTCAGTACAATCTCTCTGAAAGGATTAAAAATGTATTTTATACCAGCAGATCACGTTACATCCAAAAGCTGAAACATGCAGGCACCACAGATCCATATAATTTACCCAAAAATATATTTATTCTACTTGAAAAGTGTTCAGCAAACCAGCTACCGGATTTGGGACACTATGACATCCTGAACTAATTAGTAATTGGGACTTCTAAATACACCGGAGATGCTAAAGGCAGAGAGAAGTCCAGATTCCTACCGCTATCTTGAGGCAGGTTTTGTGCTGGAATGTTATAGGAAACTCCTGAAAATGAAGAAAAATACCTTATGACAAAGGTAAGCTCAGATGTGGACTTCTAACAGTAATAAACAAGTCAGATCCGAGATCTAGCATATTTTGTGGCGTTTAGCCAAGTCTACATTCAGTACACTACAACCATTCTGTTAGTTAAGCCAAGCATTAGGTCTAATAAAATTTATTGCATCCATAATAAAATGTATTGCGTCCAAAGTCCACATCCAGATCTACAGTTTAATGTTGTACAGAGCTTTCATACTAACCGGATATAAAATGTTCTCCATACACCGGGAATGTTATTATCATCTAGTCTTCCTGTTTAACTGCAGTTCGCCATTTTTCTCGTCTTTCTGGGTTCTCCAGGAAGCGGTGAAAAGTTAAACCAGGCTCATCTCCACGTCTGTTATTACATCCAAAAGCACTACAGGTCTCTGGCATTGTTGGAACTTCATGTTTATCTGTTGATGTTTACTGAATTGGGCTTACAGTCACTTGCGTACACTTGTGCCAGTTGTTGTCCAACACAAAGCTCGCCAGGCAACATGGCTGCATAAACAAACCCACAGTTGCAGTGAACGTTACGTGAAAGTCCTCCATGGTGCTTTTCAAAACAGACATCATCACTAAGTCACTTTACAGAAATATATAAATTCTGGATATAAAGTTTAAAAATGAATTTATAAATTTATCCCTAAAGAGCAAGCCTGAGGTGATGGTGGCAAGGAAAAACTCCCTGAGAGGAACCAGACTCAAAAGGTAACTCATCCTCATCTGAGTGATAACAGATCGCGTGATTATAAATAATTCGCTTCTGTAACTGTGTGCTATCTGGTCAAAAAGTGCAATTGTGTAACCAGGAAATTAATTATCATTTTTATGTATGTCTGGAGATACAGTATTTCCAAATAGATTATAATTGTGTCTGTGTGTATCCCAGAGGATTACTGGGACCCGTGAATGTGGATTGTTATATAAAGGAGTCATGTTTCTACATTGGTTATGTTTTGTTACTAATGAACTGTATTTAATCACCAGCTACTGGATTTTAAGATGTATGGTAAATTAGGTCTCTTGCAACGTTAGCGAAAGTTAAAAATAAATTCATGGATCCGCCCTGTGATTCGGCTCTGCTCCAAAATTTAATGTGGTCTTCCTTGGCTCATGCTCCACCCTTCCACTAAGTTTCATGGAAATTGGATTGTAGGTTTTGCGTAATCCTGCTTACAGACAGATAAGCCTCACTAAAAAACATAATATAAAACATTATATGAGTTCATTAATATCATGCAAGGAAAACAGACCTGAATTCAAAGTTCAGAATTGTCCATAACTGAGACACGCCTCTGTTTAAGCAAAATTCAACCCACGTTCGAGTAGCAGTTAAATCTGGAGTTAGACTTGAGGTGTGAACACAACACAATTAACTCTGAATACAGCCCAAACTCTCTTGAAAAGTATTTTTTCTGTTACTTTAACGTGTATTTTTAATTATTTTGCCACATAATTCATGAATGGACCACAGTCACAGCGCAGCTAAGCACACGAATCCTGTTGGGTAAAGAAAAAAAGATGTGATGAGTGTTTTAATCAGCTGTCTCTGAGCCATCATTTCAGTCTTAACCCTATTTATGCTTGTATATGTAAAAGAAATGGTTGAGTAACTACGGTAGGAAAGGTCAAAGGAACAGTGTGGAGTTATGAGAGTGAGGAACGCAGTCTGGACCTGTAGATGGTCCAGATGTTAAAGGGATGTTGGGGATGTTTAAGCTATAAATCAAAGCTGCAGTATTTTTCACTCATCATAGTTTCTTCATTCATATCACTTTTTCAGCTCCATAAACGGCTGACGTTACTCCAGGCTTAAGGCCCGGTCCCATAATACTGATAACTAACTATTAATAAATGGGTCCCCTGCAGTTTATGTGGTCGGTGCTCACACCAGACCGATAGCGATCCCTACAGCCCAGGCCTGGGTTTATCCGTACCGGTGAGATTTGCTTCTGGAGCCATTTTTCCAGACCTGGACCTGATCTGATAAAACATCTGACCAATCAGGTCATTGTTTACATGTGACGTTGTCTGAGCACGTGCTGTTTCTCCCCGGGCGTCTCTGTACATCCTTGTTGCATCATGAAGTCACGGAATACGAATTCACAGGAAATAGAAAATATAATACAAAGCACGGCTCTTTTATTCACGATTGTGATTTTCCGTGAAATATCAACAGTAAATTAATAAAGTAAGCATATAAATGCAGGTAAGGTATTTTAATTATGAACTTCGGCAGTCCAAACATTTAATTGTTTTAGACTTCTTAATTTTTTATCCGTGATGCATCATCCGTATGAAAGCTGCAACCAATTTGTAATATGCTGAAACGTCCGTGACCAATCCTTAAATTATTAGCATCCGTGATGCGTCCATATTAAAATCCATAACCACTCCATATTTTGTATCCTTTTTTTTTATTATATTTCCGTAATCCGTAACCTATCCATATTTTATCAGCCACCGGAGTGTGTGCATGGGTTGTTCTGAAGTCCAAGCTGTACAGCATGACCCGGAATAATGTGCTACTACTTGGAAAAAAACTTCCATGACTATTCACCTGAGTGTCCGGACTGAGTGGTGATACAGTGGGGATTATAGTTATGGTGTTTCTGCTCCAGACTGGAACTAAATTCAGGCCGAGGGAGAGTCAGAGTTCTAGTTATCGGTGTTGTGGGACCGGGCTCTTAGGGTGCAAAAAGTCACGGTCTAACCATTTAAACCTCAGCTGCTCGTAGCAGACCTTTGATCTCATCCCTGCATCATGGTCACTAAAATGGAGCAAAAACCTGATATGATCCAAGCTAGTGAAACTGCATACGCCTGAACACCTCTTTGTCATTTTTTTAAATTTTTTTTTTCCTTTTTCATTTTTATGGTTTGCTCTTTGGTGCTCAGAGATCGTGTCTGTCTGGTGCAGCTCTTAATAAGGACTAACTTGTTTTAATTTTCACTAACCTCATACTCAGTCTTACCACGTTATAGGTCAGTAAGTTGTGCTAAAGAAAAAAATGGAATCCACAAATCCTGGAAAGTGAATTTATTTCTTGAGTAGGAGAAGCTGCTCACCCCATGTCGAGAGAGTGGAGCTGAAACATAGCCATCGCAATGTGCTTGTTGCCTTTCGCATTCTCGCTCAGAAAAGAGAAAGACACTGACCTTGATTTTTTGTTTGATTTTTGTTTTGTATTCTGGATATGATTTTAAATCAGTGGGAGTGTGAAAACCCACTGTTTTGTTTCTGTAAATACCATATTTAAAGATATTGTACAGATTTTTAGAGAGTTACGTTAGTGCTGTTTTAGCAGCTTGCAGAGTAGAGTGTGTGTGAATGCTTGTGTGTGCATCAATTCAAGTCTTCACTCTCACCAGCCTTTGCATTTTACACACACTCACGAGCGATGCTCTTCCATAGCAGATGTACTTGAGTGAATCTGCTTGTATGTAGAAAACCACATGAAAATAAGACTTGAATCCTTCATTGCTATAGAGATCATCAATATAAAAAAATAAATTTGGGTCGGGAGAATTAATGAGGCCCTGATCTGGATGTGTATGAGGTCTGTAGCTTTATCTTATTAGCACTATCGCACTGTGCATCGATCCTGAAGAGGAACAGATTTATTGCTGCTTTTTTGTCAGATCCTCATTTGATTAAGAATTGGTGCAAAACATCTGCACCGGCCAAATAACACGATAAAACATGAGCAATAAGGCATTGTAACATTTATGCCATACGCTGCGTCCGTCACATTCGAGCGAAAACTATAGCTATTAAGAATATTCAATGAAAGTACATCAACAAGCATTTTAAATGATTCACATTCATTCAGATAACTAAACAAGAACGAACATGTGTTAATCTGCTGTTGAAATTTGTGTATTGCAGTGTTTTAAAAAAAAAAAAAAAAAAGGTCAGCCAATTTGCATGAGAGGCCTTTTCTTCCTCACATGAATACATTTCATATTAAAAGTTATTAGGCGCTAATATTTGATTCTTAGTGAGCTGATAAACCAAGTTAATGCTAATATGGCTTTGTGTATTTGCAATACTGAAAAAGAGAGCAAGAGATTGTGGTCTCTGTTCATCAACGCTTATAAAATTCAATATCTTGCTCAATATAGTACCTGTACTAATAGCATTATTAAAGTATTACAATTTAACCTCGGTTCATCTGGTGACTCGTTTTATTAGCTACTTGACACGTTCCTCAAATCCTCGCTGAAACTGTGTACCATGACGAACACTTGAACAGCCAGAGCGCTGACTCTCATTTTCAGAAATAAGTGTACGCTTAACTTCAGAGTGCTAAACTTCATTGCATTTGCTCAGTTGCTGACGTAATTGTCAACTTTGGTGACACAATTTGCATGAGTAACTACAGAGACTAGCAAGAAGGGATATACAAGCCTATATTTTCGCTGCCATTGGCTGTGCATGCTAAACAGGAAGTAAGATAAATGGCTCAAACATGTACACACTAACCTGCACATACTGTATGTTGCTTCATGACCATGTGAATACTGGGACGTTTCTCACCTCTGAGTTAGAAAAAGAAATTCAATCTACAAATCAGACTCTGAAAGTCAGACTTTGTCAAGCGCTCCAACTTCATTTCATTTCAACGTGGCGACATCTATAGTACAAAGAAGCAACGAGTGAAAGTGTTTTGTGCATTTTAGGCAACATTTGTGAGAATCTGTTTGTGTTTGATGTACACTGGGGTCACTGAGTACATCACTGAATAGTTTTAAAGCATTAAAAGATTTAACTCACTTTGTGGTAGTGTTGTAGTCAAGACCGAGACTTTGAGGGGTTGAGACCAAGTCAAGACCAAGGCAGGGTGATACGGAGTCGAGACTAGAACCAGACCAGTGTGTGAAGGGGGTGAAGGAGGGGTGGTGGCCATTTACAATAACAAAAATTTCGAATTCGCAGTGAGTCACGTTATTGGTTGCATTTGAAGCAGGAAGTTTTACATCCAATCACAGTAATGGTAACGATGTTAAATAAATCAGACAATACACAGGCAATTTAGTGAAATCCCCACAGTTGTGGTCTTGACCAGTCTTGAAATAAAATTCTGAGTCTCTATGTCCGAGACTGAGACCTTCAGAAAGTGGTCTCAACTACTCCAACACTACTTTGTGGCACGTTTATGATCAAACTGTGCACCTTAATGTTTTTTTTTTCTTTTTTTTAATAAAATGCTATTAATGCTAAATTATGCTGTATCCACTTTAAAAATTAAGACTAACCTTAAACGGCTGAGGAATCCACGGAGATGGAAAGTTCCAAGTCGAGTTTCCTGTGGTCATGAATGCATCAATGCACACTTCATGATTACTCTTTCACCACATACAACTTTGTTAAACACAAATGCTAACCTTTACTAGGTCATTTACTTTCCTGTTTTGCGCTCTAGACATAAGGTCTTGCTGTGATTCCTTTTGGGATGCCAAAGTTTCCCTGATGCCATTTTCACTCCTGTTAGCCTTGCATGCTCAAGAGGAAGTGAGAACATTGACTTTAATATATACAGGCACATACGCACTTGCACACACACAATACAGTCCTGTCATAAACAGTTCAGGAGTCATGACCTTGAGGAGATGATGAACTTTTTCTGAATCAATACTCACCACGCTGCCACTTAATGTGGATCTACGCTATCAGTTCAAGCTAACAAACAATGTACTGCCTTGTTGTACTCTCGCTAATGCAGTGTTATGCTTATGCAGTTAAATAAAGAGCATTAATAAGCCACTGTTTACGTTCTCTTATGAATGCCATGCTATGTATGCCTTTTTTTTTTTTTTATTTGTTTGTTTGTTTGAGAGGAAGTCCGTAGGTAATGGCTGAATAAAATGTGAGTGGTTACAAACTCTATGCTGATTTGATTTCAGGGGGAAAAAAAAAAAGCAGTCCTACATTTGTTCAACTTGGAGAATCCAATGAGTAACTGGAGTCTGAATGTTGCTGAGCCACTCGGTCTTGAGGCAAGATGGACGCTCCTCTCTACAGCAAACATGCACACACTGAACCCTGTCACACATCGCTTCAGTTTTCTTGTCTTGTACCCACTTATATGCTGTCTTCTGTGCTCACAGAGCCACTTATCCCACTATTTGCACACAAAATAGTAGGTTACAACTGTATTACAATCAATGCCAAGTACCCAAACTATCCTACAATAAAATGTGTGTATTTAAAAAAATGACTGTTTTTTTCCCTCCATAACTGCAAAAAAATGAATGAGGGTGGGAGCTAAATGTGACTGAAAGTGGTACATCTTCAATTATTCTATCCACATTCACTGAATATGAGCAATCGCACGCTCTGATTGGCTACTCTATGACTAGGATATCAGCTCATATACCGTGAGTAGAGAAAAACAAAATGGTGGCGTGTTGCTGAACCAACCAAGGATGAAATAAAAACTCGACTCAAAAACAAAACCTCAAAACATCCCCTCCAAAAAAGCAACAAAAATACGAAATAAAAGTATTTCATAAAAACAAAAGTATTTGATTTGGTAAGAATGTATCTTCTTTTTATTTTTCAAGAATCATTATTATAACATTTTTCACAAATTGCTACTGTCATTTCGCGGGTTTGTTTACATTCTAAGTGGAAATTAATTTATCGGATGTTTTGTATCAAGTTTTAATTTATCGAATTTGCAAAAATAAAAAATAAAAACGCCTTGTTTTTGAAAATCCAGTGAATGTGGATAGAATAAAAGTTATTCCATGCAATCTTGGTGCTACGCGCCTCATCGGCTATCAGCTCATCTCCGACCCGATTTCGTGGAATAACTGTTAAATATATTCCAAATATTTCCTCCTTAAAACGCCGCTGAGATGAATTAAAGCCACGCCCACATTTTCATATATTAAGTCAAAGCCGCCACCTCTGTAGTCTGCAATCTGCACAAACATGTGTAAGCAATTCCATAGTTAATAAAATTAATTAACAATTCATAAAACTGATAAAATTAATGTTCATGATTTTTCGCGTGACTTTTTTTTAATGTAGACAGTCCACCCTAGAAACAAATAGCGTGTAACCATAATTCAGCCATGCTACAGAATATTTAAACGAAAGAGCAGAAAGGTTTACCTCAGCTGACAGTATTAAGTTAGAATTTCTCACCATTTTCTCACCATTACTGAGGATGTGATAAAACTTTCAAAACTTTCAGGTTTTACACACCGGAGCCGTCAGAAGAGCTCGAGCGCGAGTTTAAAAAACTCTACTCAACTCAACTCAACTCACTTCTGTGACGAAGAAAGCGCTGTGTCGCCAAGGCAACCGGGCTCACGCACAAAGGAATGGTCACCAAGGAAACAGTGCCGCAGAAGTTTTCAGGGTTTTTACGTCAAAGTGCACGAGCGCCTTTACTGAATGGAGAAAAACACTATCCTTACTTTTTTTTTTTTTTTTAAATAAATGACATTTTAATTTTAATTGCGGAAAAGGTTCATGAAAAGAACAAGAACAAGGACTGTGTCTTTTTATTTATTTGCTTATTTGTTTGTTTATTGACTGATTTGAGCCATGATAGTTCTCACAGAACCCAAACCAGCTGCAGGGCTCAGAATCAGAATCAGAATCCAGTTTATTGCCAAGCACTTTCTCACATAAAAAGGATTTGCTTTTGGTGCTTGAACAGTTAAGATAAAATATTAAAAAAAAAAAAGTAGTAATATAAATAGAATAAAAAATAAGTAGGAATCTAAAATATACACATTTGAAAAAGACACACCGCTCTGGAAAAAATAAAGAGACCACTGCAAAATTATCAATTTGTCTGGTGTTTGAGCAACATGAACATTTTTGTTTTATTCCATAAACTACTGACAACATCCATCCATTATCTGTAGCCTCTTATCCTGTTCTACAGGGTCACGGGCAAGCTGGAGCCTATCCCAGCTGACTACGGGCGAAAGGCGGGGTACACCCTGGACAAGTCGCCAGGTCATCAC
>JAOANJ010000003.1:57666619-57680006 GCA_026413345.1 Ariopsis seemanni | reverse complement strand
AAATCTGTCATTTTATTCAACTCAATATGGCAGAAATTAACAAATTAACATGTTTTTTGGTGTCAGGTGCACTTTAAGTTTATGCTGGAAAACGAACGTTTGGAACTCTAAAATATTTTTGTACTGACTTGATAATGTAGAAGTCATAAAATAGAAATTTATAACAAAGTTTGTATGAAAAAAAGGTTGCCTAAGACTTTTGCACAGTATTGTATGTCTTACACAAGGCTGTGTCTCTGTAGCAGTTTGAAAGAGACCTGAGGAGATTTGCCAGGATGGAGCGCAACATGCTACTGGACAATCATGCCCTCTTTGACAAAACTACGGTATGTCATACACATAACACACATTCACATTCTCTTTTCTACTCCTAGAACCCAACATTTACTTCCAAAAGCGAATATATTGATGCATGCACCCCAGACGACACTGCAAAAATCCTATATCTGGGACAACTCACTGTATACTATTTGTCTGTGCATGTGAGTGTCTGTATATTTACCAAATCTGGCAAACATCTAAGCATTTAAGTCTAATATTTAATGCAAAGTTAAATCACAAAGGTCACAAATCTCAAAGATGCCACTGAATCAACCTGGATGTCCTCTATTTTCTCTATTTGTTCTCTTAAAGAGAAAAAAACTGTGATATAGCCGTGAGCTTATAGTGCTTTCTAGTCTTCTTTGGCAACTCAGAGAGAGAATGCATAACTTATCACGCAAACTTCACCCATTATAGTAATGTAGATAATGTCGAGCTGTCAGTAAGCTCACATAAATGCACTCACTTAGTCACACCAAAGACACACATGCGGCATACACACACTAATGAAAGACATCTACATATTACGGACATGGGTATGCAGAAAATGTTTCTAATGCTTTTCTTAATTGAGTAATTTGCTTACTGGACATCCTTTACCAATTCAGCTCAAATAAAAATACCACAGGGCACATGCAAAACCTTTCTCATCAAATTTCACTTCCCACTGATACTGGCGGGAATTTGGCCTAATAATGGCCAACATTAACATATAATGACTGGACACTGCTTTTTCTGTAACAAAGTAATCCATCAATGTCACGTCCCAATGGCTCACCGTGACAGCACAGCCTCAGCCATGCTGACAGCCAATCAGGACTGACACCTTGGGAGGTTTCCTCCAATGGACCTGCAAATCATATAATGTGTGCTGTCATATTTGTCACATATGTTGGCAGCTCAGATGAGTTGATTTATGATTTAAGATGAATGATAAAAGTAGACTATAATGATAGACTACTGTATACTCTCTTCTGGGTCTCATTCAGATGCCCTTGTTTACTTCTATTTATTTGCCTCTCTGTGTGAGTTCTCATTTATATACCAGTGTTACCTGTAACCAACTAATGCATGTGAGGTTTTCAGTCATACAGATCACTTTGAATGTCTAGAAATAATAAGTACAGTGTTATTAAACTTATTTTTTCCCCTCCCAATTCCCAACATCTGCTACCAAACATCTAATGACAGTAACTGTTGTATGCTCACATTTTGGTTCGCTAAATTCCCCATGCACATGGTGTGCAGATAACCTTCATGTGGTTCTCTATTATTCATCATGTCTTCATTCATATTCAGTAACTAACTGCTTTATTTTGGTCAGGGTCATGGTGGATTTGGAGGTTATCGCAGGAACAACGACATGTGAATGCACCATAGATGGGATGCCGTTCCATTTCGGGACACTATACACTCACATTCACACACACATTCACAGCTAGAGTCATTCAGAATCACCAGTCCTTCTCCTGGCATATTTGTGGGAGATGGAAAAAAACTGGACAACTTATGCAAACCCATTCTCATAGTTCCCCTGTATTCTATAGTTTGAACTCATATATGACAGTATTCTCAAACATGTTTCCTCGCTCATCTGACAGGCTCGATCAGTTCTACTAAGACCTACAGGTCTTCTAATATCCTACTAGTAGAATGTAAGATTGGGGGCAAAACATTGTCAAGAGTATAGCACAAATCCAATCATCTTCACTTCCTCTTGCTAGACCTCAAATAATAGACTAGATAGAGATTGTGGCTCTCACAGTAATTTGCGCTAGCTAACGTTTGTCAATTGAAGGTCAAGGAAAAGTTGCGCTCTGCCGCCTTGAACAAACAAAACAAACAAAAAAACCCCCCAAAAACATAACCAAGAAAACTGATTGAAAAAATCATGAAAATTGACAGAGTTATAAATGATTGGGAAAAAAAGCCCATTTTTCATGGATCATTCTGGTTCGGTGATCCAGATCAGCACCAAAAGTCATAGCAACGTAATTCAGCCCAGGGGTATTTTCCATATGAAATTTGGTGATGATTTGAAAACTGAGGGAGAAATAGCATCCTAAAACAACTTTAGGATAATAATAATAATAATAATAATAATAATAATAATAACTAAATAGAGACTGTGACTAAAGTCACAGTAATTTGCGCTAGCTGTTACAAAGTGGGATGTCTGGTCACCGTGCCTGTCAGGGATGGGTGGAGACAAATGTATGTGCAGAAGATATTTATTAAGAAAAGTGTAATCAGGTAAACAGTCCAAATCAGCAGGCATAAATCAGAAACAATAAACAAGCAGTAGGTCAGGCGAGGCACAAACAGAATATCAGAGGCTCAGACAAAGACAGAAACAAATGACTAGGAACAGGAACTGGGAATTCAGAAACCAGGAAATCAAAACAATGCACAGCTCGGTAATATATCTAAACAACTCAATACTTTGCAACCTGAGTTAGTCTTTGGTGTCCTTATATATGCGTGCTGATTGCACCTTAATCCAGTGCCAGTGTGAGTCATTAGTGGCGCGCGCACGTCAATCAGTTTGTAGTGTGCACCGTCTAGAGCGTGTGCGAGTCAGCAAATGTGTGTGGGTGTGACAGTCCCCTTTAGATCTGGAATGATAAGAGATAGAGAATGATGCTTAGTGAGGAAAAGTGGTGCCCTGTCGCCCTGAACAAAATTTAAAAAAAAAAAACTTATTGAAAAAAATCATAAAAGTTGACAGAGTTGTAAGTGATGGGAAAAAAATCCCGTTTTTCATGGATCATTCTCGTTCAGAGATCCGGATCAGCACCAAAAGTCATAGCAACGTAATTCAGCCCAGAGGTATTTTGCATGGGAAATTTGGTGATGATTGGTTGAAAACTGAGGGAGAAATAGCATCCTAAAAAAATGTTAGGAGAATAATATAAGAATAATAAGAATTATAAAGTAGAAAGATCCTAAGTGAGAGTAACAATTTGCGTTACTGCTGCTAGTACAAATTAAAAAGTTATGAGATCACTTATTTAATACCACAGACCAAGTGGAATGATGCAGTATATGATAAAAACAAATACGTTTCTGGTTCATAAAAGATGTCAGGATGCCAGATGATGGACTCAGTGCTGAGTCAGTGTGTATACTTTCACCACTCATGACTTCAGGTCTTGCCCCATGGACTCATTTGCATTGTGTGGATGATGTGAAGTCAAGCAGCCGGCGATGTCGGGTTTTCAAACATGCCACTGAAGTGACAGAAAGGGAGATGACCTGTCTCTCTCAATTTACAAGGTGAAAAGTGGGTCAGCATTCTGGCAGATATGGAGGACGAAATGACATTTGGAGAGTTAATTTAAAGTCAGAGATGCACAATGACTTTGGAAGCACTGATGCTTGGAAGAGGAGAAGATGATACTGAAAATGTTTATTCAGAGACAGAGACTGGAAGAGAACTTGGGAGGTGACATGTACACACACTGCCACACTGATCCAGTTCTCAGTATAATATGTTGACTGAAGGTCAGTCTTTATCATGGTAAGATGGAGAAGAAGAAATCAGTGGACAGTATGCTATTAAACCTTCAAGCTAATGAAGATCAATTAGATATCTCTTTCTTGGTGTCATTTGCACACACACAGCTCTCTTTTTATTCCACTGTCTAAGACCAACACTAGTGGTGTGACGTTGGCTGCCATGAACACTTAATTAACCGTAAGAAAGTATAGCTGACGCAGCCAAGTTAATGGTGCTTTTATCTTTGTGAAGCACTCTAATTGACCCTTTGGTGATGGAATGAACTATGTCTTGTTCCTGTCTAATGGATATATACTGAGAAAGGGCGTAGCCTGATGAGGTTGTATAATTATCCCATGGATGAAGTCTTGACAAGGTCATCCTGAGTGTCGGCAGCCATTTTCTTTCTTGATGATGAATGTTATTGAGTGTTCTAGTGAAGAACATGGCTGAACATGCTTAAATTACACCAATTACAAGCTAGCACTTACACAAATAACCCCAGCACCTCTACAGGAGCTGTAACAGCTTTCGGAGGGTGGCAATTATTGACTAATGGGAGTCTGTAGCAGAGAAGTTCTTAATGGCTGGCGTCAGAGTGCCATGTTCTCTTACGGATTCACACAGCTCTCAGAGTATTGTTGAAATGTGCTCTTATGAGTCCAGTGTGCAAGTTTGTAGGGTTTCTTTGACTCTTGTGTGACTTTGAAAGTCATTGGGTAGGCACCTCTGGCTTGAGGCAATTTTATGCCTTTGTAGGAATAACAGATTCAAATGTAAATCAATGTTTTGTACGGGCTCGACACTTACGTCATCTATCATTCTCTCAGCAATGTAAATGTCAAATCAGAAGTGTATGTTTGCTTGGCCAAATGTGTGTGTGTGTGTGGGGGGTTAACTGTGTCCTCTACTGTAGGGCTGAAGGTGGAGGATAATTAATATGTGGTCTGGGTTTTGATGAATGAGGACATTGGAAGATTTCATCAGCTTCAGACAATTCTGTTCCCTCCCCAAACAGGAGGTTTGTGTGACCCTGCTAACACCTCCAAAAATAGTCCCCTCACTTTAGCGGTCATTGGATGTGGGTGCATTCTTTAAAGACGTTTGTCAAAATTTAGCATCGTGAATATTGCTTTTCCTTTGTTATTCCTCTTCTTCACTGTGCTTATGTGCCGCACAGGAATTTGGTTATTCCATATACGTATTAATGCTCTCTCTCTCTCCCTCTCTCTCTGTGTGTGTGTGTGTGTGTGTGTGCTTTCTGGTAGGGTAATTACTCAAAGCCAGATGTAAGAGTATGATTAATAACCCAGGATTGTGCAGACTCTGAAGCCGGATGTCCTGGTGTAGGGGTTGTAGCTGTATCTGTCATATAACATGGCATAATTAATATTCCCTCATCTACACGAGACCCAGTCTAATTGTCCAAAGAGTTCATGTCACTTACTGCATCCTCAAAGCTACAGCCAAGTCCACCGACTTTAAAGTGACCAAACCTGCAGACAAGGATTTACTTCTACAGCTTTATTTCCTTCATTTATTTCATGAACCAGGACTGTCAGCACCTTTACATAACTTACGCAGTAGCGTATGCCTGTACAGAACTTTTTATAATAATTTCTTAAACTATTGTGAATATATCAAAGAAGACCTGGTTTGGTGTTTATGCCTATAATGATGAGTAAGAATTAGTGTTTTTTTAATGGTCTACAGCAATACATCTATTTTAATAAATGCTAGCTTGCTCCTTTTGCTGGGAGATTAAGGCAATAAGTCTTTCTTCCCACAGATCTCTCTCAAAAGAAACAGGTCTGTATTTTCCCCAGAGAGTCTTTTAGCCCAGATAGCTCAGTGAGAATAATGCTGGACTAAAAATGGGACCCTTCTTTATAAAGGGTTGAATGAAAGAGAATAAAAACCACAAGAATGAGCACTTATACACAGCATGTTGCAGTTTAAACATTTCTGTGAAATTATAATAAAAAAGGGGAAAAGCATGTATTTCAGGCATTTTTGAAAAACTAAAATTTCAAGCATTTAGCCCATGAAAATGCAATATGACAAGTCTGAATCTTGGTTGAAACGTACTGTACATTAATCACACATTGGTTAGTCATGGCAGGTGATGCCCTTTATATGCATTCCTCATATGGTAAAGTGTCCAGGATTTGCAATTTCTGCCATATTAAAAACAGAAAAAAGTTCAGATAATCATATAGATATCCATCCATCACCACTTATCCTGTACAGGGTCGTGAGCAAGCTGGAGCCTATCCCAGCTGACTATGGGCGAGAGGCAGGGTACACCCTGGACAAACAACAGGGCTGACACATAGAGACAAACAACCATTCACACTCACATTCACACCTACGGTCAATTTAGAGCCACCAATTAGCCTAAGCTACATGTCTTTGGACTTTGGGGGAAACTGGAGTACCTGGAGAAAACCCACACAGACACGGGGAGAACATGCAGACTCCACACAGAAAGGCCTCTGTTGGCCACTGGGCTCGAACCCAGAACCTTCTTACTGTGAGGCAACAGTGCTAAGCACTACACCACCATGCTGCCCCACAGGAACAGTCATCTATTTAAAAACCCACTTGTGTAGATGTGATTTCCTGCAGCAAGTTTGACAATATCTACCACGAGACACTTTCACACTGAGGTCAGAAGGCATATGACTTTCACACTGTGGCAGGAAATCACTCAACCTCTTTGCTTAAAAGGTGCTGACTGCAAAGTCATCTGAAACTTTCAATTTTTTATTTTTTTTAATTGTGCATGGCATTTTCCTATATCTTGCAAGAGCAATATCATGTGGACATGATGTGTTCATTCTGATGTGCTGAGGGTTGCTTTTCTCTGTTTTGGGACCATTTTCCTACCTCTTGAGATAAACAGTATGGGCCTCTGGAAATAGCTGAAGGAGAGGAGCTTTTTTTTTTTTTTTTTTAAACCAGCAGATTGTGTTACATGCAAAAGCTGAAACATACAGGCATCACAGAGCCACATGATTTACCCACAAATGTAACTATTTATTATTTATTCTGACCACTGCGTCCTTGCATTCATTCTCTCTCTCTCTCTTTCTCTGTGTGTGTGTGTGTGTGTTGTGCCGCTTTGGATTGGATTAAATGCAGAGGAGGAATTTCGCTCTGCTTGGGTGTACCTGTGACAAAAATTAATATGTGTTCTTAATTTATCCACAAATGTATTTATTCCACTTGAAAAGTGTATGGTAAACCAGCTACCGGATTTAGGACACTACGACATCCTGAACTATTTAGTATTTGGGACATCTAAATACACTAGAGATGCTAAAGGGATATAAAAGTACAGATGCCTACCGATATTTTGAGGCAGGTTTCGTGCTGGAATGTTATAGGAAATTCTCGATAATAAAAATACATTATTGTCACAAAGGCAAGCTAAAACAGGGACGTCTAATAGTAAGAAGCAAGCCAGAGCCGAGATCTAGTATATTTTAAGGTGTTAAGCCTCGTCTACATTATCAGTACATCACAAACATGCTACTAGTTTCACCAAGCATGAGGTCTAATAAAATATATCGCATCCAAAGCCCACATCCGGGTATACATTTTAACATTGTACAGAGCTTTCACATTAACTTGACACACAAGAATGTTTTGTTATCATCCAGTTTTCCTGTTTAACTGCAGCTCACCATTTTTCTTGTCTTTCTGGGTTTGCTGGGAAGTGGTGAAAAGTTAAACCAGGCTTATCTCCACATCTGTTATTACATCCAAAAGCACGACAGCTCTCTGGCATTGTTCTTTTTAGATGCAACGTCTACAAGTTTATCTGTAGATGTACTGAATTGGGCTTGCAATCATTCGTGTACACTTATGCCGGTTGTTGTCAAACACAAAGCATGGCTGGATAAACAAATCCGCAGTTACGATGACCTCATGTCAAAGGCCCCTATAACTCCATACTCGCTACCATGGAGTGGAGTCCATGCATTCTAAGGCTAAGATATCGAAGCACTAGCTAGAATGATTTAGTTATCTGTCCAGAAAAATGACGTCATCTAACCTTGCTCTATTTTGCAGTTCCACTCACTAGTCAGGCCTTCCTTTTCCGCTGTCTTTTAGCTCACGGTAGAGCAGAGTCCACTATGTTTGCCCACGCCATCTTGTTTTGATTAAAAAGTAGGTTGAACACACCCCACGGTGATCATGTGATATTGCTGCTCACTTGCTTCGGCAATGTTCGTAAGTGTAAAATATGGGACGCGTTTTATCTTGGCAAAACAGTGACACATAGGGCATACGGTGTGTGCAGCATCACAACATCTTGAAACTCCAACAACTATAGACATAAAACATTTTGCCCAGAATTCAACTTTGCAGTCAGCACCTTTAAGTAACTGTAATGCAGATTTATGAATACATATAAACAAGATGCTTTTGTCACTGTACAAGTACAGTGAGATGTCATTTGGAACAAGCAAGCAGATGCTCAGTTAAATTTACTAAAGTATAAAAGTATTTATAAAAGTACTTTAATAAAAAAGTAATACAAACACAAATGTACATAGTAAAATTATTGAGGTAGAACAGAATTATTGAGGTAATATGGATAAATGAAGGAGTAAGATTATGTACGTGATAAAGTGCATGAGTATTGCACAGAGGAATATTGTAGTAGTATGTTATTGCACTAGTTTTGACATACAGCACAAAATACACAGTAATATATAGTAATATACATGAATATACAGAACCGGTCACGTGCCATGGACTGTATTGCACAGTAGTATAGCAGCAGTGAGTGAGTGGAGGTGTGCTGTTCAGACCTGTGGCTTAGTTGGGGAGGGCAGTGAGTTCAATAGTGTGATAGCTATGGGGTAAAAACTATTCCTCAGCCGGATTGTGCGGGTGTACAGAGTTCTGTAGCGCTTACCAGATGGCAGAGGAGTAAAGAGTCCATGTCCAGGATGGGTTGGGTCCTTGATAATGTTTTTGGCTCTGTGGGTGCACCGGGTGTGATGGATTTCTTCCAGTGATGGAAGTGGAGTGCTTGTGATCCACTGAGCTTTTTTTATGATGCGCTGCAGGGTCTTCTTATCCTCCAAGGTGCAGCCCGAGTACCACACAGTGATGCAGTACGTGATCACTGACTCTATGGTGCACCTGTAGAAGTTCATCAGCAGCTGTTGAGGCAGTTGTGCTTTCCTCAGGGTCCTCAGGAAGCGAAGCCTCTGAAGACCTTTTTTAGCCAGTACTGAAGTTTGTGGTCCATGACAGGTCCTGGCTGATGTGTATGCCAAGAAATCGGAAGTTCTGGACTACCTCCACACTCTTGCTGCCGATGGAATGATGGCCTCCATGTTTCCATCTCTTGAAGTCCACGATGAGTTGTTTTGTCTTTTTGGAGTTCAGGATGAGGTTGTTGTCTCCACTCCAGCACTCCAGTTTCTCGACCTCTTCCCTGTCGGCTGACTCGTTGTCTGAGATCAGACCCTTCACGGTTGTGTCGTCTGCAAACTTGATGTTGGAATCATGTATGGGTTTGCAGTCGTGTGTGAAGAGGGAGTAGAGGAGGGGGCTGAGCACACAGCCCTATGGTACTCCAGTATTCAGAGTGATGGAGGTGGTGGTGTGTTTATCCATGCACACAATCTGTGGTCTGTTGGTGAGAAAGTCCAGAATCCAGTTGGATAGGTGTGTGTTCAGTCCAAAGTTATTCAGTTTGATGGCCAATTTAATTGGGGGGTTTCAAGGCAGAGCTGTAGTCCATGAACAGCATTCACACATAACTGTCTCGCTGCTCCAGGTGTTGCAGGGCAGTATGAAGGGCCAGTGAAATGGCATCCTCCGTTGACCCTGTAGGCAAATTGATATTGGTCAGGGGGTTTGATGTGTACTTGGACCAGTCACTCAAAGCACTTCATGACAATGGGGGTCAGGGCCACTGGGCGATAGTCGTTCAGGGTCCTGACCACTGCCTGTTTTGGGACAGGGATAATAGTGGTGGACTTGAGGCAGATGGGGACCATGGCCTGTTCCAGGGAGATGTTGAACAGGCTGGTGAAGATTGCAGTCAGCTGACTTGCGCAGTGTTTCAGCACCCGTCCTGGGACACCATTGGGTCCAGCCGCTTTATTAGGGTTGATGTGGCTGAGGGCCCATCTCACCTTATGCAAGGTACCGTAAGCACCAGTGCATTCGGTGGGGCCTCCTGCAGGGTCAGCTTGGTGTGGTGGTGGCTGCTGTCCTTGTCGAACTGTGCGAAAAAAATGGTTCAGTTCGTCAGGGAGGGATGTGTTTCCTGCACTGGTTGGACAGGTGTTGCTTTTTTTGTAGTCCGTAATGGATCTAATGCCCTGTCACATGCGCCGGGGGTCAGAGATATTGAAGTGCTCCTTGATTTTGTCTTTGTCGGAGTGCTTTGCTTCTCTGATGCCTGTCTTTGGGTTGGACCTGGCTGTTGAGTAGGCCTCTGGATCACCGGTGCAGAAGACGTTGTCACGTAGCTTCAGCAGCTCTTGAGCTTCCCTCTTCATCCATGGTTTAGGGTTAGGGAATGTGCAAATGTTCTTGAAAGTGGTAACATTGTCCATGCAGAAGTTAATGTAGGCTAAAAATGAAGAGGCAGTCTTTATCTTTCAGCAGTCTGTACAAAGGAGTTTATCTAGTTTATTTAATCTCCTTCACTTGCATTACACAGCTCAGCATTTAAATACTGTACGTAGGGCTGTTTTCTTAGTGAACTAAACTTGTAAAAAAATTTTTAATGCTTGCAATACTTTGTGTTAAATATTGTAATGAATCACACAAATAGGACTTGAGTGAATCAAGCACAGTAACTGTTGCATCATTACATCGAGGCTGTTTTCTTGTTTCTGTATAAAAAGAAGCGCTGCCTTTGACATAAGATGAAGGATTCTGAAGAATATGAGTAAAGATGATATCTGTAGGTGTGTGACATGGTAGAGTCAGTCACTCATCTCCAGGTTTTGGGGTTCGATCCTGAGCTCAGGTTACTGTCTGTAATGTCATTCCCGTGTCCTCGGAGCTGGGGATGAGTTCTTTCCTGGAATCCACATCCTCGAGACGCGTTCCAGATCCATAGCACGCCTGACCAGAATAAAGTGCTCACTGAAGATGAGTGAATGATGAAGATTCAGTTATTTATTAACATTTGGTCTGACTGGCAGGCAGCAGGTTTGCTCGTCTTTGCTTTTGCTTTGGAGGTGAAAGTCACAAGTAACACTCGTTTTCTTCACCAGCTCTCCATGTTGGACAGTTGTGCTGGGTTTTTTTTTTTGTTTAGTTTTTTTTTTTTTAAGCATGACATCACTTTCCTTGGAGGCTTTTCTGAGAAGTTGAACTTTTGAAAGCTCTCGGACAGCTGCGCTTTTTAAACCACCAACAGAATGACGTGTGAAGTATGAGTTGGAGGTTGAGAAAGAAGAAGCTCGTCTTGGTGAAAACATTTAACAGCTTCAGGAAAAAGCTGACTCTTTGGATATTTAATGCTTCTGAGGTAAACACTCTGTTTTGGGGTTCTAAGAACTTTTACATCAGTATGGATAAGACTTTTAATAGTGTATTAATAACATGCCGTACCCCACAGTTCTGTAAAAACATCATAAAAGTCCAGCTTTGCCGATGATATCGTACAAATGCACATCCTGAGAGAGAGAGAGAGAGAGAGAGAGATCAGTGAATGTGGTTGTTTTCAGTGAGTGAGTGATTCATACCATCACGATGCTTATGGGCTTGTCTGTCTGTCTGTCTGTCTGTCTACATCTGTGTCTATGTATCTGTATATCCATCTCTGTGAGTCTGCCTATCTGTCTGTTTATATTATTCTCTCCACATTCGCTGGACATGAGCAATCGCGCGCTCTGATTGGCTATTACTAGGCTATCAGCTCATGTACCGCGTGTTGGTGAACCAACCGAGGATGAAATAAAAACTCTATTCGAAAACAAAACCCCAAAAAATACAAAAAAAAAGCAACAAAATATGGAAGAAAAATATTTGATGGTAAGAATATATCTTCTTTTTTTTTTTCAAGAATTATCATTATCGCATTTTTCACAAATTGCTCCTGTCGTTTCGCCGGTTTGTTTACATTCTGAGCGGAAATGATTTTCAGACGTTTTATATCAAGTTTTTGTTTATCGAATTTGCAAAAAAAGCTCTGTTTCTCAAAATCCAGTGAATGTGGATAAAATAAGTTATTCCACTCAATCTCATCGTACAGGGATTATAGACAACTATCAGCTCGTACAACTCAGTTTCGTGGAATAACTGTTAAATATCTCCATCCGTGTCCAACTGTCTGTCTCTCTCGCTCTCTCTCTCTCTCTGTCTGCCTGTCTATCTTCCGGTCTCTCTACATCTGTATGTATCGCTCTGTCTATTTACATCTGTTTCTATCTCTATATCTGCTTGCTTGTCTGTCTATCTCCATCTGTGTCTATCTCCATCTGTGTCTATTTCCATCTATGTCTGTGTCTGTCTATCTATCTATGTACAGCTGTGTCGATCTCGCTCGCTCTGTCTGTCTGTCTGTCTATTTATCTGTCTGTCTGCAGAACCAAACACATCCAACTCTGTCCTTATTCTTTTCCTGCATCTTGTGCAGTACTGTAGGTACCAACGTGTACAGTTTACCAGTAACATTCATGGTTTTGTGCCGTTTCCACTGCGATACAGGAGACCCCTGAAAACTCTCTGCTTTTTTTTATTTTTTTTGCTTTTTCTCTCAGCAAAAGTGGCCATCACCCTGAACACGAATACAGTTCACTGAAGGGGAGGATGTGAAGCAACACTTTTCCTTCTGAAGCATTTCTTTTTCTCTCTGCACTGATTGTGTGAGCGTTGACCTGTGAGATCAAGACCCGTGGGTTTTTATTCAAGCAGTAGAAGACGAGTGCAGGGCCAGGGTCTCTGCTGGGAACGTGCTGCTTTTCATTTATTTAGTTCCTATGGATTGATATTCTCTCAGGATTTTTGGGATAAAATTCTTGCTCTGTGTGTGTGTGTGTGTGTGTGTGTGTGTGTGTGTGTGCGCACACTAACAACATTTGTCACCAGTATCGAGGGAATCGGATGAGATTTTTCTTCGGAATGTGTCAGAAATGAGTCGTGCACAACACTGAGGCGTCGTTGGATTCATTACTGTATTTCGTCCATTTCTTCTGTTTATTTGGTTGCGTTTCTTTGGTGGTTCTGTTGTGTATTTGTTCTCTCCACAGTGATGTATTTTGAGCTGCGAGTTCCTGCTGTGGTTTTAATATCAGTAAACTGGTGGTGGGTTTTGTTTCCCATAACCGTTCTCTGAGGTGTGGTTCCGCTGCTCTTTTTTTCTGCTCTTTGTTGATTGTGAAATCTAATGTACTTTTGGGGGCTGGGGGCGGGGGGGGTGGTTTTCGCTTGATTAACCAATGAAGCAAAATTTTTAGAAATGTGAGTCAAACCCTGTGTCTGAAATCCCTCACTACTCCCTCTATAGTGGACTAATATAATGAGGTCACCATTTTGTAGCGCTGTCCGAATGTACGGTGAGAATTATTACATCCTATA
>JAOANJ010000003.1:57617233-57628609 GCA_026413345.1 Ariopsis seemanni | reverse complement strand
CCCATGGACTTCACTCGAGACCTAGAAAAAGTTTCATGGGCATGGACATTTTTAAAACCTTCCTCATGTAAGCAAATTACTTTTTATACTTTTGAAAATGCACACACAGTGTGCAATGTTAAAATATTCATACTTGTTAACACAAAGGAGCAAAGGTATCTCCCAAATTGCACTAGGCTGAATAAGCATGCTAACAGAAGATGACTGGACATGGGTTCAAAGCTTTCCTCTCTTGTGTAGATCTGAATTTTGTTTTTAAAACAGAATTTTAAAAGCTTTCTAAATTGTCCTAGAGCTATCTCTTTCTCTGCTTACAAGCCAGAATATCAGAAAAGCACGTTCTATCTTTCCTGATGGGAAGAAGCTGCATAATTAATTTGTATATTCCATAGTGACAGATGTTTGATTTTGGCCATAAAAGTAATTAATAAGGAGAGCGGAGAGAGGCAGATTGCTTAAGGATTATTTATGAAGACTTCAGTCTCCTCAGTGGAGGCTGGAGGTGGGGGGAATGTCAACTCGCCTTCATTCTTCCCTCTCTTCACCTGCTCCCTGAGACACAGATGTTTGTCTGTGTCAGCTGACCCCTATCACTTGCATAGTGGGTGGGCACTGAGAGAGAGAGAGAGAGAGAGAGAGAGAGAGATGCAAAGAAGAAAAAAAGAAACCAACATTAGCAGCAAACTTTCATTGTGAAAGGTTTTTAATTTGCTTGGTTTCAAAGACATTACTGTTTTACATATTTATGCTTTGGCTTGACCTGGATGAGTTGGTCAGCTGTCTATTTTCTGGTAAAAGCATTTTAAATAAGTATGTGCACTCACTGTAAGTTGTAAGAAATTAAATTTATTTAGAAAAGACAATCAAGAAATGGATTGCTTCAAATTTGCAGGTAAAAAAGTTAATTAAGTTGGTAAAGCTTTGGTGAACTGGAAAACAGGTCCACTTCTTGTCAAGATGCAACTCTGATAGCATAACTAAGATCGTGATAGCAAATCAGTTGCTTAAAAGATGGACACTACATTGGTGCAGTAGGTTGTGTTGCCTCTTCACAGCTCTAGGGTCCTCAATTTGGACCTGAACTCAGGTGATTCCTCGAGGAAACATCAGTTTGCCAGTACAACATACAGTAAACGCATCAAAAGTACAGAGGTCAACACCCCGCTCAAACAAATAATTGAAGGAGCACCAAACACCTTACGACTGAAGTCAAGAAAACCTTTCTACAGCGCCCAATAAGACAGCTTTAACATCAAAGAGGGCTAGAAAGAAAAATGGAGGGAATGCTCCCCTACAGGCGGTGACCTAGTCACTGACTCCACTGAGCCCAGGTTTAACCATCTTACCAGAAAGCAGTGGACACAAGCCAACAGGCTACGGTCACAGCATGGCAGAACAGCAGCCATCCTGCACCATTGGGGCTACCATGACTCCTCCACATTCCCTGCATGTGGTATTTCCCCACAAGACATGGATCACCTGGTGTTGCACTGCCCAGTCACGGCAGTACCTGGGAAGTACAGGATGATCCACCAAGCTGGCCAAACTTTCATTGATTGGATTGCAAACTTAAATTTGGAGGTGTGAGAAAAACCACATGCAACTACTAGTTTTCCAGTTGCCTCCCACCTCTTAAAAACAAGTGACTCTAAATTGCCCTTAGATGTAAATGAGTATGTGAATATATGTGTGTGTGTGTGTGTGTGTGCATGATGCCCTGCGATGGACAGTTTTAATAGACAATTTTAAGCAGCAACATCCCTTCACTGTAATTGACTTTACTGAATCATCCCACAACAGTCTGTTTCCCCACTTGCTTTCAGTAGGAAATAACAAAGATGCCCTAAATGTTTCCTAATTACCTTCCTCACCAAAACATTGGAAAGGCTATTATTAACTGACTAATGTAAACATACTTCACCAAAATGTATCATTGCTTCCGTGGGCATCCCCTTCGGACATAACGTGCACAATTATACACATGAAGTTCCATAGCATTTTTCCTTGTGCCCAAAGGGGATAAACTCCCTGTGAAGAACTGATGCTGTTATCATAAAAACTGTCCTGTGCTCATCCCAGGACTCATTCATATTTTGCTCATACTGAACACCCTTTTAACACACTTTAACACTACCTGTCTTCGCTCTTCTCTATACACCCATATACTGTAATGATTTATAATCCCACTGTACTGTGTCAGCCTGAATAGGATTGGTTTTGCTTCTGGTTCCTCTCAAGGTTTCTTCTGTATGTCTTCTCAGGGAGTTGTTCCTTTTCCGTTTTCTAAAGCTGCTTTAAAGGAGAACTGGAGGCATTTTTTTTTATCATCAAAATTCTATTTATCTCATTTTATTAAATATAGGAATGCATCTTTGATAGCTATTTTGCCACTGCTATAGCAAGTTATGAGTGTTTGAAATATGCTATGTAATATTTCAGTCCATATGTCAAAGCAATGGCCGTAAACGAGATTCATTGAGACCTGTGCGAGACATCGTAGGACGGAAGTAAAATGTACAGCGGAAATCAAAGCGACCAACATCTGCCGACGTTGTCAAAAGCCGCATGCGCCCTCTTTCGAATGCTGACGTAATCAAGCCGGAAGTTTTGTTTGTTTTGATAGCAATCGGGAAAGTTTGATAAAAGTAGGCAGTAATCGTCATTTAAACTCGTTTCTGTGCAATATTTCGTTTGGAAAACAGTTTTCAAAGTGGCGGCACTGACACCTGGCTGACACTTCACGCTTTGAAGTCTCGCACAAGTCTCGTGAAGATCGCGTGGATAAGCGACGCCTGCCATGGACCAAACGAACTAAATTCAACACGGCTAAAAACCGAATAGGCCGATTTTGTAAGATAAAATAATGTATTCCCAAAAATGTTACTCAATTTGTTAAAACGGAGGTAATTTTAATGATGATGACAATTTACAACTGGTAGCTCCAACATACCCGAGTGCTAGATTTGTTTTCTCAACCTGTTGCTGTGATGTGTCAGACAAGCAGATCCATACCCAATAGAAAAGTATTTATTTGATTATTATTTACAGCTTGAGTTTTGATGCCCAGCCTTGTACGCACACACTTCTTCAGTCCAAGCAGCAGTCAGATCTCACAGAAATAAAATTCCCCTGATAGAAAAGGCTAATTACTGATGTGGAAAAAAACAGGTACATTTTTGCTTGTAGTGCTTCGGTTCACTTCAGTGTTGGCAGCTCTGCCTGAAATCAGCTGGGATTGGATTGGCTTCAGCTTCCCCTGTGACCCTGATGGATAAGTGGTGTAGATGATAGATGGATATTGGCAGCTCTGCTGCTGAGGTACATGTAGATGTTAGAGCTGCGTCATCCATTCTGACAGGCATGTGGGTGTGTTTGAAGCCTGTGAGTGTGAAATAGATAATATGTGGGCTGTATGTGTGTTTGTGAAGGTCTGGCAGTGCATGCGTGTAATCTAATTCATGGTAACTGTGGGATGCTTCACTGAACCCTACGAAAGTTAAGGCCAAAAAAATCCACTCACTCTAGACTTGGAATAATCCTGAACTTTTCTACTTACAGCTCGAGTCCATTCAAAAGAAAGTAAAATATATCTATTGTATAAAGTATAGACTGTGATGCACAACTTTTAACATTTGGTCTGACCAGTTAGTTGTCAGCTGCCAAAACACAAACCAAGCTGGTCAAACTCGGACCATCTTTACCATGGTCAATTATTTTCAGCTCCTAATTACTAAACTGTTTGATCTAAATATTTGATTTTCAGGTTGCCTAATTATTGTGTTCATTGTCAGCAACTGCTTTATCATGATTGGGTCAGAAACTTTTCCCATCTAGAACAACAACAACTTTATCACACGTACACTCAAGTACAATGAAATTCCTCTCTGCATTTAACCCATCTGAAGCAGTGAACACATACCCAGAACAGTGGGCAGCTGTGCTACGGCACCTGGGGAAAAGTTAGGGGTTCGGTGCTTTGCTCAAGGGCACTTCAACCCAAGGCCACCCCATGTTAACCTAACTGCATGTCTTTGGACTGTGGGGGAAACCAGAGCACCCGGAGAAAACCCACACAGACACGGGGAGAACATGCAAACTCCACACAAGAAGACCCCTGTTGGCCGCTTGGCTCGAACCCAGAACCTTCTTGCTTTGAGGAGACAGTGCAAACCACTAAACCACCGTACTTACAAGCGGGCAAATATGGTTTACCAGTTTGCTCAACTCGATCTGTGTTTTGGTAGCTGGTCAGACCAAGCTGGATTTTTCAACAGGGAGGTAAAACATTTAATGCATACTCTTTCTCCATATCTAACCACAGAGATGAGCTCAGTGTATCTGTAACACTACTGCTGTATTTATCCTCATAAAAAGCCCCAATCAGGTGCCTGGCCTATTGCTCTGTGTGGTCCACATTTGCATATTGGAACCTGATTGGCTCTTATTATTTATGATGAAATCACACTCGTCTCATGTGTTCAATATAAGCTAACAATAAAGGTTTCCTGATTCCTAAAGAAATACACCCAGAGTTATACCATGGAAACAGAAATGCTGGAGAAGATCAGTGATCATATAGTACTGCAGTATCCAAGCCAGCACATTAATCTTTATTTATCCAGAAGATTTTCATCACCCAACACTCAATCCACTTTCCTACACCAAGGCCAAAGTGTTCACAAAGTAAACCTCACTGTCGAATAACACAATAACCGTATCATCATACCCAACAGTGGCATTGTGTGTCAGAAGCATAGAAACCACACAAACTCTCCAGCGCTGTCAAGGGGCTCTCAAGCTTCCTGCATCTAGACACTATTGATCTTTTATCATTTACGGGACGAAGCTTCTGTGGGTTTTGCTGTTAACTGAAAGATGATCAGGGTGCAGACATTACTTCTACAGGCATTATCCAGGAAAGTAATAAATTAAAGCAGACACAATCATGGGTTATTTTATGTTTATTTTCTCTGTTTGTCCTTTGTTAGTTCATTAGCTATGTCACTCCAGATAAGAAGAATAACTTAGTAAAGAAAGAAAAATGGTGTTCACCTTCTCTTTCCTCACTTACAGGAAATGGCACAGACAAACTGAATAAATGGAGAGACTGTTCACCTTGCTTCTGGATTTCAATTATACTTACTGATATCAGTAAAGAAGAAAATGTAGTTTACCACTTGTTTTTTTTTCCCTATAAGATTTCTATTCCTTTTATACCACAGAAAACAACCAACAATTAAATTTTTTTTAATTAAAGTCCCTTCCCGTGCCAGAACCTGGCCTTCCCAGGCAGTCTCCTGGCCCAGTACTATCCAGGCCCTTAGCACACTGGGTAGCGCTGATCTCCATTTCAATAGCCCTTGGCCTCTCACCCATTGCATAGCTGGGATTACAGTGGAGGGCCAGTCCTCTGGTAACGATGAAAGTTTGATTCCCTACTTGTATCTGTATTGCAGCGTGCCTCGCCAGATGGCAGTAGGTACCATTTTGATAATGGTCTTTGGTATAACCCAACCATGAGTAAAACTCAATCTCCCAGTCAAGAAGCAGACATGCTAACCACTGGGCCAGCTTACGGTATGAAAGTATTACACATTATACTTTTTTATCTGTTATGGTTACATTTAGTGGCGCAGTGGTCCCCTCACAGCAAGAAGGTTCCGGGTTCAAACCTCATGGCCGATGGGGGCCTTTCTGTGTGGAGTTCCCATGTTGTCTGCGTGGGTTTCCTCCCACAGTTCAAAGACACACAGAATAGGTAAAATACCCAGCCAATGGGGTATGCAGTGGCTTGTGCAACTTGACGCTGGTCCCAAGCCCTGATAGATTGGGGAGGGTTGCGTCAAGAAGGGCATCCTGTGTAAAATAAATAAATAAAATAAAATCACCTATGCCAAATCAAATACGCGAATTATGATGATCCACTGTGGCGAGCCCTAACGGGAGCAGCCGAAAGATCTGTTATAGTTACATTTAATGTACCTTATGTTATCAGCTATAAACAGTCATTCCTATCCAGCCTTTTTTAAATTTCTTATACTGTACATAATAAAACAGGACTTATAGCTTGTCATGTTATTGAGAAATCACAATGTGATCAGTCCTATGTCTTGAAGACTTTCCTGTATCAAAACACTAATGCCAGGATCAGAGTACACAAATTCAGCTCAATTTTGACACAGTAGGGGACAACGAATGGGCCTTGCACATTCTCAAAAAATAAAGTACCTTACTGTATCTTGAGAAGTACAATGGCTTGTCACTGGGGCAGTATCCTCTAAAGTACTTATTTGTACCCTTTGTGTACTGCTTGGGAACACACATGCACCTATTTGACCCTAAAAAGGTACAATTAGTTACCTTGAGGTCCAATAATGAGCCCTAGGTGGGTACATTAGTGTAGACTGTACCTTGGGGGACAGAAATGGACTCCTCCTGTACCTCTGTTTCTGACGGTGTAGTGTGATATATATAATCCAAGAACAGCAATGTGGTGCTTGGGATGTCCCATGACACCCTGACACAAAGTCAGGTATGTCAGAATTTTTTGTATTTTCTCTCCTACTTTGACAACTCCTATGATGTGTTCCTTGATAGCCAACATTGACAGTTTCTTGACCCTCCTCCCTGACGACATGAAAGGATGTGAACGAGGATTGGTCAGGTCAAACTTGTAGTGCTGCCAGTCTCCCTGCCAAGACACGGCAAGAATTTATGGCACTATAATTGCTTAATCTGACATGGTGACCATCGTGAAAGACAAAAATATCATGTAGTCTGATCCCAGCATCACAGTTACAGCTTTACCCTCTGACTGTTACAAAACTCACAATGGACAATGGAGACTCCTTCCATAAATGCTAAATAAATGTTTCCTCATAGAAAACAATTCAATGTGTTATTTTTGCAGTGTCTGCCATACAAGTCCCTGTGAATTAACTGTTAATATAGAAATGACAACATAGTACAACTATATTTGTGTTTGTGCTCTGTGCTCATTTTACTGTCAGAGCTGCTGTAATAGAAAATTAATCAATGCCTTCTGACCCATCCGATTAGAGACTTCAGCAGTGCTGTGCTATGTTTAGATATTGCAATAGGTTGAGTGTTGATGGAGGGAGTAATGAGGACAGGAAATGATGACAGCTTATGGAAAAAAATTAAAGTATTTCAGTTTATCTTGATCAGGAGGTTTTACAGTATTCAAACAGAGACATCTAGAAATGACTGTATCGCTGATGTAAGAGACAAATAGACTGGTTTATAACAGATTTGTCGATTTGATATATATATATATTTTTGTTGTTGAAAATTTCAGCAAAGTGTCCCTTTAAGAGCAACCTTCTTGAAAACTATAAGTACAAATCATTTCATATCTGCACTTCGGTTACAGTTTGATGTCATTTGAAGATATCCCTTTTTGAAAAATGTGACCTTTAAAGCCGATACTGTACCAAAACTTGATATGAGCTGTGCAGTTATTGTGCTGTTTTATTTTTCATACACTCTGAGTCACTATGAAGATGAAATGTGCTTCTGCCTCCTGCTCCATCATTTATCAGAGCCAGTGTCCGTTACTTAGCAACAAGGGAGTCGAGCCACATCACCAAATGTTACGTTTGAAAGCAGTCCAGCACACACACAGCTATTTCTGACCCATGCTGAGGAGGATGACGAAGAGATGACAGAGGATGATTAATACGGGGCTGTGATGCTGACGGTGATGGTAATATGATGACTCTGTTGCTAAGGGCAAGGAAAAGATGGATGAGGAAAGAAAGAGGAAACTTGGAGCACAACCTCTTGAGAAAAGGCAAATAAACCCAGGCAGCCTCTGAGGAACGAGGTTTTACAATGTGGAAAGTAAAAACGGCTGGAGAGAACAGAGAGTGGATCGAGGAGGGAGGGAGAATGCTGCTGTCCAATCAAGAGCAGTTGCCTCATCAGTTGCATCCAATGGCATCAGAGCAGGCTGAGCCAGTGCAGGGAACCTGCTCTACTTCTGTTATTAATGAATGGAGCATCTCTCCACTAACATCGAACCACCCCTCAGCTCGCGCTCTCTTCTCTCCATCTCTCTGTGGAGGTGAAAACAATCTCAGAGGCTTCACTATCTTTGGAAACGAGCAAATAATCAACATCTCTGATGCAAAATGAAGAAGCAGGAGCAAGAAGATGAGAGTGCTGATGGCACTCCATCCTGTACAGCAACTCCACCATCTTCCTCTTCCTCATCTGCCCTGGTTCCACAACCAACTCGGAGATCCATCTCAATGGGTGACTTCCGTCGCACCCAGCCTGGTTCGGAGATGCCGTCTGCCCCCGCCACAGCACCATCTTCCAAACTGGTGACCCCCAGCTCAAGCATGGAGTTTGAGGCAGCTCGACGGCGCCTGCTGGAGGTTGAGGAACGGCGGCGTGTCATCCAGGAAATGGAGCGCCGCCTGGAAGAGCTGCGTGAGGTGTTTGTTCGCTCAGAGCGTGAAGCAGCTGAGCATGGTGAGCTTGTGGAGCGAGTGGCGGCCACCGCGCAGCAGAGTGAGCTTTATGTTTCCGAAAACACTCAGCGGCTGAAGAAGGGGCTACGTTTCAAACGCCATCGGCCCACCATCATCTTCTCATCCATGCTGGGTCTCAGGACATGTCTACCATGGCCCGTCAAGCTCAAATAGCAGTGGACAAGAAGAACTCTCTCTCCGGTCTCATCTTAGGGAAACTGTTTCAGAAAGCCCTAAACGTTTAGGTTTTATTTTTCACGTGGTATCTCTTCTGAGGACAGGGATAAGAACACTCATTAGTCCTGCTGCTTTAATATGAGATGCTGAAGCTTCGTTGCCATGTGAGACACCACACTACTGCTCAGAGATGTGTGTGTATGTATGTGCTGTCTTTGTGTTGTGGGTGTGTGAAGATGGCAGATTGTGTGGGTTTTTTTTTAATACATCTTTGTTATTGAACAGACAGAGACTCAGAGGTGCTGTGAAATGGAGTTTAGAATTGAGGATATGTGACGTTACGATGGACAGAGAGCTCTCAAAACTCCAAACTCTCTCTTTTTCTAGGAGAAACACTTTGCCTACAGCCTCAAATGGTGCAGATTTGAGATCAGACCTGCGTCCTCAAGTCACATTCTACATCATTTGTGGCAGTTGTTATGGATGCTGCTCTTCTCTCTTGGGTACAGAGTTTGGACACAGGGGAAGGAGATCTCGTCACCTCATGCGTGGCCTCCTGTACCGTCTCTGCTGCCTCAAAACTCTTCTACTTTCTGTCTGCTTCAGAATGTATGGTAATACCAACAGAACCTCCAACCTGACATTGACGAATAGTCATGTTGCTGCTTTATCTTAGGCTGGGTTTCTAGAAGGTTCTACTTTTAGTTAGTGACACAAGGACCTATGTACACTTTATACATCATGGTTCATTTGTTTTCGTAAGGCTTGTTTTAGGTTTAAACATTCAGGTATAAGATGAAAACACAGGTGCAAAAGATATAACCGGTGTAATGGTTTCTGGGTGCATTTTAGGGTGTGTTTAGATGTTGGCCGGTTCAACAGGGTCAATATGAACTCGCTCTTAAGCACCAACGCTGCATTTATAACTATATCTGTTGTCTTCTGAGCATCGTTTTTCATTATGATCAAAATCAAGCAAGCTGTTAGAGCCCAGTCCTTGGAGGGAACAATGCATGGTGGGTTTTTCTGTCTGTGTTCAAATGTGCACATCTGTTTGTGTACTTGTGATTTGTGAGGGAGAAAAAAAAAAAGCTGTTTATGAAGCTCAGGAGAAAGTCACCAGAGATTTCTATTCTTGGCAAGTGCAGGTTAGGACAGGAAGGAGAGAAAGAGAGAGAATATATTGTTTTCACTGTCTAATAAGCAGAATAACCTTTATGGGAGTTCTATTTATATGTGGTGTTAGTGTTTGGGAATGATCTGAGCTCCAGTCCTCCATGTAGAAATCCACTTGTGCCTGTGTAAATAGACCAATGCTTCCTAGATAAAACACTAAACGTGCACTTTGATAAGTAAAAATGCTGAATAAGAAGCATGCACACACAACTGCATTAGACATTCAATGTTTTTATTCTGCACTCGATGGAAAAGAAATGTAAAACAATCAACTAGTTTCACTCAGAAGGATGTTTTTATGTTCTCCCCCTCTCTACGTTTGTACGAACCGGGTTAGTAACAACAAAACATCAGGAAGTAGTATTCCGTTTTCGGGATTGTGAAAGTATTTAAATTAAAACAACTTGAGCTCCGTTGATGAGCAGACCAGGCGAACAGCGTTCCACAGCGCGCTGACAGGACTTTCCAGAACCTTCCGCGCTTGACCCCGCCTCCATTGTCTCTACGCTCTGACGCATGCGCGGTACCGAGCCCGCCTTGCTGCAGCGCTGCCGTGACGTCACTCGGGTTTGTTGATAGTTGACGTGTTGGGCTGAGTGGAAGCTGGGCGCCATGTTGGATCTCAGATCACTTACATTCAAATATTAGTAGTTTTAGAGTTACACACCTTGTACATTCAAATACGATTACATTCAAAAAATTATATCCACATATCCTTTTTTTTTTTTTTTTGTAAATTACCCCCAAAGTGATTACAAACACTCTGGATGTGTTGCAAAGCAGGCCTCGCATTTAACAAACACACACAAACTGTGTTTTAATCATTTTAATAACGATAGTTATTTGGCACTGGACGTGATTTTGGACTTAAAAAGCTGCGTATAGAGTTTATAAGGGCTTTTCTTCCCGTCGTTGTGCTCAGCGCTTTTCTCACGCTTGTTCGTTTCTCAACAAAGGGCTACTTGACCTGGAAAAATATAAATACCAAAATTTTCCCAGTTACATCCAAGTACATGATTTCAATAAGTTAATAATCCACTCCATGCTATTCTATTATTGTAACAGAACACATCTCCCTCTTTGTAGAGGTTTATGATGTGTACTGTACACCTCCATCTCTATAATATACACTACATGGACAACAGTTTGTAGACACCTGACCATCACACCTGTATGAGGGCTTTCCCACACAAGTTGGAAGCAAATGGTTGTCTGCTGGAGCATACATTACAGCTTCCTTTCACTGAAACTAAGAGGCACAAACCTGTTCCAGCATGATAATGTCCCTAGAGATCCAGGAAGACATGACTTGCCAAGGTTGGCGTGAAAGAACTCGAGTGTCCTGCACAGGGTCCTGATCTCGACCCCATTAAGCACCTTTGGGTGGCACGGTGGTGTAGTGGTTAGCACGGTCGCGTCGCGGCCTGGGTTCGAACCCAGTGGCCGGCGAGGGCCTCTCTGTGTGGAGTTTGCATGTTCTCCCCGTGTCTGTGTGGGTTTCCTCCGGGTGCTCCGGTTTCCCCCA
>JAOANJ010000003.1:57601351-57617133 GCA_026413345.1 Ariopsis seemanni | reverse complement strand
ATGTGTTGACAGAAAATGTACTTTTAATACTTAAGTATTTTTAAAAGCAAGTACTTCAGTACTTTAACTTAAGTAAAGATTTGACTGGACAACTTTCACTTGTATTGGAGTAACATTTGACCAGTAGGATCTGTACTTTGACTCAAGTAATGAAGTTGGGTACTTTGTCCACCTCTGCATGGGTAAGATTTATAATTTTTGTTGTTGCAGATATTATTATTACTACTACTACTGGTTTTGTTAAGGAAGCACATCAACAACAGGGACTGCATTTAGTATAACTCTTGGCTCAGCCAGTTCAAAGTAACAAAGAGTTGGGTAAATATAAACAGCTAAGATGAAAAAAGGACACTGATAAACAGTGATGTTGATCCAATCTTGCAAAGGGATGTGATGTGGTTCCTTGACAAAAAAAAAAAAAACCTACTATTTTTCCAAGTTTTGTTTCTCGTAAATTTATGACTACAATCTCAGAGGATATCCAAGTTCTTTCCTCATAAATTTATGACTTTAATCTCGGAAATTTAGAGTTTTTTTTCTCAGAATATTATTCCCTCCCTCAGCGCCGTATGTATGTATGTATGTATGTATGTATGTATTACCTACAATGGCCCAATACAGTGTTGTTGTACATAATTGATGCCTGTTTCCTGTGTTTTTTACATGATGCTTTCAAGCTTAATTAATGCCTTTTTTGTTTTATTCTTACATGTGATTATTTTAATTCATTAATGTCTCATAATTTACACTTCATAAGGTGTGAAATGTGTCTAATTGTATTGTTTACTTGTGTGTATTGAAAGAACAATATAAAATTTGAGGCTTTATGCCCTTTTTGGCATTCCATATCTAGTGAATCAACTTCACTCCTGCTCCAACACCAAAAATATATTTCACATTTATTCAGTTTATCTATTCTTGTATGTACACTTTTTTTTGATATTTTGATTATCTTTTGAGAATCTAAATCAGCATCCAAAGAAAGTCACGTGAGAGAGAAAATGAAAATACAGCAAAAATTCAGAAGAGGCAATCTTACCTTGTCTGGAATAAAACACTGATTCATAATGCTAGTGGTTTTCTAACAGCATTGATATTGCTGGCTATAGTGAATATGAATAGGTTATTTTAAGATAGTAATATTTATTTTGCTTACTTATCATGAATTTAGATGGATTTCTATTGGAGTTTCATATACATGCACTTTAAATAATGTAGCTGTATGGATGGGTGTGTGGCTTCACTGTGCATCTCACAGATGGTATGGATATTGATGCTGGCTAAAATAGAAGCTGATGTGTGACAAAAAGCTGCTTCATAAAAGCATGGTTATATATAGTTAGCATTTGGATGAAGAAATAGATTTATTTTGAAGTGGCATAATATTCATAAACCAAACCGTGTTGTAAATAAAGGGCCAATATTACATAGCGGAGTTTGAAATCAATAAGATTCTGTCTTATTCTGATGTTAAGAGGGTGTCTTAGAAGGTAGTAATGCTCACACAACATTTTGGACCAACATGGGTTCACTAAGTCCCAGTGCATTGGCTGATTTTGAATGTTGCAATCATTTTGCGCTGTTCAACCCTGTGCTTTAATTTATGACCACAAAAATAGAGTGCAAATGTGATGAAATTGGCTTGTGACCAAGCAAAATAACAACATGCCAGCATTAATCAGCAAACTATGCTTGTGCTGGCACGGAAATAGGGTGCTATATGTTATAAAAAAGGATGCTTATTTGTAGCCTTATCTGACTTCATAAGTGGCCAAATTACAAAGATCAATATGTCTTCTGCATCATCATCATCATCGTCATCACTAAAGAATAATGTCTATGGTACGAGATCGGATTTTCACAGACACAGCTATTCCATTATGTCAGTGTAACACAGTGGAACCCGATAGGCTTGGTATTTTTATTTTTATTTTCTGGTTCCTTTACTAACAAGGTGATTAGCCCTTTTTAGTGAGGGGTGGAGTTTTCCATAATACAACCTTTAAAGTTACGTGCTACCCCATTCAAATGTGAAGCAGTGAAGTGTCTCCACTCCTGATAAAGTGTCTGCCTGACTGATATACAGATATTTATGACCTTCACCAGCCTACAGCTCTGAACAGCACAGCTCTGCACTATTTGACGCGTGTGTGTAGGTAGATACAATATCAAGAGTCTCACTTAGCAGGCTGGTAGGAATAGGTGGGTGCGTGATCGGCCGTGCCATCCACACAGAGAGGCTGCTGTTGCCCGCTGGCATCCTGGGAAGAGGGAGGAACGCTCTGCGGAGAAGCCTCTGTCACCACCCCCTGAGTGACAGAGATGATATAAACATGGGCAAATTTTTGAGAATCATGTCACCAAAAGCAACAATAGAAAGGATCTGAAAGAGAAATACTGAAAGGACGTCAAAGGGGAAAAAGACTAGAAAGGCTATGATTGCTATGATTTATAGTCACAGATTCTGCCTGAAAAGTCAATCAATTACACTTTTAAACACCAGATTTAAGAGCAAATGATCTAGTCTGATTACATGACTAGTGTGTTTCATCATTTGGCCAATAACCTTGATTTCCTAGTGACTGGATGACCCTGATATAACCAATCTAGCATTAGCCTCTTATGGTGAAGCGAAAGGACACTTCAAACAGATGTCTATATTTTCTTTAGCAAATCATGTAATTATAGACATACGCCTCGATGGTGGAATTCTGCAGTGACATACATTCGTGTCTAATCCTGATTATGATTAATATTTTCAAGGGGAATCTCTGTCAGATAATTTGTGAGCCTACTGCTGATTAAGTAATGTTCTGGATCAGCTCTAATTCAGCTGGTCCTCATTAAGCTCAGTTCCGGTGGGTGGGTGGGTGAGCGAAGCAGAGAGGCCTAATACACACTGCAAGATTTTCAAAATCATAGAGACAGAGAGAGGGCTTGTGATCTGTTGTCTTGTCCATTTAACTGTCTGCACATGATGCTCACATATTACACACCCATTCACCCAGAGTATTCCCTGACAAAGAGCACCTGATCCCAGAACAGAACTGTTTTGACATCATTTGGTAAAAAACGAGCACAAGCATCTTTCTGTACTTCTTGTTTCTGCGTGCTTTTGGATTGTGAAAAATAATACAACCCCAATTCGGAAAAAGTTGGAATGGTATGGAACACGGTATAAAATATCCATCATCTGTAGCCGCTTATCCTGTTCTACAGGGTCACAGACAAGCTGGAGCCTATTCCAGCTGACTATGGGCAAGAGGCGGGGTACACCCTGGACAAGTCACCGGGTCATCACAGGGCTGACACAGAGACAAACAACCATTCACACCTACAGTCAATTTAGAACCACCGATTAACCTAACCTGCATGTCATTGGGGGAAACCAGAGGAAACCCACGCAGACACGGGGAGAACATGCAAACTCCACACAGAAAGGCCCTCGCTGGCCGCTGGGCTCGAACCCAGAACTTTCTTGCTGTGAAGTGACCGTGCTAACCACTTAGACCACTGTGCCGCCCTATATATGTCATTACTAATGATATATATTCATTGTAAAGCATTACAATAAGGCATTACATACACTTTAAAAAGCAAAATAATCTCTGTTGGATAATAAATGTTTGAGAAACAACTCCATGTAACAAAGAAACACACTGTTACACTCATTAAGATTGCCAGGATCAGTGAATATGGAATTTGGAAATGTCTCCATGTCCCTGTTATTCAGTGATAGCAAACAAGCTCGGATATGTAACAGGTACACACATACGAATTCTATATTGGATTCCATTAAGCGATTTACTTAATAGTCACCAAATATGTCAAAATAAACCATAACATTTATGATTTTGTTTGTTTACTTGCTTCAGGTGAACTCACTAGCCAGATTTACTACAATTATAATTTTTATGTAGGTTACAATGACATTGTTCTCAAATTTGCATATTGGACCACGATGATCGCTTTAAGCTGTTGAGCCTATTTTGTGACTTTTGCAACTAATACATGACCTGGGTGGCACGGTGGTGTAGTGGTTAGCACGGTCGCCTCACAGCAAGAAGGTTCCAGGTTTGAACCTGGCGGGGGCCTTTCTGTGTGGAGTTTGCATGTTCTTCCTGTGTCTGTGTGGGTTTTCTCCGGGTGCTCTGGTTTCCCCCCACAATCTAAAAACATGCAGGTTAGGTTAATATGGGACGGCCTTGAGTGAGGTACCTAACTCCCAACTGCTCCCTGGGTGCTGTAGCATGGCTGCCCACTGCTCTGGGTATGTGTGTGTTCACTGCTTCAGATGGGTTAAATGCAGAGAGGAAATTTCACAAGTGTGTGATGAATAAAGTTGTGCTTTCTTTTCTTTTTCTTTCTTTTCTTTGGGATGAATGCTGAACGCACTACAGGCCTCCTTATCTAACATCAGTAGTACCTGTTCTCACAAATGCTCTTGTGGCTGAATGATCACAAATCCCCACAGCCACGCTCCAAAATCTACCAGCAAGTCTTCCCAGAAGAACAGAGTTTAGTATCACAGCAAAGGGGGACCAAATCAAGCACATGTTGGTGTGATGGTCAGGTGTCCACATACATTTGACTATATAGTGTACAACTATGTACCAAAAGAACATTTTCTTAACATTCACGTGAAATATGATATCATCAGCTTTCGAACAAACTTGAAGCACAGACGGCAAAAAGCCAGAGACTCATGCTGCTCTACATTTATGAACCACAGGCTACAGTAATAGCCTCTGATGGAGACTACAGTGGTGTGGGAAAGGTGTGATATTCTGGCTATTTTTGATAAATAGCTTTTTGATCTAACAGTCTCTCAGACTACCCATTTCTATGCATTATTACTCAACATAGAATTTCAAAAAGAGCCCAAAGTAGTGCAATTTCACATTGTTATACATGTGCACACATAAGACAGCAAACTGTACAAATCTAGGGTACAAACCCTTGTCACTGGGCTTCTACCCTCAGGGGTACATATTGTGTACTATTAATACTTGGAAAAATGAATGTAGTGTACCTTTATGATGAATGAATGGTACATATTTGGACTTTTGAGGTAACGTTTATAGAAATTTGTATATTAGCAAAAACAGACATGTGCCATTATTCTCTCCACATTCACTGGATATGAGCAATTGCATGCTCTGATTGGCTACTCTGCTACTAGGATATCAGCTCATATACCGTAAGTAGAGAAAAACAAAATGGTGGCGCGTGTTGCTGAACCAACCGAGGATGAAATAAAAACTCTACTCGAAAACAAAACCACAAAAAAAGGCAACAAAATATGGAATAAAAGTATTTGATGGTAAGAACATATCTTTTATTTTTCAAGAATTATTATTATTGCCCTTTTCACAAATTGCTCCTGTCATTTCGTCGGTTTGTTTACATTCTTCACCTTTAAGCATTAAAATTTGTTGAATTTTTTTAGACTGGTTCAAAAGCTCAAAGAAGTTACAGAACTGAAACGTCCAAGGAAGAATTAAATAAATGTCTAAAGCTGTTCTATCCCTCGGCACGACAGCACTTTCTACAAAAAAAACAACACTAAAGTCAATTCGTGCCGCCATCGATAGGTTTTTAAGAAGTCTGCCTGAGAGGAAATTATTTTTAGACGTTTTGTATGAAGTTTTTATTTCTCAAATTTTCAAAAAATAAAAATGCTCTATTTCTCAAAAATCCAGTGAATGTGGATAGAATAAAACAGTTATTCCACTCAATCTCATCACACATGGATTATAGACAAGTCAGTGCTACGCGCCTCGTTGGCCATCAGCTTATGTACGACTCGATTTCGTGGAATAACTGTTACTCAATATCCATGTCTTGTTTATCAAACTGTTGTATAAAAGTAACATCACACTCAAGATTGTGCTGTTGTACTTGATATCAACATGGCTGTGAATAGTTACGGCATGAGGCTGCAGCGACCCAATCGCAGCCATGCTGATATTCAGGTCAACAGCATGACCTTAAATATGATACTGCTCCCCAATCACAGGTCTCCCTGATCACATGACCACTACCAATCAGGAAGCGCGAAGGCTCATGTGCTTCCTCTGAGGCATGTGACACCAGCTGACTGCATCTTCTCAAACTTGTGCAAAGTTAGGGTGTGGTGTAACACACTCGGAGGAAAGTGCTATCCACCGCACATCCATATGCATGAGCTCACACATGCCCATAATTGGCTAGCGTTGCAGTAATTGACAGGGGAGAGCAATTAAGCCACGCCTCCCTTCCCGAGAGCACAGGCCAGTTTTGCTCCCTTGGCTCCCAGTCACATATGGCTGTGGCATCATCAGGATTTGAACTAATGATCTCCAGATAAGATGAACGCCAAATATTGCTTTTATATACATACACACAGTCAAACGTTTGTGCATCCCTACTCATTCATAGGATTTTCTGTATTTTGACTATTTTCTACATTGACGACATCAACACTTTGAAACAACATCTGGAATTATGTAATAAAAAAAAGTGTTTAAAAAAAAAAACCTTCAGTGTATCCAGCGTTTCTCTTGACGCTTTGCACACTATTGGCATCATCTTAACCAGCTTCATGAGGTCATCGCCTGGAATGCTTTTCAATTAACAGCTGTGCCTCGTCAAAAGGTAATTAGTGCAGTTTCTTGCCTTCTTAATGTGTTTGAGATTAAACAGTAAATAGGAAAAAAATTAAAATACAGTAAATAGCCCTATTCAACAGCACAACTATAGTAATCCATATTATGTTAAGAACTGAACAACTAAGTAAAAAGAAACAACATCCATCAATACTTTAAGGCATGAAGGTCAGTCAATCTAGAAAGCTGCAAGAACTTTGAACACATCTTTAAGTGCAGCTGTAAAAGCCACCAAACCCTCTGAGAAACTGCCTTTCATAAGGATCATCCCAGGAAAGGAAGACCAAGACTTCCCTCCAGAGGATAAGTTCATTAGGAGTTTCCAGCCTCAGAATTCGCCAGTTAACAGCACCTCAGATTAGAGCCTACATGAACACTTCACAGAGTTCAAGCAGCAGACACATCTCAACATCAACTGTTCAGAGGAGACTGTGTGAATCAGGCCTTCATGGTCAAATCGCTGAAAAGAAACCGTGACTGAGGGAGACCAAAAAGAAGAAGAGAGCATTTGACCAGTGGAAATCTTTACTTTGGTCTGACGAGTCCAAATTTGAGATTTTTGGTTCCATCAATTGTGTCTTTGTGAGATGCAGAAAAGGGGAATGGATGTATCTGCATGTGTGGTTCCCACTGTGAAGCTTGGCAGAGGCGGTGTGATGGTGTCAAAGTGCTTTGCTGGTGACTCTGTTGGCAATTTATTCAAACCTGAAGACACATTTAACCCACATCACTACCACAGAATTCTGCAGCGACATGCCATCCCATCTGTTTTATGCTTAGAGGGACCATCATTAGGTTTTCAACAGGACAAATGACCCAAAACACACCTCCAGGCTGTGTACGGGTTGTTTAACCCAGAAGGAGAGTGAAGGAGCACTGCATCAGATGACCTGACCTCCACAATCACTCAACCCAAACCCAGGTGAGATGGTTTGGGGTCAACTGGACCGCCGAGTGAAAGAAAAGCAGCCAACAAGAGCTCAACATATATGGGAACTCCTTCAAGATTGTTGAAAAAGCATGCCAGGTGACGACCTCATGAAGCTGGTTAAGAGAAAGCCAAGAGTGTGCAAAACATCAAGGTAAACGCTGGCGACTATGAAGAATCTAAAATATAACTAGATCTTATTTAATCAAATCCTTTCATGATTCAGTGGAGCGTTTCATGATTTGTAGTACTAGAACATTTAGAAAGAATTTCTACTGTTGGGGAAATAAAAACCAGAACATCAAGGGCATAGTGGCTCATCTGGACTTCCATCAAAACAACCATAATGACCAAAACATCATGCAGAACTGAAACGTGACGATGTGAGAGAGGACCAACTTTCACAACAAACCGTTTACAACAGGAAAATCAACAAAGGACTAAATTTTGTTTCCCGAGTGGAGATCGACCCAAAACATCGATCAGAACTGAATCTGCATGATAAATGAGAGAGGAGATACAATTCTAGTCAGAGGAAAATGTGTTACGTGACCCAATTACTAATTCGTTACAAAAAATTGACAATACAATGACCGAGTGTTGTACAGAAGGTCGAGTTCTTTCAAATAAAACGATCAGAACTGAGATCCAGCGAGAACTGATGGAGGCAGGAGACACGATTTAACTGGAAATAAACAAAGCTGTACACAAATTGTTTACAACAGGAAACTCAACAAACACATGACCAAGTTTTGTTCTTCAAGAGAAGATCGACCCAAAACATCAACCAGAACTGGATGAGAAATCAGAGAGGAGATACAATTCTAGTGAGAGGCCTGGAAAATTTGTTAATTTGGCCTAATTAGTAACTCGTTAGCAAAAACTTTGACAAAACAACGATCAAGTTTTGTGCAGAATGAGAAGTTCTTTCAAACAAAACAATCATAACGAAAATCCATGGAGAACTGACGGAGGAGATGCGATTTAACTGAATTGTGGATGACGGACGCCACGCCATGGCAACAGCTCATCGGCCTTATGGACAGACGAGCTAATAAAAGTGGACACCAACTGGAACTGTTACAAACTCACCTGGAAGAGGACCCACGTTTATTTTGGCCCCACGTACAGTGAGGATGAGGGTAAGAAAGGAAAAAAAAAATCCCCAGAACTAGAAACAAAATAAAGAAAAAGCATGTGCACACTGTTTTGGTAAAATGCATCTTTATGTTTTTTTTGGCTCTCTACCAGAAGTCAGCCAGTCACACACACACTGGGTTTTTCCAGACGTCTGAACGTTTATCAGAGAAATAACTGTTCCGTCACCAGCGTTACCTTCTCACTAGTTAACATCCAGCCCTCTGAAGTGATTTGGTCCCTGATACCGTTTCATGGTTTCTAGTTCTGAGTAACAGTAATGGAGTTATTATTCAGAGTGAACGCTGTAAGGCAGGGTGCTGCTGCAGACTGAAAAAAAAAAATCTCTTTATAAACGTTCTCTTACTACAAATCAGAAAAGCTTCAATGAATCATGACAGGATTTGACTGAACACGATCGAGTTTGCAGTCGTGTGTGCAGGATGAGGGAGATGGACACAGCCAGGAACTGTTTTTGTATTTACTTTTAGCAAAGTGACAAAAATCAAGTTAGTCATTTCAGTTTACTGAACTTAAACATCCAAACCAAATGAGACACGAGTGATGGATAGCTACAGAAACTAGCAGTGTATTTAACTGACTGGAATAGTAAGCAGAAGAGGGAATATAATTTGAACTTTTATCGTATTTACGCATTTGAAGAAAATGAAATTTACATATGAAAGTCCAGGTTTTACTTCAAAGTAGCTTAACAGCTTTAAAAGAAACCCCAAAAACCTATTAGCCCACTCCATGCAGTAAAGGGCTCTGAATAAATACATAATATATTTTTTTAAATTCATTATATAGACACGAGTGTTTTAGTGTGAAATACGCCAGTTGTATTTGTATTTTACATCTGAGCTCCATCTGGGACATGGAGAACCAAAACTGTGACACAAATCTGTCACTTGAGAGGAAATTGATGAATTGTTTTGATAAATTCGGGGACTTTTTGTTTGCGAATGTGTCGATATAATAAAAAGAAAATCACATGTTGACTTGAAGATATAACGTTTATCTTCTCATGTTGAAAAACTCATTTTTCAAATGAAATACATCACAGATCTGAGTGACATTTAAAATAATATTCCATTCAGCTACCAGTAGCATGATACTGAACGAGTCAAAGACGAGTAGCTGAATGGAATATATCTGATGGACCACGAAAAAAGCCAGACATTATTATTATTATTATACATACACATTCCTTCCGTGTGTTCAGTGCGCCTTTCTCTTTCAAAATTCTCTCAAAATCTTCCGTATTTAACGACGCAAACCTGGTGGCCATGTTTGTTTACAAACTCACTCACTAGTGTGGAAGTTTTACGTCTCTGACGTGCGACATCATGTCTTGACAACCATGCAGTATCATAAACCATATTCAACGCTCATTCTCCATTGAGTAGAGTGACATAATACACGTAGGATAAGCGATATGCTAACAATATCGCATGCTATTAACCCAATGAATGAAACCCACGAGAAGGGAATAGAACACGTTTTTATTCCATCGAAAAAGTGTTCCGTATGGATAATAATTCCCGATATTTCACTCCAGTGTTTTCCCGCTGACTAAACGAGCATTGTCAAAATAGTGAACCGGTTCAAAATTAAATTTCTTTTGATTAACTTTTTTTTTTGTGTGGAGGCGTCCATATAATATAAAGAACATTACACAGTGTGAAGTTTATGTTCATGTTGAAAATATTTTTTACTCGTTCAATTCATTCCCTTGTGAATATGTTCACCACTCGAATATAAACTTCATATTTTCACATATGCATGTAATATTCTCTATGTAATTACACAGTGCCAGTCAAAAGTTTGTACACCCCTACTCGACTCATTCATAGGATTTTCTGTATTTTGACCGTTTTCTACGTTGTAGAACAAAACTGAAGACGACAGCGCTATAAAACAATATGGAATTTCCCTTAATGACGCTTTACACACTACTGTCATTATCTTAATCAGCTTCATGAGGTCGTCACCTGGAATACTTTTCAATAAACAGCTGGGTCTCGTCAAAAGGTAATTAGTGGACGAGTTTCTTACCTTCTTCATGCGTTTGAGATCAAATAAATAATAAAAATACAATAAATATTCCTATTCAACACCTCAACTGTGGTAATCCATATTATGTCAAGAACCGAACAACTAAGTAAAGAGAAATGACATCCATCATTACTTTAAAACATGATGTGACTTAATTAATTAATTTAAAAAAAAAAGAAAAAAAGAAACACTGAATTTAAAGGTGCATCTAAACTTTTGTCTGGTTCTGTATACACAGTATTATCTTTAAATTATGCACTAAAAGTCCAATTAATTAGGAATGAATGAACACAGCATGTGTAGTAAATGATACATTGCATATAATTAGATAACTGTCAAAATTTGAGTCACATCAAATATAAACAGATAAACAAAAAGTATATGAAGTGCATGAAGTATCTTTACTTTGGAGGGGCAAGAAAAGGAAAATCGAGTGAGGTGTAAAAATCAGTGACAAAATTAGCTGTGGATAATTAAACAGAATGATAAAAGTCTATAATAAAATATGGCGTACTGTATTGGGGTTTTTTCCCCCTGAAGGTCGCCGTGTGTTCAGTGTTTTCATCTGCTGCAGTTTCTATGAAACTATCAACACACAGTGTAGCATTAAACTTTATTACTGAAAAGCAGAAAATGTTCTCAGTCACTGGAAGTTAAATGCCCGTCCGTCCGTCCGTGTGTGTGTGTGTGTGTGTGTGTGTGTGTGTGTATGTGTGTGAGAGAGAGAGAGAGAGAGAGAGAGAGAGAGAGAGGGCAAAGCTGCAGCTGAACCACATGTGCTGAGTGCAATGAGCAAGGAAGCAGGAACGAGTGAAAGAACAATCTTGCAAGCAACAGAAAGAAGAAAAGAAAAATTAATGAAGAAAACAAAGGGGAAAACAGACGAAGAATGAGGTTAAGGAGGTTCAGTGCTCACTGCAGAGACCAAAACCACACACATGGTTAACCACTACTTACTTTTAAGTAAACAACCTGAAGACGTGAATGCAGTTACAGCTCTCACTGAACATCCTTGCACAGAGTGTGTGTGTGTGTGTGTGTGTGTGTGCGCGCGTGCATGCATGTACCTTTAAGTGTTGCCTTCTTGAGAACCTTCATGGCATAGAGCTGATTGCTGTCAGGTGGGGTCACCTTCCGCACCAGAAACACCTGAAACAATTCAGTAAAGGCTTTTTTAAAATTTCCTCAAGAAGGAAAGAAAGAAAGACCAGAGTGTCCGCGATGCAGTAGCTCACACAGCCGTAACCATGAGAAACCAGACTCGTTTATAATTTGCTCAGTTGTTCTTCATGAGAACAATCAATCAAAATCCATCGAAAACTCAGGGAGGAGGAGTGATTTTTGTGAACTGTGGACATCCGGACGGACGCCGCGTGATGGCAACAGCTCATCGCCCTACAGCCAGTGAGCTAAAAAAGAGAAAGGTGATACCATCTTCACTCTCTCTCAATCATGTCTATCAACATGCTACTGAACTGGACTTCAGCTGTCCGGTTGGGGTGAGCCCGTCCCCACTGTCTGCTCCTGTTCTTGGTGGACAGATGTGGAACCTGATGTTCTCTTCTGCTGTTGTAACCCTTATGTTCTGGTGTGCTCTACATTCTGAGATGCTTTTCTCTTCATTGTGGTTGTAGAGAGTTACGATAGCCTTCCTGTCAGCTTGAACCGGTCTCACTGTTCTCTTCTAATCTCTGAGCATCAAGGCGTTTCCACCTACAGATGTGCCACTCACTGGGCGGTGTTTTAGTGTGTGTGTTAGAACTCTAACGAATGTAACGTGTGAAAATGAGATCAGCAGTTTCTGAAATACTCAAAGCAGCCCAGCTGGCACCAACAGCCATGCCATGATCAAACAGATGTTTAAAACTAACATTAACTGAAGCTCTTGGCCTGTATCTGTATGATATTACATGTTGTGCTGCTAATGTGTGATTGGCTGATCGGATAATTGCATAAATGCAGAGGTGTAAAGGTGTTATTTAAAAAAAAAAACACCACAAACTGCTTTGTGACAGTTTCTAGTGCATCATAGATCATCGCAGAGGTTAACATTAGAATGTGTGTGCTCTCTGCAAACATAATACAGTAGGGTTACAATAGTGTGTGCGAGTGTGAGATCTCCATATATCCGTGTGTCTGCTCACCTTTCCGAAGGAGCCCTGTCCCAGCACCTTGAGCAGCTCGAACTGCGAGGGGTCCGCCTTCTCCGAGCCCTCCTTGACCACGTGTGTGATGTTGATCTCTTTGATGACATCATCTTCCTGCGACAGAAAGCAGAAAATCTCTATGGTTGTGTTCGAAACAGAAGGCTGCTGCCTCGTTGCCTTGCTCCTGTAACAGACCGGTGTCTCAGAAAGCAGGACTTCAGACTCAAGGGACCTTATAAGGACGTTCCTTCCGATCTACTTCTTAAGATAGCATTTACGGCAACGTGTGACATCAGCACGCCGTGTAACTAAACCAAAGAGTGAGCTCGTTGACAATCGGATGTCTCTCAAATCAGATCAAATTAGTTTGTTTACAGTCACAGCGTTGTGAGATAGAATAATGTTTATTTCTTGGTGACATCAAAAACCTAAACCAAAAAAATAAATTATATGTATGTGGATAGAAAAAAACAACAACAGTTATTCCACTCAATCTCATCGTACATGGATTATAGACAACTCAGTGCTACGCACCTCGTCGGCTATCAGCTCATGTACGACTTGATTTTGTGGAATAGTTTAACCATCAGCAAGGAGCTCTTGTAAACTTGTATTGGACTGCAGCTGTCCAAACGCATGTTCTCAGCCCCACACTCCATTTAAAAACAAACATTCAACATATTTTCCAGGTTATTTGTATTAGTGGGGGGGCACAAACATTTGCACCATTAATAGTTCTAGCCTCCATTTTCCTGTCACTGATAAAGCTCTTTGGAGCTCAAAAACAAAAAACCACCGACTCCACGCTGTGTGCTTGTTCCAAACGTTAGCCTTCAAGTCCACACCGGACCACTGACCGTGATGATCAGGTTGATTCGAATCAGTTGGTGGAGATGCTGACAGTGATGGAGATCCAGACATAACGAGTTGCTTTGAATTACAGCCACTGTGTGTGTTTGGAGATCTGCAGCTGGTTTCTCAACACACTTATCTTTCATTGAGCAATAATTTATTTTGACTTGGGCTGTGTCCGAAATCAATCACTCACTCACTCGTTCACTACTCCCTACTCACTATCTAGGGAATTCTATATAGAGGACTATACGATGAGCTCATTGGTAAAATGCATAAACACTTTCGGACACTAAATACAGTAACGCCGTTATTTACGTCATTACTGTCGCACAATGAAAACGTGCCAGATCAGTTGACTGGTGGGTTTTCAAAATAATAAACACACGCATGTGTTTTTGTGATGAATCCATATTTATACTGCGCGTATTTCACACATTAATAAATACAAAGTACTTTGTGTCTGCTGCCTCTTTCACTTCTTTTAACTCAAGGCTGAATCCTTTCTTTCTTCTTTGCCGCTGCGTTTTATTAAATCAAACTTGAGGCTTTTGATTAATTCCTCGCTCTGCACTCTAACTTTTATTCTTGTATTTTATCTTTTTTTATTTTAGCTTATTTTCTGTTCTTACTATTTTTAATTGGACTTGAATGTCCGTTTATAATGCGTTTCTTCCTCCGTCCGTTCACCCCAACACGCTTTTTTTCAGTACAACCGCAGTGCATGATGGGATATATTGCTTGGTTAGCAACCATTGGTTGTTCACTACTTTTCACAGTGCATTGTGGGATACTACGAGTCCACTATATAGGATGTAATAATTCTCACCGTACATTCGGACAGCGCTACAAAATGGTGACCTCATTATATTAGTCCACTATAGTGGGAGTAGTGAGGGATTTCAGACACAGGGCTGGTGTTTTCGCAGCATTAGAGCTGTGTTACTTCTGCCTACAGTGAAGTCACGTGCATTCCCACTATTGTACATTATTGCACCCTCTGCTGTCTAAGCAACGCAATTACATCTGGTAAAAACTACGCGATTACACAGCCTGATAATAATCATGATTAATTTTTTATTTAATTGATTCAAATCATCATAAATTTGTGTTGCAGTTCATCATCTTATGATATACCGTTACATGCCTAATAATTTATCTACAGAATTCAGTTCATTCTTCTATTATTAAGGTGTACGATTGATTGTTTCTGGTTACATACATGGTTCTGCCCCAGCTGTTGTAAAACAACTCATGGATTAGTTTTGTCACTTCACCATTACACTGGTCACTTATTCATGTAGCCTAATAGAAGAAAGTGTGTACGTTCTATACACTCTAAATAACTGCATCTGATACAGTAACCCCGTACTTTCTAAAGGTAGACAGTGACCATGATATTACGAGTACAATTTGTTTGTGTACCGTTGTAATTGCTGTGCATATGGACTCAGGGATGACGTGCTAAAGCATGATTTGCATCCAAACATTACAGGATAAATCAAACAAACAACTGCAAACAACTGAGTGATTATTAATAATGTTGGACGCTTTTAGCAGTGTGGATGTGAGTCATACCCGGAGCGCCGCAGTCACAGCAGGCCTCATTGCCTGGAAGATTTCTCAGGCCTGAAATTACAGAACGCGCCAGATCCTGCAGCCCGCTGCCTGGAAACTGGAGCTGATCTCCCAGAGCCGTGTTCAGAGCCGCCTCTTTACTGTTCTGGAGTACAGACACCCAGCTAGAGAGAGAGAGAGAGAGCTGGGGTGATTAGTGTCACAGGGCCACGTGAAACCGTGACCTGACCTAAACGAAGGTGGACTAATTACACAGAAAATTAATTCAGGACAAAGAAACAGACTCTAGAGCTAGAACCATCAGTGTGTGTATGTGTGTGTGTGTGTGTGTGTGTGTGTGTGTGTGTGTGTGTGTGTGTGTACAGGTGCATCGTGTGCATTGTGTGTTTGAGCACTTGGTAGGTTTTAAAGAATGCAATCCTTACATCATACATT
>JAOANJ010000003.1:57368587-57378728 GCA_026413345.1 Ariopsis seemanni | reverse complement strand
GAATTCTAAAGGAAAATGTCAGGACATCTGTCCATGAACTGAATCTCAAGAGCAGGTGGGTCATGCAGCAAGACAACTACCCTAACCACACAATAATGATGTAGGTATGTTGACCAAACCACTTTAGAAAATACAGTAGAAAGCAACTATGAATTTAATACAGCAATTTCATTATGTCCTTATTCATTTTGCACCAAAGTACAAATCAGATATTCTGAAAATGCAATGTTGATGCATACAAAACTTTGTGGACACCTGTCCATCACACCCATATGTGCATTTTGAACCTCCACTTTTCTGGAAATGCTTTCTCCTAGATTTTGGAGTGTGGCTTGTGGATTTGTGTTCATTCAGCCACAAGAGCATTAGTGATGGGGATGGGTGAGAAGGTCTGGGGTGCAGTTGGTGTTCCAGTTCATTCCAAAGGTGTTCAGTGGGGTTGAAGTCAGAGCTCTGTGCAGGATGCTCAAGTTCTTCCACTCCAAACTTGGCAAACAATTTCTTCATGGTGCTTGCTTTGTGCACAGGGGCATTGTCATGCTGGAGCAGGTTTGGGTCTCAGTGAAGGGAAACTGTAATGCTACAGCATACAAAGACATAGTATACAGAGTCATGCGCTTCCAGCTTTGTGGCAACAGTTTGGGGAAGAACCACACAGATCTCTGATCACATCTCTGCTTGCCTGAGCGACATCCAGAGCTGGATGGACAACCATCACCTGAAGCTTAACCCAGGCAAGATGGAGGTAATCTATATTCCCACTCCATCCTCTTCACCCCTGGATATCATCATCTCGCTGGGGGACATCTCTAGGTCACCTTTACCCAGTGCTAGGAACCTAGGGGTCATGTTTGATGACAGACTGTCCTCCGCAGTGACCCGGACATGTAGGTTCCTCCTCTACAACATCTGAAGGATCTGCCCTTTTCTCACCACCTACTCTACTCAGCTCCTGGTCCAAGCACTGATCCTCTCCCACTTGGACTATCGCAACTCTCTCCTTGCTGGCCTTCCAGCATCTGCCATCAGACCCCTGCAGCTCATCCAGAATGCTGCAGCTCACCTGGTCTATAACCTCCCTCATTCTTCCCATGTCACCCCTCTGCTTTCTGATCTGCACTGGTTACCTTTCACAGGTCACATGAAATTTAAGACATTGGTGCTAGCTTACCAGGCTGTCAAGGGCCAGCATACCTGCAGAATCTGATCCACCCCTACATGCCAGCCAGATCCCTATGCTCCACTACTACTGGTAGCCTGGCTCCTCCTCCTCTCTGTTCCTGCCCAGCCTGCTCAAGACTCCTGTCTGTCCTGGCTCCCCATTGGTGGAATGACCTTCCCATTGAAGTCAGAACTGCTGACTCCCTGACCACCTTCAAACGCAGACTGAAGACTCATCTCTTCAGCTTGCACCTCTTCCCTTCTTCCCTGCCCACTGTGTAACTGGGTTTCAGTCTAGATCAACCCAGGCTGTGTACGGTCTCGCCTGGGGTTAGCCGTTTGAGTTCTCTATTTAGTTGTACTTTGTATGGTTGGGTTGTTTCCTTGGCTGTTTGCTGATTGTTGGTACTTTAACAGAATATTACACTATGTGTTATTCTGTCACTTGTTCTTTTGGCACTAGAACGTTCTCATCTAGAAGTTCAGCACTTCTTGTACCTGACTTTTGCACTCGTTGTATGTTGCTCTGGATAAGATTGTCTGCTAAATGCCATGTAATGTAATGTAATGGTCACATACCTATGGTCATATAGTATACAACTTTCTTACTTTCTTCTTACACTTGATATGATGAATAGGCTCCAATATTCTACAGCATTCCCATTCCAAACAGAGGTTTCCACAATGCTGGTGTCAGGTGTGTAGAAAATTTGCTACTGGATAATTTTTCAAGCTTTCAAGAAATAAATAACTGGACTGTCACTCAAACTTCCATTTACATGAAGTTCTACTGACACTGTGAACAGTGATTTTTCTGAAATGCTTGTTATAATGATCCAGTTACATATTTGTTTGTGTCTACAATAATCTAAAATATTCCAATGGATTTAAATAATTTTTGCATAATTATTTGCAAAGATATACTACATTCATGGGCTTCATTCCCTGCACCGGTAGCCTTCTTCCATGTTACATTGCCTCAGTTTGCAAAGCATTCTGGGAATTTTTTTCTACCACTCAATTTGGAGTCAGCAACTGAAAATGTTTCATTTGGAGGGTCATTTTGAGAGCAACATGATCACTATCCCTCAATCCCCAAAAGAAATGGGACACCGGAGTGTATGTGTGAGCGTGCAAAATGGAGTGGGAGGGCCAAGTGGCAGGGCGAAGCGGTGAACTAGGATTGGGCCATTCAGACAAATCTGTACAACTCGGGGTAATTTAGCATAGCTAATTCACCTAAACTTTATGATTTTGGGAGGTAGGAGGAAACTTGAGAACCCAGTGAACTCCTCGCAGATATAAAGTTGACCTCAGGATTGAACCAGGGACACTGGAACTGTGAGTTGGCAACACTACCGGGGGGGGTGCATGCATGCATGCATACATGCGTATCTATCTATCTATCTATCTATCTATCTATGCTGCCTGTACTGCCATACTGTTGGTATTAATAGGTGGTTGGTTGCATATATTTATAAAATTTGCTAATTACCAAAACCAACTGTGTTGGAGGAGGTTGTGTTTTTGCCTCCGTTTGTTTGTCTGTTCCCAACATAACTCAAAAAGTCATGAACAGATTTTGATGAAATTTTGAGGAAAAGTGAGCCATGTGCCAAGTAACAATTGATTAGAATTTACTGCAAATCCGGATATGTATGTGGGTCCAGGATTTTTTTTTTTTGTCTGTTCCCAACGTAACTCAAAAAGTAGTGAACAGATTTGGATAAAATTTGGTGGACAGCTTTAGTATGATCCCAGGATCAATTGACTTGATTGTGATGTTGATAATATGTGGCTTGGTGGAGGTATACACTCTAACGTGTCCCCGTGTAGTTTGTAATATTGAGGTATTATTTAAACAACCATCTGGTATTTGTTGTATCATTATGTTGTTGTGGCAGAGGTTTTCTCTGATGGCGTGCCACGGCTGCAGCCTCTCTTTTTTCCCAGTGTCTCGACTATGTCTTGCCCTGGATCCAGAAAGTCGAAAGGCCAAGTTTTGGTTCCGGTTTTGTGCGCCCGGTCCCATTTACATGCACACGCTGCTGAAGTCACGGTACTAGATCAGTTGGTGCTCCAAAGAAAAGACAAAGCACTCCTTTCTGAAGTGCAGAATCAACCTTAATGAGTGGGAACAACCCGCAGCAGATAGACAGGTCTGGAGAAACACAATTCAGAAAGGTGTTCTACATTCTGAAAACAACCAACTTGTTGAGGAAGCTGTGCATCATGAACGGAGGAAGGCGGCCGCTCAATGGCACTCTCAGAACCTGCAGCAAGGACATGGCTGAGTCTCCGTGCTGCTAATCCATTCAGCCGCCATACTTGCCTGCGAGTGGCCGCGACAATGACGACAACGACGATGTTGGGATGCACATTTAGTATTAGATGATTCTGATAAAATCTTGACCAAATACTGAATTTGAAGATCTTCGAAGGATAGACCTGTGATTGAAGAAAATGATTGCATTCTGCTTGTCATCAATCAGTGTGATGTGGGTTCGAGCAGAAAATAGGCCACAAAACAAAGCTTAAGGTAATAGGGATTTTCTGGCTGTTAGCATGTTCCGTTTACATTTCATCATTGCCACTACTGTATCAGTAGCTCTCCCATGAGCTTTGCATGTTGTTTAAATATGGCATTATTATACTGGTGGATTTCAGACAGGCGCCATAGCATTTGGTCAGACTGAGATTTTTAATACGATATTTCTCACACTCCCAGAACAGCCTTTTCTGGTCATAGTGGCACTAAATCCACCTCCAGTGAGCGCATCACAGTCCTTTTACAACATGTAATATTTGTCTGTGAGAGCAAAATCAGGCCGAATATCCTCCATCGTTAACATACAAACGTTAACGTTAATATTAACAGTGCAACAGTGATATCAGTTCAATCTATGATAAGGGAAATTTGATTCATCATGAGAATGTGTTTGGAAAGTGTGTATGATGAGGGGGATGTACTCATTCTCCACAGTTAGCTTCAAACAACAGAATTTCCACCAACTCTGTCTAATTCTCACCCACATCAGACATGAGAGCTGGGCCAGTACATGCATGTGTGTGTACGCATGTACAAATGTACAACAGCTATTTCTGTCAGCGGCTTACCACAGCACTCACACTCTTGCTCATGTCTCAGAGACCCAGCAGCCCAGTGCACATACACACATTACCAAAAATACACCAGAAGTTGATGCTGAGTCTTTCCAAGTTCTTATATGTGTATTTGCAGGTGTACATACACACTGTCATGACATAGGAAGAGTAAAGGGAGAAAAACCTGTCAGAATCAAGACTTCCAGTGCGTAGATAATATGATAATGTGAGAAATTAGTGTATGAGACTGATCATGTTTCGTAAGTAAAGTACTGTATAAATTGAGGGAAAAAAAAGCCAGTCAGTTGGTCATCAGACAAGAAACTGGCCGATCAGATCGAAGCGATCGCCTGCAAAGTAAAGCGGCTTGGCCGAGTGTCATTTCGACGTAATGGAAACTTAAGCGAAGCCGACCACAACAGAGAACGCAGAGGTGTGTGTGTTTGTGTGTGTGATGTGCTCTTCAAACCTTGCCACGTGCGGTCACACACTCACCTCTAACTTTTCCATTTGCAAGATGTCAGACCAGCAGATCTCACCGGATGTTTTTTGAGGTCGGGGGGAAAAAATAGCTTGGGTATAAAGATTCTCTTTTATCTGATATGTGTGTGTGTTTCTGCATCTCTGTGTGAGGGCAGTGGTGAGCTGTGCTTCTGCTATAAACAGTTCAGAGAAACGCAGCACCTGTGGATCAGACATCTGAGACAGAGAGAGAGAGAGAGAAAGTCATTTGGAGTTTTTAAACTTATTGGCAGTTAGAGATGTGGTTTCGCTCATGATGCACTTTCTGAGTCAAGCCACTCACTACCATTAATGAATGAATTAATGAATGAACAGGAATTTTGCTCAGCTGTTCATATATTCATTCAGCTAATGTAGTTAGTGTTTACTCAACACACTTCAACATGACCTTACCCAGCACCAGTCCTCATATACACGAGTACCTTTCTAAACAGGCCGAGCTGTACGAGTCACAGTAAGGCCAAGCGTGTCGACTTTACACTTTGTTCTGTGTGTAAGTGGTTTTCTCTGTTTTGTGGATGAGATGATAGTGCAGAATCTGCTGCGTTTGCTAAACTGAATCTTTACCCAACATGACATCAGCAGGCAGACACCAAGGCAAGGCTAGAAGATAGATCTGAAATAGAAACAATTTCAATTTACTGGCCATTTGATCAGTAAAACCATCCTACACACACACACACACACACACACACACACACACACACACACACACACACATTACTGCAGTTTGTAGTTACACAAAAAAGGATACAAACACAAAAATGGTTATTCAGATGAGGAACACGTTTTGCGTATTTGAGTATCACGTTTCACTGGACGCGCCTGACTGTCAGCATTCATACTGGTGATTTATTTATTAACCTACTTATTTCCACACATAGTTCCTCCATCTATAGGGCTCTTCACTGCGTTTCCTTCCATGAAACACACTCAGCACATTCTCTCCGAGTGCCTGTGTGTATATACCTGCCACTATGTTTTCTCTTACTTGCTCAGCTGATCCATGGCCTGTATTATTGTTACTTATGGTATATTACTAGTATATTATGATAGACATTATTGTTGAACATCATCTTCAGCCTGTATGGTTGTGCTGGAAGTCTGCTTTGTGACTCTTCTAAATGTGTCTTGCGCTTGTAACTTAGATTAGATACAGATGAAGATTAGAGACTGAGATGCAGGTGAGCATGTGAATATGTTCGAGGCTGCTCGTATACATTTATATATATATATGTGCTGTGTGTGTTCATTTGGAGGAAACCGAATTCAATGTCTCTCCCATGCAGCTGCTCCCAAACACCCACTCTCTTCCTGCTGGAGTGTCTGTGCTGGTGTTTGTGTGTATGAATGTGTGTATGCATGCACATGGATATATGTGCCTTAATGCCTTAAACAAAATACCTAACATTATAGTACATGGTAATTTTTGGATCAAGTGACCACACAAACCTTTCATGAAAAAGAGGAAAACTATAAATTAAAAGGGAATTTTATATTATATTATTTTTATTCCACAGCTTTGTTCAGTATTCGATTCTGATTGGTCAGTTACAACATTCTAGTCTTTCTGTATTTCTGTATAAAAGACCTTTGATAATGAACACATCATTAGAGGAAGCAATAAAATTATTTTTTCATTAATATTTTGTGTCAAATGATTGAGTTCTTTAGTAAGTAGCTGCATAATAAGAAGGATGAATTTCACAATCGTGACTGGCTCGGTATATATTATCTCTTATATACACTATATACTGTATTATTCTATCCACATTCACAATCGTGCGCTCTGATTGGATACTACGAGGATATCAGCTCATATACCGTGAGTAGAGAAAAACAAAATGACAGAGTGTGTTGCTGAACCAACTGAGGATGAAATAAAATCTCTACTCAAAAACAAAACCCAAAAAAAACAACCAAGCAAACAAAAAAAGCAACAAAATATGGAATGAAAGTATTTGATGCTAAGAACATATCTTTGTTTTATTTTTCAAGAATTATTATAATTATCATCGCATTTTTCACAAATTGCTCCTGTCATTTCGCCGGTTTGTTTACATTCTAAGCGGAAATTATTTTGTCGGACATTTTGTGTAAAGTTTTTATTTATCGAATTTGCAAAAAAACAAAAATGCTCTATTTCTCAAAATCCAGTGAATGTGGATAGATTAAAACAGTTAGTCCATTCAATCTCGGTGCTACGTGCCTCGTCGGCTATCAGCTCATGTACGACTCGATTTTGTGGAATAACTGTTAAATATTGGGGCAGAGTTGATTATTTTCCGATAACAGCACATCTTGAAGTGTTCCGTTCCTTATATACCACAGTGACCTGCCAACACTAGCATTTTTTTTTAGCTTGCTTGCTTATTAGTTAGTTAGTTAGTTAGTTAGTTAGTTAGTTAAATACCTTTTTGTACTTTTTTTTATCAGTTTCTAGTTAATCCTTACCTTAACCTTAATTCTCTCTGTCCCATAAGGCCTCCACGCTGGCTGACCAACCCCTTCTGTCCTGGCCACATCCCAACTAGGCCATCATTGATGGTTCCTCTGTCTTTCCGTTGTTCTTCTCCATGTCATTTTGGGCCGACCTCTCGCTCTTTTCCCTTCCGGAGCCCATCCGAGTGCCACAATACTGTTGTTGTCCTTCTCGTGTCTCAAAATGTGTCCTAGCCACGTCCACCTTCTTCTCCTCGTCTCACAACTGATGTTTCTTGTTTTTGCAATTTCATTTATTTTCTTGTTTGATGTTTTACTTTGCCATCTAATTTTGAGTAACTTTCTTAGGCACTGATGTTGGAACATGTTGAGTTTCTTTTCTTCAGCTTTAGTGATCTTCCATGTCTCACATCCTACAGGCTTTACTCATGATTTATAAAGATGTATTTTTGTTTCTCTTCCAGTCCCTCTTGTCCATACATTTCTTAAGTGATGGAATGCCCCTCGTGCTTTCTGCAGTCTATGCTGTATACCACTATTACCTCCTCCTTCTTTGTCCATCACTGCTCCAAGAGCTATACATTTGTCTACGTTCTCTACTTTTACATTGTTGACACTGATCATCAGTCTCTCTCTCTCTCTCTCTCTCTCTCTCTCTCTCTCTCATTTCTGACAAAATAAAACAAGTTGCTATAATTTGCGAAGTTGTTTTGTCAGATAACAGAACTTCTAAATGCTGATGGCCTAGCTATTTTTGCAGAGTCCACTGAGGAGCTTCAAAATGTTCTGCAGATTTATGACAACACTTTCACTCGCTTTGGATTGCAAATGTCTTATGTTAGGGCGGAGACGATGGCCTTTAATATGGATGAGGAGGTGAAAAGTAAGGAGTGCCTCATTTGTCTTGGTGATAACAGGATCAAAAATGTCTGTAGCTTTAAATACCTTGGATATACCATCATGAAGTCTGGTGACAATTCTGCCTTCCTTGGTACTAGGATTGGAGCCACTTTTCAAAAATGGAACGAGCTAAAACACATTCTAACTTACCATCGCGTCCATCTATCAGTCAACAAGAGGAAAGTTCCTCACAGCATGTGTTCGATCAAGGCTGTTGTACAGTGTACAGGCGTGACAGTTAAATGAACGAGAAAGGAGTAAAATTGAAGTTGAATAGCGTGGCCTCCTCCGTAAAATGGCAGAAGGTGGATTTAAGCGCAAAAGTGCACCCCATAGAAATAATCATCAAGATAAAGATATCGAGGGAGAGACAGACTGGAGCTTTGAAATATCTAATGCGGACCTGTGTGAGAAAACAAAGACCCTTCCCATTAAACTATTCCCATAAACAGCAGTTAAGAGATATTGCACACACACGTCATATGGGCAACGATGGACTCCCAAAACAACTACCGTTCGACACAAGATCTTCTAAGTAGTCAAAATTTGAAAAACTTTTGGGTTTAGACACAGAACAGATAAGACATATAATGATGGATAAATCAGGCTTCTTGCAACTGCTTGATAGGATTCTTCCTACTAAGACAGAAGCACCCTAAGAAGGACACTCCACAAAGGGAATATGATGATGATGATGATGATGCTCTTTGCTTGGTGGGATCGTAGGGTCTTACATTTTTAGGATTGATTTTCATCCCAAATCTCGCAGCCTCGGCTGTAAGTTTCTGAGTTGTTTCATCAAGGTCACTAAATTTGGATGATAACAGCGCTATGTCATCTACAAGATCTTCTAGAATGGCATTAAAATTCCATCTGATCCCTCTGGGTTTGTCTGCTGTTGTTCTTCTCATAATCCAGTCTACGATCAGAAGGAATAGAAATCCTGGCATAACACATCCTTACTTCACTCCTGACTTTATTTCAAACCATTCAGATGTTTCACCTTCATCGCTTCTAGTTAATCAGTGGTGGATAAAATAGAAAAATCTGGGACTTGATTACTTGCTGACATGCTGCTCAAGTTAAATTAAGAGTCTTTTATTTATACCGGTATTTCTGCTTGAGCACTTGAAGACGGTTGTCGATTGTTGTTGTTGCAGGAATGTGTGTGATTGGATGCCACTGGAAATAGACAGCTTTTTTTCCCCGTTCTTTCTCCCTTGGCTAGTTAAAAGATACTGTGCACTATGATTGGTTTGCTTTAACTTGAAAGTGTGTGTCATATTCTGGGATTTTAGCCAATCCAATTCCTCCGACTTCTTAGGGATAAGTAATAATGGACGTTCTGCAGAAAGTACTGGAATAAAAACCCATATCCGGATCAGATTAAAGGTACATGTGGTTCTGGGGTAATTTCCTCTTCCACAGATGGGATTTTATTTCCAGCCAGATCGGCCAATCTCCGATCAATTCCCGTGCCTGTGGTCATTTTATTTCTGCCTGGTTGCTGAGGGAGATGTGTTAAATAAAATAAAAAATTAAATTAAAAAGTATGAGAGTATGAGCGATGCCCCCTGCTAAAATAATCCAGTCACAAAACGGGTAAAGTCGGATATTTTGCTTTGAAATGCCGTGGAGTAAAAATTCACTCAGCGGCCACTTTAATGTGAACTTGTTGATTCTAAGATCCCTGTTCTTGGCTGCAGGAGTGGAATCCAATGTGCATTTCTCTTTCTGTTGCATGCCGAGATGCTTTTCTGCTCACCACAATTGTAAAGAGTGATCATATGAGTTACTATGTCCTTCCTGGCAAAAACGCTTGAACCATGAATCTGTCCATTTTCCTCGGACCTCTCTTATCAACAAGGCGTTTTTTTTTTTTTTTCCACCCACAGAACTGTTGCTCACTCATTCGATGTTTTTGGGTTTTCACGCCATTCTGTGTAAACTCTAGAGACTGTTGTGTGTGAAAACCCCAGGAGGAGATCAGCAGTTTCTGAAATACTCAAAC
>JAOANJ010000003.1:57141032-57152333 GCA_026413345.1 Ariopsis seemanni | reverse complement strand
TCGGTGCAATGTGGCAGATGAACCCAACAGGGTCAATGGCACACCACCAGATGGCATGCGGAAGAGCCACTCAAATGCCCAATGGATGGCATCACTCGGCAAATCAGTTGTCACTGTGGGGCAACTTCCATACCCATCAGGTCTGTGGCACTTTTGTGCACCACTTGGGATCAGGTCTGGAAGTCCAGAAAGACAACACGATGGGAACGTGACATCATTTGTCTTACCTTATTGTGCAAGGTGCTTCGTTAGGCAAGGAGAATAGTATGTGAGAGCTCACAAGGCCAGACGTTTCATGGCGGCTCAGCCAGGCTAATTTGTGCTGCTCTGGTGTGGGCCTCGTGGTCCATCTGCATTTCTTTGTATCCTAATGAAACAGTCATCATCACTAGCGATGGACAGCCACCACTGCTGACTGAGGACATTTCAGAGATATAATTATGAATGCAGATAATTAATGCTATGCATGTACAGTATATACCTAACTGTAACCTCAGTAATAAAAAGGGAACTTTTAATAAAAAAAAGACAACAACAACAACAACAAGACATTCCTTGTGGGGACCATCCAAATGTCCCCAAGGTCAAAATGGTCAAATTTTACAATCCTTCTGGAGACATTTAGTTCTCAGTAGTATATACAGTAAACTCTCTCTCTCTCTCTCTCTCTCTCTCTCTCTCTCTGACAATGACATCAGTCGCTAGTCCGCATTGCTAGGATATTCCTTCCTGCCAAAGGCCAAAAGGGGAATGTAGCACCTATTGGCCACTTCTGTCATGTTGTCTCTTTGCATGCTGTCAATTTGAGAGGGTTAGCTTTTAATAAATGGGTAACAGAAGAAGGTAGATCTGTTTGCTCAGCTCCGATGCCTAGTGAACAGGGAACTGTCAGAGCATGGGTCCTGTAAAAGCTATGTTTGGCTTTATTACAGTCTGAGCTGTTAAACAAGGATATTATAGATGCTGCAGTTTGTTAGAGTTTAAATATCTTCACAAAATTAGTTAGTACCTGAAGTGACTAATTAGAGCAATAAGTGATTAGATTCAAACACAGTTAATCAGAAACATTTCTTCATTCACCTACTCCTTTGTTGGAGCTCTACATTTTAGAGTATTTGAAATTCAGTGGATCTCACAGACTCAAGCTAGATCTAGAATAGGATAGAATTATGCTGTTTTTTTTTTTGCCTGTTCGCAAATACTTTTTTTCCGTTCCAGTTACGGTTTAGCCAGAATAAGCAACATTTTTTTCTACTTTTATTTCACATCACACACAGCAGTTCACTAAATACATTACTCCACTGAACACAATTTTGGGTTTTAATTGAAAAATAATTGATGTTGCATTGTGAAAAATACAGATTGGGAGTTCAGTAATTAAAATTATTATTTTTTGACCAAAATTGAGACCTGGGCAGCATGTTGGCACAGCATGATAGTCTCACTGCACTAACGTTCCTGATTTGATCCCACGTTCAGGTTACTGACTGTGTGGAATGTTGCGTGTTCTGCTAGTGCCTGCTTGGGTGTTCTCTTGTTTCTCTCATTTCAACAAATTGTCCAAAAACATGCCAGTAGGAGACTTGGCTATGCTAAATGGTGCCCTGCACATGCTGGGTGTATTCTGACCCTAATTTAGGCCAGTATCTATCTGCTTCATAGAATGGGCCAGGAAACACATTGGTAAAAATTACTGTCTTTGGCTACAGACACACAGGATTGGGGCAGTCAATGTGTGCTGTATAGGTGATTTATTGTCTTGCTACATACACTCACACACTGCATTCAGCTGTCATTGACAATCCACAACCTTAGTCTTAGTGCTCCATGGTCAAACTGAGTCCAATAGGTCACATAAGGTCATTCTTAAAACCTTTTCAACTTATTATAAAAGTAGGAAGTATATAAATGTGATTGTATGTTCAGCCTCCTGCCTTAGGTGATTTGTATTGTCTGCTTTTAAATAGACTTGCTCTTGGATCATACCTGCCAGTTGGCAATCACTACAAATCAAAAGTCAAAGTTCCTTTCGTGCCAGGATCTGGTCTTCCCAGACAGTCTCCTGTCCCAGTACTACACAACTCCTTGAGGCGCATGGGTGTGGCGCCGATCTCCATTTCGGTAGCCCTTGGGCTCTTATCTATTATATATAGCTAGGGTTACTGTGGGGGGGGGCTAGTCCTCTGGTAACCGTGAGAATTTGACTTCCCCACTTGCATCTGTATTGCAGCGTGCATTGCCAGATGGCAGTAGGTGCCATTTTTATGATGGTCTTTGGTATGACCCAACCACAAGTAGAACTCGTGATCTCCTGGTCAAGAGGTGGACATGGCAACCACTAGGCCAGCTCACAGTCAATCACTATAAATGATTAGGGTTAAAAATTCTACTAAAAAACTTACTAAGCATAAGCAATATTCACCTTTATATATGGGTCACGGTGGCTGTGTGAATCCATAATCAGTCCTTAACATTACAAAGATGATGATGATTTTCCCATTCCTCTTCCCTCCATTGAGGCATTGCTTCTTTCAGCTAATGACTACACCAACCCACGGACCAATTCCAGGTACAAGAAGAAGAAGAAACCTTTATTTGTCACATGCACACTTCAAGCACAGTGAGAGTCATCCACTGCATTTAACCCATCTGAAGCAGTGAACACACACACACACCCAGAGCAGTGGACAGCCATACAACAGCGCCCGGGGAGCAGTCAGGGGTTAAGTACCCTGCTCAAGGGCACTTCAGCCCAAGGCCGCCCCACTTTAAACTAACTACATGTAAGGGACATGAATTCACCATCGAGGCTTAGTTTCTCTGTGTTCCAATTAGATAACCTCAGGTTCTGAGTATGGTCAAAATGTCCAAAGACTGTGGGCAGCATATTCCAGAACACCTGATGGTTCCACCCTGTGACCAGGACTCATAAACTAAGAAGGGAGACTTAATAATCAGATAAAGAAACTGCAAGAAAGGAAGAGGTTATGTGTACCCATTGAGTCTATTGGGACTGGATGGGTCCCAACAAGTCACGATCTGAGGATCTTAATGTAGCAGTGGTTGATCTGTAGCCTTTGGCAATAGATCACTAGCAGCCTCCCAGACACATTCAGAACTTTGGTCTAGCTTATGTTCCCTGGAAACAATTCAATCTCACATCTCAGAATGCTGAGTGGCCCAGCGAGTGCACGACATATTCTCTTATTAATTTGTCTTGATTACTTGCACAGAAGAGTAACTCTGGCAAGAATAACAATATACCAGTCCCTGGGGCAATGCAATTTGAGGGCAGCAGTAAGTGCTTTGGGCTGGTTGATACTAATGAGGGTGGATGCACAAGCTAATATGATAATTTCTGTGGCACTGTGGGGACAGACGGATAACTTGGAAAGGAATGCTTTGTATAACCATGCCTGCCCTCATTAGTTGATATAAAGTAAGAATGGAAACTATTGGTTGGAGTAACTGGATGTGTATTTGGAGGGAACTTGAAGCTCATTCCTATATTCTCTGCAGTATCGGAAGCAAATAGTGCAACAAGTCAGGAGAAGCTTCATTACAGTGGTTTGTACCAAGTCTCAAAACTGGAGGGAAGAAATCTCTCATAAGTTGGATATGAAGGACTCCCAGAGTTCTGTCATTGCTAGTAGCAGGGAAAGGCCTAACTATGCATCTTTTTAATTCCAGTTGCATCCTGCCAAGGCAGTATTTGCCAGGACTGGAGGGAGTGAATGAGCAGACATGTCATGGTGTTATAAAGTTTATTGCGTTTCCCTTCCAGGAATCTCTTGCCTCTGTGTTTGGCAAAGTCTTCTGTAACTATTGATTCCAGAAGGTAGGATAAAATTTTATTATAAGTAAGTACAAATATCTCAAAACTGTCCAAAGTTAAACAACAGCAGCAAGGATAGCACAGGACAGGCAATGCTCACAGTCAATATGAACACACAGTGGTCAAAATACAAGAAATCCAGAACAGAATATAGAGCTATCACACAGCTCATAAAGTTGTAAGAGAAGCAAGATGCTTGACAAAGTATTGCAACAAACTGTTTGGAAAGTGTGAGTGACGAGGATGAGGATATGATATGGAGAAGACAGTGGTCTGTAGATTAGCAAAGCCAACATAGAGAAGGTGTATGAAATAAATACAACCATTTAGAGCAAGTTAAATTTTCATAAATGCTCCAATTTTAACCTAAGGTTTACTCTTGGAATAATACAGCAATGTCTATTTAGATAATATTACATTTGCAAGAGTGCTGATGGACTGCGAGCTGACCTAGTGGTTAGGATGTCCGGGTTCTACTCGCAGTCAGGTCATACCAAAGACCATCATAAAAATGGGTTCTACTCGCGGTTGGGTCATACCAAAGACCATCATAAAAATGGTACCATCTGGTGAGGCACACTGCAATACATATACAAGTAGGGAGTCAAACTCTCGTGATTACCAGAGGACCAGCCCCCCCATTGTAACCCTTGCTGTATCATAGGCGGGACGCCGAGGGCTATAGAAATGGGGATTGGTGCCGCACCCATGTGTCTCAAGAGCTGTTGGTACTGGGACAGGAGGCTGCCTGGGAAGACCAGATCCTGGTGCAGGAGGGACTTTGACTTGACTTGAAGAGTGCAGATGTTCAGTATGACCACGAGTGCAATGTTACTTTTACACAAAATTTCTATAAACAAGAAATTAATATAGATTAACTGACATTTCGGACACAATGTGGACAATTGACCTGTTTATTTTTGCTCTGTTAGCGGAAATAGATCCCAGAGAAGCCACATTCACTTTATAGCATGTCGGCTACCTAGCTCACACTGATTTGTACATTCTTGTTCAAGGTACTTCCTGTGAAACTGGCATCCCTTTTCCTTTTCATCTTTATCTGACGAACTTTCATATTTTAAGCCATAAGTTATATTCCTGAAAATATTGTTTGCCAAGTTCACTGATGACGTCACTAACTCTGCAGTAGTAACTGTTTTGAACGAGGAAGTGGAATGTTACATAGCGAACACAGACAAGCAGAATGATGTGGAACTGAACAGCTCATAGCACGAGTTACTGTACCTGTTGCCTGTTGTTTTATTACATGCTTATTTTTTTTGAAGCTCGACCACATTTTATGAGCTGTTTAGGGTGTCAAACCATTGTTATTATGTGTTTGGACAAGGAGTATAAAAGGAGCCTACTGGCAGTGTGTTCTATGCCTTATGGCAGATTATAAAAAAAGGAAAGCAAAGTTTAATGACCAGTCAGTGACATGACCCGAGTTTTTCTTCCAGCTTGTGTACACACAGACACAAACAAATACACATAGACTGGATGAACAACCTTAGAGAAAAAATGAGTCACTAAACGAGATCAGTGTGGTGGGCTGAGGGATAAAGAGATCTACTGTTTGCTCTTTTCCCCAGTTCAGTTAATTTGAATGCGAGATCGTTACATGTCATGCTGCCATTACTTATTTTAGTACAATGCAAAAGTGAGTGGGTTACAATCATTAGTGTCATTAGTAAGAGAAGTGGTGTGCTCACAGCTCTGCATGTTCCACCAGAAGTAGCTGTTTGTCATGCTGTATCTGTGGTGTTGCATCACCCCACCATGTCCAAAAAAAGCCAGACAGGGAGGCCAACTCATTCAACACCAACCCATCATAAGGCTGCCTACTCAGGAAACTCACATCCCACTGGGATGTACTGACAGGTCAAATAGACCCAATATAAAACTGCTTCAAGAAGCTCCAAACTACACTCATGGAGCATCATGTTGGTGTTCTAAATTCACTGGCTTTTTAATGACTTTAATGGATCAAATCTACATGAAAGATATTTTTTCATAATAGACTTTCTATACACATTATGGAATATATTTGTGATGAAATTTTACTTAGCAATCATTCTAAACTCACTGAACTTACATTACACTATCAGTCAAAACTTTACACATGCACAACCAAAACAAATAGATTTCAAGAAGAATTTAGGGGAAGCAGTGAGTACCTCGGACTAGAGTTCACCCAGAGTGAACTTCTTTGTGAAGCACCTCATGAGCTGGTTGAGAAGATGCTGAGACTGTTAAAATATTCAACGCGAATATTGTTAAGGATTTAAAATATAAATAGTTTTTAATTACTTTTCTTGGTCATTGCAAAATTCGCTATGTGTTATTTCATAGTGTTCATGTCTTAATTATTATAGACCTTCATAAGTCAGGGAATGGTTAGAAAAAAAGCTACTCAACTGAATATGTCCATTTCTACTGTTAGGGCAATCAAAAAAATTGGACACCAACTGGAACTGTTACAAACTTGCCCTGAAGAGGACCCAAGTTTATTTTCCCCCCACGTACAGTGAGGAGGAGGGTAAGAGAGACAAAAAAAAAATCCCCCAAGGATCACGGTTGGTGAATTACAAGAAAAAGTAAAATCTTGGTGATTCCAAGTCTCCAAACCCACCATCAGACTCCACCTCCATGCCAACAGATTATTTGGAGGGTTCCAGAAAAAAGCCTTTTCTGTCAGTTAACCACAAACATAAGTGCCTGAAATTTGTGAAACACCACTACAACTTTGACTGGAACCATGTTCTCTGGTCTGATGGAACAAAAAATGAGCTTCTTGGCAATAAACGCTCGCAGTGGGTTTGGTGTAAAAAGAAGGATGACTATAATGAAAAGAACCTGATCCCAACTGTAAAATATGGTGGAAGTTCTGTGATGTTTTGGGGCTGTTTTTCCTCCAAAGACCCTGGAAACCTTGTTAGCGTACAAGGCATCATGAACTCCATGAAAAACCAGGACATTTTAAATCAAAATCTGGCTGTCCCTGCCAGGAAACTAAAACTGGGTCATCACTGGATCTTCCAGCAGGACAGTGATCTGAAGCACATGTCCAAATCAACACAAAATGGTTAGCTGAGCACAGAATCAAGCTTCTGCCATGGCCATCTTAGTCCCCTGACCTGAACCCCATTGAAAACCTGTGGGGTGGGGTGAGCTGAAGAGGAGAGAGTGCAAGAGAGGGCCGAGAACCCTGGATGATCTGGAGAGATTGTGTAAAGAGGAATGGTCTCAGATGCCCTGCTCTGTATCTCCAACCTCATAAAATGTTGTACAAAGTATTTAACGCAGGGGTGCCAATGATAGTGGCACATGTTTTTGTTGAAAATTATTTCTTGATAAGGGATTTGTTTTTCTGTGAATAAATTTTTCAATTAAAGGTTGGATTTTTCTCATTTTTCCGGTGTGAGATGAAGCGACTTCACCAAAAGGTGGATTTTTTTTCCTAACCCTTTTGACTAATCTTTACAAGGGGTGCCAATAACTGTGGAAGGCACTGTATCTTAAGAGTAGTTCAGAATCTCTCTGAGCCAGGACTGAAATCTGCCAGTCGAGTATGCTGTGTCAACACTGACACTGCCACACAGTCAGCACGAAGGCTGCCTGAATCAAACACAGATTCCTTGACGGTCAAATCCAACCCATATTTTGAGAAAAATGGACGTTTGTGTAACAAAGTGCTGCAAATGAGCAGGAATCCGGTTAAATTTGAAAGTAAAACAATTAACAGTATGTTGTATATTAAGGTAAATACAGAGCAAATACACAAGACTAGAAGCACCCTGGTTTGCTAGTTGGCAGGGAATGTGGAATATTCAAAGGAGGTAAAAATGAGTGGAATGTGCAGATCAGTGCATAGAGGGTAGAAACTAAAAACATTCCTCAAGTCTGTGCTTATGAGAGAAAACCAACTTGAGGTTAGCATGTGCTACAAAACCCAGTATCAGTTTATGAATAAAGACTGTAATATACTGTGGATGAAATGAGAATGAGAAGAGGCTCTTCCAGGAGGCCAGTATGTGAAGGAGAAAGGGAAAAGTTAATGCATGATCATGGCATTTACAATGAACACTGGTGCTTAGGGGGCGTGATGCAGAATCCTGATACTGGACTGTATGATTATCATACAATGAAACATTTATTTTTTGTTTTTCATAATTCCTTTTTTCTCCCATACATCAGAATTTCCTGTCTTTCTTGGCTTTCCATTGTAATGCAAGAATGCATTAGTGTGATGCTAAATGATGATCTATGGTAATGATCTCATATGATTTGAGGAAACTTTACAATCTTTGAAAAATATCTGCAATTGTTTAATAAACTAACAAAATAGACCTTTTGGGGGGGGGGGGGGGGTTATATAGGAAACACCCAGTCCGTCTGTCCGTCCGGCTGTCCGTTTGTCTTGTAATGCCCAGGTCAGACAGCAGGCTGCAACAAGTTTCCCATTACGAGATAACAGAATCGCAAATACACGCAAGACTGGTCTTACATCGACGCACGACGACGCAGATAATGGCAGTGGGCCTTTAGTAGAGGCAGGTCGATACAAGTGGATCACGATCTGTTCGCATTTCAGCTGCGATTCGCTTCCAATCGGTGCAAATAGTAGGTTGACGCATGTAGAGGCAGGCGGTCGTGCAACGCTTGAGCGGCCCATCGTAAGTTGAAGCAGGTAGTGGCAGCTAGACGCAGGGGAAGACAAATCTTTAGAGGTGGCTGCGATGCATCGCAGGTAGACGCAGACTGCACCTGCAAATAGTTTACAACAACTTGCGAGCAGTCTTATGGCCTTATATTTTTTAAAGGTTTTCTGTGCGCTGTGTCAACCTGCGTCTAGCCGCGTCTGCTTCTGACTGGTTGCGTCCTGTCGTAACAGCTTAAAAACTGCATCTTGCAATACGTCTGACCACAACAAAGGATTTGACGCAAAACGCCTGCGTCCACCTGCAATCGGTCGCCACCCGACCGATCGCAGTTTGCAGCATGCGTCTTTCTGCCGTCTGACCTGGGCATAAGCGCAACTCCTTCTAAATGGTTCAATGGATTTTGACGAAACTTTACACAGTTGCAGTATACCACCTGAAGATGTGCATGAAGAAAAATAATCCCGAACCAAGGTCTTAAAGATACTTAAAAGTAAATCCAAAATCCCTGTCAGAAATACAAAGGATGAAAAAAGATGCTAAATTCTCACCATCTTTTCCATTGCCATTAGAGAAGTCAGCTACCAGATATTTGAAAGTGAATTTCTTGAATATCAGTTCACTCATTCTTCATTTTTGTTCTCTGATGAAAGATGAAATTGTCCAACAGAGCCATATCACCAGTTTAGCAGAGACCTGGCTAATTCCTTCTGAGATCCATCCAGAAATACAAAACTTTAACAGCTTGCGTCTTGATCATGTGGGTTGCCAAAGAAAACGAAGAAATGGTGGATTGCTTCTATATATTCATCAGGACGTATATATAGTGAAGCAAATGAATGTGAGAGATGTGCCGATTGAGTATCAGATGATTATTGTGTCACCAGCTGAGGATAGAGCAGTGCGTTTTGTGGTTCTCAAATGATACAATCATCCGAAAACCAGCGTTCAAGATTTTCTTTCTGGAATGGAGAGACTTTTATCCCAGACTCCAGATAGTGTTAAAGCTGTAGTTATGACAGACATTTTCATGCAAAACAGTGATACAAAAACTCTTGGATCTGTGCAAATATTACAGATTTCGCCAGTTGTGCAAGTTTCCCCACACGTAAAAGAGGTCTTATTGACCACTTCTACACAAACATTCATTTAGAAGATGTCATTCTGTCAACAATACCCGTGTACTACAGTGATCACCAACTTTTGTCTGCAGTCATAAAGTACCATTCAAGTATTTGCAGTAAGTTATGTTGAGTTTTTAAAAGAGTGAGTGCATATAAGTAATATGACAAATATTCTTGACCAAATCAGTTGATTTATAGATTCTTATGCCCAGGTCAGATGGCAGAAAGACGCATGCTGCGACCTGCGATCGGTCGGATGGCAACCGAACGCAGGTGGACGCAGGGGTTGTGTGTCAAATCCTTCGTTGTGGTCAGACGTATTGCAAGACACAGAGTTTTTAAGCTGAATCTTGTCACAAGCCAGCCGGGAACATCTAGGTCCTGATTGGATCTTTCAGCCCATTCCCTGGTTTCTGTCATGCTTTTTTCAACCTGCGATTGGTCACTCAAGCGTTGCACAACCGCCTGCGTCTACATGCATCAGCCTACTATTTGCACCGATTGGAAGCAAATCGCAGCTGAAATGCGAACAGATCGTGATCCACTTGTGTCAACCTGCCTCTACTAAAGACCCTCTGCCATTATCTGCGTCGTCATGCGTCGACGCAAGACCAGTCTTGCGTGTACTTGCCATTTTGTTATCACAGGTAGACGCAAGTAGTTGAAAACTAGTTGCAGCCTGCCGTCTGACCTGGGCATTATCCATTAAATACACAACAGATGTGAGCATTTCTTACTGAATGGTTTTCAGAAAATTAAGAAGAATATTAATATGTATTGTTTTCAAAAATGTTTAAATCAACCAATTTTGGTTTCAAATAGGGAGATGATAGAGTACAGGATTTATAAATCAATTTGAAATGGCCTTATTCAGTCTTCAAGAAGACACACTGTGTTTGCTCTGTTTCTTAATGTGTCCTTTCTGGACTTTGCTGTTCCACTCCATGATATTGTACCAAATGGATTTAGACCCCATATATTATTGAGATGAATGAGAAACAGGAATTTGAATCATGGTGTTGCAGGGGTATCATTTTTTAAACTCACACACAGTTCCAGTTGACAAATTTTGTTGCAAGCGGGAGGTATTCTAAAGTGAGTTTACTCACAGTTCTAATTAAAATCTAACCTCCTCTTACCTTTTCCACCAACCGCAGCCCCATTCTCCTGCTACTGATTGACTATTACATGATTTATTTGAGTCTTTATGCCTAGAGAAAGAGAGAAAGAAATAGTACATTTACTAACTGAGTATGAATGGTTAAACTGAGGCAAGGGTATACAATCACAACGGTGTCATGTTTAATACAGTTGTGGTCAGAAGTTTACATACAGTTACATGAATGTCATGGCAATATTTGGGCTTTCAGTAATTTCTTTGAACTGTTCTTTTTCTGTGGCAGAATGATTGCACAGCATACATCTTTAATTAAAAAAACACATGAATTGGGTGCACAAGTTTTAATTTTCTTTGGGTTTTCTGAAATCAACACAGGGTCAAAATTATACATACAGTGTCAAAAATCTACATATGCTCACTTCGATTATTAATTCAGAGGTGCTGAAACTTCCAAAATGTCTCTTATCTTGCCAAGGCCAAGGTGTCTTAACTTCCTGTTAGTGATCATGATTGACTACAGCTGGTAGCTTCTCTGTGCCTTCATAAAAAGGGTTTGTTTAC
>JAOANJ010000003.1:56731552-56743973 GCA_026413345.1 Ariopsis seemanni | reverse complement strand
TTGGAGATCATTTCATCTTCAACTTGCTTAACTGTTCACAGTAACAACAATTTTGACCAGGGGTGCCCAAACTTTTGTATACCACTGTATGCAGTAATGTCCCCATGCTATTTGGAATACATTGGAAGGCAGATTCCCAGGATTGAAAATCGAATTGAAAGCATGTAGCAATAAATCAAACATATTGGTTTCTATATCAATATTTCTGTCCAACTCCAATCAGCAGGTGCCTCCAGTTTGACTCTACCAAATTTATGTCCTATGCTCCATACCCCCACTATTACCCTACAATCCTCACCCCCATTCCTACTCTTCTATTCCCAGTCCCATAGTATATACTGACTGTTATGCTAATGTTACATATAGCTGGTTAATCTGTGAGAACCGTGACTGGGGCCTACCGTGGTCATTCCAGCAGATTATAGAGGTGATCTGTCACATAAATTTAGGTGGACTAAATATGCAAATGAAGCCGTGGTAGCCGTGACGGTAACGATGGATGACGCCGGTAAAACCAGTGACGTATAGCAACATATGGCCTGACGGCAATGATGGCAGTGTGTACGGTTTTCATGACTACAATACAGCATAGCCATGACAAGACAAAATAAACCACGCTTCCTTGGCAAACTTTTCACTTTCTGCAGAATGCTGTTCCGTGAAAATTTTGAACTTGATGGTTGTGATGGAATCCTATGGTACCCCCTGGTAGCCCATGTGAGCCTCACATATGCCTAAAGGATGATCATGGATGCCTTCATGGTTGTGATGGATGAATTCATCCAGCGCTTGACCCACGACAGTTTTTTTTTTTTTATAAACAGAACATAGCACATATTGACAAACATTTATCACAGTCATTGATATAGTGTGACAATACAGAGCATGGGAGGCATTCGGGTCTTGCAGTACAGGAGTCAGTCTTTTCCTCTTATGTAGGACAGTAGAGGGTCCCAGATCTTATGATAGTATTTCATTTTATCCATGTTGTGATACCTGATCTTCTCCAGGCCCAACACATTCCCCATTTCCCTTAGCCACATTTCGTAGCTTGGTGCAAAGTCACTTTTCCACATCTGCAGGATCATTTTCTTCGCCACAACCATCCCTAAAGAGACAGCTTGAGCTTCATATGTGTTAGCCAAAAGAAGAGCCCCTGTCCCTCCCAAGATGGCAACCAGTGGGTCTGGTTTAAATGTTTTCTTGAAGGCTTTAGAAAAGCATTGGAAAATATCATACCAGTAAGATGACAACTTAATACAAGACCAAAGAGTATGGGCAAGTGTTCCATCAGTAATTTTACATCTGTTACAAAGTGGTGATGTTGATGGGTCAAACTTATGGATTTTGGTCTTACAGTAATACAGACGGTGCAATGTCTTGAATTGTATCAGGTTATGTCTGACATTAACTGAGCAATCATTTATATTTTCTAAACATTGTTCCCAAAACTCTTCTCCTATTTCTTCATTTAACTCATTAGCCCATGCTTGTCTGTGGGCAGAGGAATCCTTGGGAGTCATCTTTAGTAGAGAATGATAGAAATATGAGATTGCCCCTTTATCAAGGGGGTTGAATCTATTTATTGTGTTTAGGGTTTCATGGCAGGGTTTGGTGTGGAAACTGGGTATGTGTTTCTTTGTGAATTCACGTATTTGAAAGTATCTAAAGAGATTAGATGCTGGAATGTTATACAAGCTTTGAAGCTGAGCAAAAGAGGCAAAAATGTCATCTATATACAATGAGTTCAAGTCACTTATTCCCTTCTCAAGCCACGTTGCAAACACCGCATCGGTCCTACCAGGTGTGAAGGCATGGTTATTGCATATTGGGCTGTCCAAATAAGTGCTGGGTGCTTTTATGTACCGTTTAATGTGACTCCATATTTTCAAGGTATCAGCTATGATGGAACTACCACTGAATAATGCTTTGTTGATTTTGGCAGGGCTGTTTAACAGGGCAGGGAATGAGGTGCCATTGCATAAAGAGCGCTCCAGTGTTAACCAAGCTGGGCAATCTTCTGAGCTATCTTGAAGGCAGCTTTTCCACCAAGCTATAGTGGAGAGTGTAACGGCCCAGTGATAAAGTTTGAAAAAAGGAAGCCCAAAGCCTCCCTCCTGTTTGGGTTTGCACAAATGCTTTTTTGCTATGCGTACTGTTTTATAGCTCCATATGAAGGGTGTTATTATTGAATCAAGCTGCTTAAAATATGATTGAGGAATATAAAATGGTATACCTTGGAAAAAGAAAAGGAATTGAGGCAACACAACCATTTTAACTGCATTGATCCTCCCAACCAAAGAGATAGGGAGAGATTTCCAGAAATCTATGTTTTGTTTAAGTTTATCAATTTGCTTCTGCCAGTTGGTTTTCATTAGATCATTTGGGTTTTTCGTGACAATAATACCCAGGTAAGTAAAACTACTATAGGCTTTTTTGAGGGGAATACTTTCAAAAAACTCTTTACTGTAGTGATCTGAGATTGGCATCAATTCACTTTTATCAAGGTTTACAGTAAATCCAGAGAAAGACCCAAACCCCTCTATTAGTTGTAAAAGTGGTGGAATTGACGTTTGTGGCATAGAGACATATAAAAGCATGTCATCGGCATATAGGGAAAGGTGGTGTTTAGTTCCATTGACGACTATAGGGGCTATGTTGGCGTCATGTCTAATACTGATAGCTAGCGGCTCTATGAGAATGGCAAAAAGAAATGGTGACAGGGGGCATCCCTGTCGGGTTCCCCTGTGTATTGAGAATGGAAGAGAGGCTGTCTGGTTGGTTATAACAGAAGCTGAGGGTTGAGCGTAGATTATCTGTATCCACTGCCTGAACGTAGTTCCAAACCCAAATTGTTCTAAAGCCTCTTGCATGTAGGGCCAACCCACTTGGTCAAATGCACGTTGTGCGTCTAGAGAGATGATGGCTGCCTCTGTGGTGTGTTTACTGTACATAATATTGAAAAGGCGGCGCAGGTTAAAGTGTAATTGCCTCCCTGGCATAAAGCCAGTCTGATCAGAGTGCACAATACTACATATAAACTTCTTCAGTCTATCTGCAAGAATCTTCCCCAGTATCTTGGTTTCTGCAGGTAGCAGTGAGATTGGACGGTATGAGGAAGCTAATAGGGGATCACGTCCAGGCTTTGGGATAACGGCTATACTGGCATTATATAATGTAGGTGGAAGCACAGCAGTTTCCTTAGAGTGGTTAAACATGCGCATCAGTAAAGGCGCCAAATCGTCCTTAAACTTCTTAAAAAAGTCCATACTAAAGCCATCTGGCCCTGGGGCTTTATTAGTTGAAAATGATGAGATGGCAGAATTAAGTTCAGTTAGGGTAAGGTCAGCATCTAGCACTTCAATCGCCTCCTCGCTGAGTTGTGGCAACTGTATTTTAGCAAAAAATTCTTTCATTTTTTCTTTATCTACATTGCCTTGCGATTTATATACTTCTGAGTAGAATTCCCTGAATCTGTCATTTATCATCTTGGGGTTGGTTAGTGTATGGCCTGAGCTACTTTTAATTTGATAAATGGCCCTGGACGACTGCATTTGCTTTAGTTGCCTGGAAAGTAAGTTATGTGGTTTTTCCCCCAATTCAAAGTGTTTCTGTTTCATGTGTGTCAATAACTTAATAACATCTTTTGAGAGTAGGTCGTTATACTCATATCTTAGAGCCACAATACTGTTTAGCAACTCAGTGTTAGTAGTAGAGATCTTGTAGTTGTTCTCCAACTCAGTAAGTCTTTTTTGTATGTCTGCTAGCCTTTTTTTAGTGCGCTTTCTTTCAGAAGTTTCATATGATATTATATCCCCTCTGATAACCACTTTCAGGGTCTCCCACAGTGTAGAATCGTTTACGTCACCCCTGTCATTTGTATTGAGGTAAAATGATATTTTCTCTGTGATATATTTGCAGAAGTTTTTATCCTTTAAAAAGGAGTTATTTAGTCGCCAGCTGTAATTTACCTCCTCATGGTTCAGTTGAAGATCTACTGAAACTGGGGAGTGATCAGATACCACAATATTGTGGTAACTAGAACCAGAAACTGAAGAGAGCAAACTGAAGTCTAAAAGAAAGAAATCTATTCTTGAATAAGATTTGTGTACTGATGAGAAAAAAGAGAAATCTTTTTTTGAAGGATTCAGCAGTCGCCAGATATCCACAAGGTTGTAACCTTTCATTAGGCTGTTAAGCGTGGTGCTACTTTTAGATTTATGTAACTGTGGCCGTTGCCTGTCAGTTAGTGGGTCCACTACACAGTTAAAATCACCACCCATAATCACTTTAGAATCAGAAAGATTAGGTATAGCCCTAAAGAGGGTTTGAAAGAACCCTGGGTCATCAAAGTTAGGGCCATACACATTTATCAGTGTTACTGGCATTTGATTTAGTAAACCTCTAACAATCAAATATCTACCATTTTGGTCAGTAATTGTTTGCTCATGTTGGAACATAGTTCTTTTGTGTATAAGGATAGCAACCCCTCTTGCTTTAACTGAAAAATTGGACTGATATATTTGTGCTGCCCATTGTAACCTTAGAACCTTGGCTGCACTTTTCTTTATATGTGTTTCCTGAAGGAAACATACATCAGCTTTAAGCGATTTTAGGTGTGCATAGATTTTTCCTCTTTTGACAGGACTATTCATGCCCTTGACGTTCCAGCTTACTATTCTGACTGCTCCTATATTACGTTTATTATGCTCTCCTACCGTTGCTCTGTGATAACACAGATGCTGTTTTTTCAAGGACTGTGACAATTACTAACATGTATGTGCAAGAGTAAACAAAATAAAAGACTAACACGAGAAAAGAACATTCTCGTCTATCCCTCACCCCCTCCCTCCCCTTCCCGACACCCATAAACTCCATCATCTCAAAGTCAACGTCAGCAACGAATATAATCGCGAACTCACGTTCCATCTTAAAGCTGACCCCACAAACATCTGCAGCATTCTGGTAGCAATATCAAATAAACATCGCATGTTGTTTAGCAATAATACTCATCAAAACAAGAAAAAAAAAAAACCTGGACTACCAAAGCCGTCTGTGAAGGCGGTCTTAGCCTACAAGTGTTCAAAGACTTGTCAAACCCACACAAAACTTAAAACAAACAAAACATTACCGTACGTGGGCATGCAAGTTTAAAAGTCACTCAGTGTCTTCCTCTGCCTCGGGTATGTCCTGTCTCCAGTTATCCACTCTCTCCGCTAGGAATGTGTTGGCATTTTCGGGAGAATCGAAAATTTCAGTACAGTTTCCAACCGTGACAATGAATTTGGCTGGGTGGCGAAATCCATACCGTATCTTCCTCGCCTTGCACTTCTCTTTGATGGCTGCGAATTGTTGACGTTGTTGAATGATGTCTGGTGACAGGTCTGGGTAGATGAACACTGGTTTGTCGGCGTACTTCAAGCCAGACCTTTCTCGTGCCAGATTAATCACAAGCTCCTTGACAGACAGGTGGTGGAATCTCACCGTGATAGGTCGAGGCTTGATGTTGCGCCTGCGGTCCGTCCGAGATTTTGAGTTCCTGAATGCATAGTCAATTTGGATGGGCAAATTGAAATGTTCCTCGCCCAACACAGTGGGAAGCAGCTTTGACACAAAATCGGACAACTTGCCATTTTCCGCCTTCTCTTCGATCCCCACTATGCGTATGTTCTTTCGACGTGCACGTTCTTCCATGGAGCTTAGCTTGTCTTGGTGTTTCTTGCATTGGGCAGCTAGGCTAACACACTGCCTTTCCAATTCTTCAATTCGCTTCTCATGGGAGATAGTGGCTTCCTCCGTCGTGATCACTCTCGCGTTTATGTTCGACACCTCAGTTTTCAGGTTGTTGAAAGTGGCGCCCAGCTCCGTAAAGCGCTTATCCACATTGTCACTGAGGGTGCTAATGGCGGCTAGCACATCTTGAATTGTAGCGCCTGCATTAGCTGTTGCCTCGCTCTCCTCCTGACTTGAATTATTGCCGTTTCTTGAGGGGAGACCTTGTTTTCTTGTCGCAGGTTTCTTTAACATTGTTCGACCATTGAGTTTGATGAGTAAAAAGTAGGGTAAAGTGTCAAAAAGCGAAGTTTAAAATCGAAGTTTGTGGAGCCCTCACTAAACACGTCTACTCCATAGAATCCTCGACTCGGCCCCGCCAAGATTTATTTATTCATTTATTTTTCATGTGAGAATAAAAATCTTTGTATTACACGATGTGCAATAATCAGGGCAGTAACATCATATTACATGCCTGCACACTGTTCAATCAGGGAGAGACTGAAAGATAAAGAACAGGGAAAGGTAAAGAATAAGGATTAAACACGCAGACACTTCACCCTTTGTTATTGCTATATGAGGAGATTATTAAGCTAAGCTGGTAACTGCATGATTCAAATAAGCTGAAACATTAACTGAATCATATTACAGTGATACATACAGTTTGAAAATCATGACTATGTCCCAACTCAATACACACTTATTCAACCTTTAATAAGCTGAATTCTATTGATTAATTTTTCCATCATTATTTCTGTTTTTAAAATCATGACATCATTACCAGATGAAATTTAACACACCATGATGAATAAAAGGGAATTTGTTTTGAAAAGAAATTCAAAACCAAACCAAAGTTACATAGCAAATGAGAAAGTATAAACTGAAGAAAATTTAAAAGCCAAAACAAAACTTATATAAGATAAGATTTCTGCTTTGTCTTGTAACATAGACAGTGTATCTCTAAAACACACGTTTTAGAGAGAAAACATGCACTACAATCGTACCTAAGACTAATAAATGCATGATTCAAATAAGCTACTGAAATACTTTATGCTACTGATTAAATTTTTCTTTGACTATTCCTGTTTTTAAAAATCAACATATATTATAACAAGACAAATTTAAATACATCAATATTAATTACCTTCGCCAAGGAGGTTATGTTTTCGGTAGCGTTGGTTTGTCTGTTAGCAAGATTACGGAAAAAGTTATGAACGGATTGCTCTGAAATTTTTTCCAGAGGTGTGACTGGGCACAAGTAACAATCCATTAAATTTTGGCGGTGATCCGGATCACCGTCTGGATCCCGGAATTTTTAAAAGGATTCTTGGAGGAGGTCTGCGCTCTCCGAGTGCTTTTCTAGTTGGGGAATGTCTTCACCAGCAAGGTGATTGGCTCTGATTGCCATCAGTTGGAGACCACTGCAAAATTATCAGTTTCTCTCGTTTTAATATTTATAAGTATGTGTTTGAAGAACATGAACATTTTTGTTTTATTCCATAAACTACTGACATTTCCCCTAAATTCCACATAAAAATATTGTCACTTAGCATTTAATTACAGAAAATGACAAATGGTCAAAATAACAAAAAAAATAGACCTTGAATAAAGCATAGAAATCAAGATCATATTTAATTTTAAATACCACAATACTAATGTTTGAACTGAGGATGAGTTCAGAAATCAGTATTTGATGGAATAACCCTGACATTTAATCACAGCTTTCATGCGCCTTGGCATGCTCTCCACCAGTCTTTCACGTTGCTCTTGGGTGACTTTATTCCCCTCCTGGCAGAAAAATTCAATCAGCTCAGCTTTGTTTTATGGCTTGTGACCATCCATCTTCCTCTTGATCACACCCCAGAGGTTTTCAATGGGGTTCAGGTGTGGAGATTTGGCTGGCCATGACACAATCTTGTTTTTGTGGTCCTCCGTTCATACCTTGATTGACCTGGCTGTGTGGCATGGAACACTGTCCTGCTGGAAAACCCAGTTTTCAGAGTTAGGGAACATTTTTGGAGTAGAAGTAAGTAAGTTTTCTTCCAGGATATCCTTATACATGGCTTGATTCATGTGTCCTTCACAAATGAAAATCTGCCCCATTCCAGCCTTGCTGAAGCACCTCCAGATCATCACTGATCCTCAAACAAATTTCACAATGGGTGCGAGACACTGTGGCTTGTAGGTCTCTCCAGACCTCCATCTAACCATGAGAGGACCAGGTGATGTGAAAAGCTGAAAATTGGACTCATTAGAGAAGATGCCCATACTCCAGTCCTCTACAGTCCAATCCTTATGGTCTTTATCAAACCTCAGCCTGGCTCTTCTTCGCTTCTCATTGATGAAGGGCTTTTTCTAGCTTTGCACAACTTCAACCCCACACTGCAACAAATGATATCTTAGCAAGTGAAAACATCTTCAAAAAATAGCTGAAACGATCTAGCATTTCCTATTAGAATAATACAAGACACCAATTCTGAGATTATTAAACCTAGTTCTAGATTGCAAACAACTTATTCTAAGATTTCTTATCAAGTAAAATTATTTGTCCATGCAGCAAGATAATTTCACTCGTATTAAGTAATTTTCTCCTCAAATTCAGTTTTCAATTTTTTGCAGTGCATCCGCAGGAGCCTGTTTCAAACCGTCCTTGCCGTGCACTTAACCCCAGCTGCCATGAGCTGTTCTTTTTTTTTTTTTTAAGGTCACTTGATGTCATCCTACGGTTGTTAAGTGACATTCCATGGAGTTGATGATCATCCCGGTCAGTGGAGAGTCATTTTTGCCCTCTTCCAGTCTGTAACTTTGTTGTTCCCAGTGTCTGCCGCTTGACATTGTTCTTAGTAGTAGTCATATGTTTGCGGCTCTTTAAGTTACATTGCAGGCATTTAGCAGACACTCTTATCCAGAGAAACGTGCAACATACCCAGAGCAGCCCGGAGAGCAGTTGGGGGCTCGGTGCCTTGCTCAAGGGCACTTCAGCTATTCCTGCTGGCTCAGGGAATCAAACTGGCGACCTTTTGGTCCCAAAGCTGCTTCTCTAACCTGTAGGCCATTGCTTTTGCTTTGCCTCAGTCCTTTCTGATGAGGTTATTCCCTGGACAGAACAATAGCTTGTTTAACATTTTTATTGGTTTAAAACCTGGTGCATTCATTCAGAGTTCAATCATTATTCAATCACATACTGTATGTCACAGGCTTTACAACACCTTTGGCCAACCTTGGTTGAACCTTCTACCAGTCAGATATGAGAACTGAAACTATGTTTTATAATGAACTATTGTTCTTTCTTGTCAATTTGTTCCTAACTATAATGAATGGAACATCTGTGAAACCTGTGCAAAAGTAGTTCCAAGTTCACTTTGCTTTACCACAAAGTGGTACCACGCCTTCAGAAATCGATTCTGTCGAGTCATAGAAACATTTTAGATGAACAAAACAAAAGTACAGAAGCCGAAGTTATGGTGCATATGAAATACTTTAAGACTTACATATCATTTATCAAGCTTTCATGCACCGTTAGCTTATAGACAACTGGAAAAGCCTTGCACTTTTTTCTTTGCATTTTGCAGGTAAGAAAAGGCATGTGAATAGTTAAGGGAAAGATCTTGAACTGAAGCATGCTTGTGTTTCAGTCAATACGCACACTATATATAAATCTTTTATAACACTTGTTGACACATCTGATCCCATGTACTGTCTTCACGGCAAGAAAAAAAAAAGCATTAAGTATTCATACCACATTCCATTTTGAACAACAGACACACATGAAATGTAATATTATCGAAAATTACCTTGACAAAAAAACACCTGAAGCAAGTCTTATATTTCTGTCAATTCTGAGCTTATTCTTTCAGTCAGTATAAAGTGTTATACATCATATGATTCAGGTGAATCTACTCTTTCTTTCTAGTGCAGTGAAAATTCACCATCATGCATTACCTTTGTGTTAGCATTCAGTATTTGACATTAAAAAAATGCCCAGTGGGGGAAAAAAAAGCTGATTTTTTTTAATAACTCCATCGTCAAACCAGGGAATTTTTTTTCAATGTGAAAAGCTGGACAGTATTTAGGTGTTTTGGAGCTCCATGTGAAATTTGGTGCAAATACACTTCTTCCTCAGTGAGTTACAGCTCAGTGACTTCTCAAATTTTGACACAAGGAGGCACTTTTCCTTGTGGAATTGCTGCATGTTCCAGCCAAGGTGGGAATCAGTGCATGGAAACTTCCCCTCCAGGAAGCTTCTGTTCCCTTACCACATGATTGCACGCACTATAATCAGCCCTGGTTATCATAAAACTACCTTTCAGGCTGCATGGGAAAGCAGAGAATCCCATGGTTCAGACACAATTTAAAGTTAATTTCCAGCATAAATGGCTCAAAAGTAATTTAATGTTTTGTAGAACATGAAGAAAAAGGAGAAGTACAGTGAGTTTGCTGCAGTTTGTACAGAAGTAGGGTGGAAGGTACATACCTACCCTGTCAAAGTCAGATGCAGAGGCTTCATTGGAAAATCCACTCAGTAGCTACTGAAGACCCTTGGAGTCACCGGGTCCAAGCAGAGGAAGGCCCTCAGGGAACTGGCTGAGGAGGCAGAGAAAGGGAGCTTCTGGCTCTGGCTCAGAAGAAGAGACCCAAAGTGGGGGAACCAAGGATCTTAGGGTCAGCCACAGGGAGTGGTAGGGAGACGTCCCTATTGCTGCCCCACCACCTAGAGATGTTCTGGGTTCAAAGGGGAGAAACATCTGTGAAGGGTGGCTCCCAGTTGACGACCTTGTGGTTGGCCCACTGGCACCGACGGAGGTGCAACAGGCAGAATGCCCTGTGGGTGACGCCCATGCTTCCAACTATGTCTGTGTTGCATCAATGTAGTGCTCTGGATGTAAGGGTTAATATCACAGGAAAACTTATCATCTATGATAATGCTTGACAGTTTCATCTATGTTATCTAGTATGTGTCATGACTGTCCTGTCCTCTGGGAACTCCAACTTGCAGAAGTCCAAGAGCTGTAACTCACTCCAGTTCCCCAGTCTCATTCAGTTATCCCTGCTCAGGTTCTCCCACTTACCGAATACAGGCAGCTGTGGTTACTTTCCATTATTACTCTCTGTACAAACCATACACTGTGAGCTGGCCGAGTGATTAGTGTGTCTGCTTCTCGACCAAGAGATTGCAAGTTCTACTCCTGGTTGGGTTACACCAAAAACCATTCTAAAAATGGTACCTACTGCCATCTGGTGAGGCATGCCACAATACAGATGTGAATAGGCAATCAAACTCTTGTGGTTACCAGAGGCCCAGCCCTCCACGATAACCCTAGCTATGTGAGAGGCCGAGGGATAGAGAAACGGAGATTGGTGCTGTCCAGTGTGCCTTAATATAGGCGTATCAGACGCTTGCTGGCCGTGCTGTGAAAATTGTCCATGCAGAAGCTCATCTAAGTTCTCAAATCTGTCACTGCTTAACTCTTGAATATTTTCTATCATGAATACTCTCATTAAAAAGCTTATAATTTCTGCTTTCCAAAGAAATGTATCTGGTTAAAATCTGTTCAGTTCTTTGGGAGTAATGGCAGGTTGAAGTCGGTACAACAGAGTAAAAACTCCGCTCGCGTGATGTCGGGAAACTGCCGGTGCTTTTCTTTTTGAGTCACAGGAAAGTGGTCAGGCTCTCTCTCTCCTGATCGGTTTCCCACTGGATTACTCGTGAATATCAATCAGATCACTTTTATAGGGACGTTCTCTCGCTCTCACTGTTTCTGACGAAGGATTCAGCAAAATTTTCCCTCTGCTAGTTTTGATGTTCTGATTCACGGGAGACTTTGAAGTGAGTTTTCAGAGCTTTACCTACTTATTTTTTCAAATTAAACTGATTCATGTAAATAAATAACTATTTTAGAATATAATTGAAGTTGTTTTGATGAAAAATACTGAGATCTTAGTGGTCGGAGTGAGATTTGAAAAACCAGAAGTCAGAAACATGAGTGTCGATTTCAGTTGAGTTAATGTGAATTGTTTATTGGATGTGGCTTAAACAGTTTTTTCAAGGTTCACCTTGAAAGCTGTGAATATTAATCGAAATAATCATTTATATTATTTCATAAAAACACTAGTCAGCCCAGCTGAGAAATACAAAGACCTACAGAGCACAAAGAGGGGATTAGAAATAATCTTTTATTCCTTTTTTTATTGAGCTTACTGATTTAACATTTGTACCTAATTTGAATAATTAATACAAATTTGCAGAATTTGTTTTTACTAAATTTTCAAACTTTGTGTTCAGTATACAACCATCTATGTTCCTGCCAATTTCCATGTCAATATCTTGAAAATTAAAACGTTATGAAGAAAAAATATTTGATCTCATTGGTTAATGAGGCCCATTTTGGACCATGTGATCCTCAGACAGAATATTACGGCTGTTTCATGAAAATTAAGCCTTTTTTTCAATCTTTGATTTGTGATATCTCAAGAACGGATTAACATACTTTAATTCTGTAAAAAGTCTGTTGTTCTGCATTCAGTTCTGAATTCACTGAGACCAGTTTCAAGTAATTAGGGCCTGAGCACCTTTCGGTGCAAGACCCTATTGTTTTTCGAAGGATTATTATTATTATTATTATTATTATTATTATTATTATGCTTTTTT
>JAOANJ010000003.1:56430817-56441194 GCA_026413345.1 Ariopsis seemanni | reverse complement strand
TCATAGTTGAAGTGTACCTATGATGAAAATTACAGGCCTCTCTCATCTTTTTAAGTGGGAGAACTTGCACAATTGGTAGCTGACTAAATACTTTTTTGCCCCACTGTATTTATTATTTTGAAAACCCACCAGCTGGCTGATCTGGCACGTTTTAATTGTATGACAGTAATGACGTAAATACCAGCGCAACGGACTAGTGTCCCAAAGCTTTTTTTTTTTTTCATTTTACCAATGAGCTCACTATATAGTCCTCTATATAGTAATTCCCTATATAGGGAGTTGGGAGTAGTGAACGAGTGAGCGATTTCAGACAAAGGGAACGTTTACCTTAATGACACTTCACACACTATTGGCATTATCTTAACCAGCTTCATGAGGTAGTCACCTGGAACGCTTTCCAATTAACAAGTGTGCCTTGTCAAAAGTTAATTAGTACAATTTATTGCCTTCTTAATGCGTTTGAGACCAAAACAGTAAATAGTAAAAAATAAAAACACAGTAAATAGCCCTATAACACAACTGTAGTAATCTACTGTATATTATGTCAAGAACTGCTCAACTAAGTAAAGAGAAACGACATCATTACGTTAAGGCATGAAGTGTCTTTTAATTCATAAAATAAAGAAAAAACAGTGAATTAGAAGGTGCGTCCAAACTTTTGACCGGTACCTGTGTTCATAATAATGTTGTCCAAAATTACCTAGCTAATATAAAGTGCACTCTCATTTTATCCAGCTAGTCTATGTAGCAAATGTCTTAGCTGGCTAAATAGCTATCGCATGAAGTAAACGATATTATTTTGCCAGTGGTGTCTATTGTTCAATATTAAGTATTAGCTAATGCAGGACCCATTATCATTTCTGCTGAAAAAATAACAAGCAAATAAACAAATATATGCAGAGCCCTAAAAGTTGATCGATGTGATGCTTGATGAGGTTGATTTTCAGCTAAAATTCAGAACAAAATGCTCCACCCAGAGCATCCCATGTTAATTTATTCAAAATATGGACTTTTAATAAAACTCACATCCAACTGGAGCCCATTTCCGATGCACACGTTTGATACGGGTTAATGAAGCATGCAAGGAAGCTTTGCTCTGAGGGTGGGAAATAGTGCTGGAGTTGCAAATGATGCATGTGGTATATAATCATATACTGAGACCAGAGGGATTTAGTGCATTTCTGGGAAGCAGGAGAGCGAGACAGAAAAGGACAGAATGAGGTACAGGAAAAAAAAAAGGAATAAAGGTACAAGGAGAGTTAGCGAGAGAGATGAAATGAAGCGGAAAGAGGACATTTGGAGACCTTGGACTGTCAATGAAAAGAAGAGAATGTAATGTTCCACATCCACAATCATTAAAAAGAAAATTTCTCTGTAGCTTTTTTTTTGACAGACAGAAAGAGTACCACTTTTCTGTTCCTTCACAATTGCCTCAACATATATTAACACACACACACACGTCAAACAGTCCAACCTGCTTCATACTACTTTATATTCTGTCTCCATCTTCCAAACACACATACAGTAACACACAAACACAGACAGCTGTGCACACAAAACAGATTTCCCTGAAACCTCTTGAAAACAAAGAAAGGCTTGATTAAGCCATCTAAAATATTCATGATACCATCTCAGCCTCTTAGACACCAAGAATGGCCAGTTCGGAGAAGGGGGGATGGGAGAGAGGAAAAAATGAGTAAGCAACAACTAAAAAAAAAAAAAAGATGTTCCAGTGTCACCCACGTACATAACCCACATCTGCATGCACAGTCACAAAATCTGTGCCACAGATTAGCTGTCAGCTTCAAAGAAATAGAGACCGGAAATTAGGTACCATTAGAGCATTTAGAACTTGTCAAGATTTGGAAATCTTCCAAATTCTCTGATGAAAGCCGATTGAATATCTCACATCCTTATTCACTTATTCTCACAATCACTCACTCACACACACTGAATCTCTTACCCTCACACCTACTGCCTCAACCACTTAACCATTTTATATTAGTGAAAGATCACATATTATGACAACAAACAGCATACAAAAACAGTGTAATGTGAATGAATGTGCATAAACTCAATATATTCATCAGGGGCGTTTTCAAAACTCATTTGTCATTATTTACTCACTGCAGGGGTTAATTCGCAGACTACCAGGGTCGTCATTGGAAGATCCATAAACAGCAAGGGTCGAAACACGAAATAAGGAAAATGAACGAGGTAACAAGGCTTGGTAATGTTAAATTCAATAACACTCGATAGCAATTCAATTCAATTGCGTTCAATAAGGCTTTGCAAACACAATGCAACACAGAGGGTATTACGCCACAGAGTAATCAGGGGAAAGAAGAAACAGATGAATATAATGAAGGAAACAAATCAATGACATGACAAGGGCGGAGACAGAATCAGAACAGAAAACAAAACACAGGCACATGACGTTCGTGACCATGGGAACAGCAATGCGCAGGGGGGAAAGAGTGTGTCGAGTTGATTCATTTCTTTTATTAATAGCAACTTGGAATTTGTACTCCCAATTTCCAGTTCGCATACAGGAGAGTGAATAAATTTTTTGGAGGATAAGTTACACTTATCTCCTACATCCATTTTTTGACAGATTTATTTATACCTTACTCTTTAGATGATGTGAACTCATAAATTCCTTCATTTGGTGGTTTCCTTAAGACACTTAAGCACTGAGACTTTCTCACATAGCTTGGTAAATCTTTGTCAAGCTTCTATAGTTGAACTGAGGGCTGTACAGCAACACTTTGACTTCATAAAGTTTAGGTGAGGTATGTTTATACAGTGTCTTGCAAAAGTATTCATCCCCCTTGGTGTTTGTTCTGTTTTGCCACATTATAAGCTGGAATTAAAATGAATTTTTGGAGGGATAGCACCATTTGATTTACACAACATGCCTACCACTTTAAAGGGGCAGTGAATGAAATCCCCAAATAAAAGCTGGTCCAACCAATTCACTTCATAAGACACATAATTCGTTGATTAAGATCCAGCTGTGTGCAATCAGTGTCACATGATCTGTCACATGATGTCTCTGTAAATCAACCTGTTCTGGAAGGACCCTGACTCTGCTACACTACTAAGCAAGCAACATGAAAACCAAGGAGCCTCCAAACAGGTCAGAGACAAAGTTGTGAAAAAATATCCCAAACTTTGAATATCCCACAGAGCGCCATTAAATCCATTATAGCAAAATGGAAAGAATGTGGTACCAGTACAAACCTGACAACAGAAGGCCACCCACCAGGTTCTAATAATCCATTTTTATATTTAAAATAATATTTTATTCATAAACAAATAAATAAAAACATGTAACATTGAAAGAGGGGTAAAAGTTTTGGCAGTTTTAAAGGTTAAATGCAAAATTTTAACATGTTGGCTGCTTCAAGTCAATTTGTTTTTGTGACTGTAATAGAGCTATCACAATATCTATAACATCTCAGAAAAGTGTATTGTGACAATTTATCCCGATATCGATATAACATCATATCGCCCAGCCCTATCCATGATACTGATTAGCAATTTGGATAAAGCCGTTCACTAAACGTGGTTTACTTACAGTCTAAATCGGTTTTAGATTTGGAGCCACTTTCTTTACTTGATTTAACAATGTGCCTTTCTACACCACAGTGAGGCATGAACTGGGAAGTGATGTGTAATATGACAAGTTATATTAGATTCCCAAGAAGGAGATGACTTTCTCGCACACTGTGCTCTCACCCTAGTTCTCATCAAATGAACCCCAGACCACCATGTTGAATGAACCCAAGCACTTTACACTCTACATGAGCTTTCAGACAGAACCAAAATGACCTAAATGGTCTGTGCAAATGGACTTGGAAATGGAAATGTCCAAAGAAATGTTAAATTGTGAACTGTGATTGATTTATTTGTGATGATGATAATATGGGAAGTTTGAGTCCCTCTGTTGTCCTGCTGACAATGTCTGGAACATCCTGTGCTTTCTTTTCTGTGACATGAGCTGACAGCACATGCCATGGTCGTAGCAGCCAGTAAGGCATCACGGTTTAACTGTTTCGGAAGGCGAGCAGGCTTTCTGTCACTGGGAAATGTCCTCTAGGATGAATTGGTGGAAGTCAGGCATGTGTAAAGTAGCAAAGTGTGTACAGTATGTCAGGATGTTGCTGTCCACTGCTTCAATACGCTGCCACTTCACTCAGCTCGTCTCATTGCATCAGCTAATGATTCCTTAAGCTTATAAACGATGGAAACTGTTCATCAGTCAGATTGTCCACAGGCTCTTTTTGTCCCACCTGCTTCAAAGACTGAGTGGAATACGTTTGCGTTAGCACAGATGCTGTTTGTTCGTTAAAAAAAAAAAAAAAAGTCTTCAAGGTATGTTTGAGATTTTATCATTTTCAGGGATTGCGTAAACATGCTAATTGTTTAGTAATGAGCACAGCAATGTGATATTTATCACCCGTTGCATTTACGTCTGTTTTGCACATTCATAATTACAAAAATTTGAGAGAAAAGACTAAAACACAAAAAAAAAATTAAAAAAAATTTTTCCCCTTAAAATATTTTCGATTGAACACAGGAAGGTGTATAGCTCGACAGAAAGCTTGATCAAGACACTTTTTAGTGTTCTTCCCCATTTTTACATTAATCTATTCAGTAAAGTCAAACTCCCAGACTATATATCTCGAACATTTCTTCCAGCAAATGGATCCACGCTAATCCCAATACTGATAAATAAGATTATGACATTTAAGATTCAGTTGAGGTGTGTTCTCCGTGTTGAGAAAATGATCGTGAGAAAGCAAGCCATAAATTCACTTCGAATCAGAGGTTCTTTCATCTGGCATTTTATGATGAAAGGAACAGACATCCTCGCTGCCATTTTTATTAGTTGTGACCTTTGTGAGTGCACCTTTTTTCAATAAAAGCATTGGCACTAATTAGAAGCAGAAAATAGAGATCAGATGGAGTGCTTTGAAAATAGAAAGCGCATAGCCGTGTATTCAGTAAAAGCCGATATGTGAAACTATTGAGGACTGGGTGGACATGCGTCAATCGGTGCAACACAACATGACTTGATGCTACAGTAAAATGCGCAAGGAGTGCATCGGAGATTAATATTCACTTTACTAAAGTTGGTTTCAGACTGTATAATTTCATCTGGCTTTTAAGATTATTACTTATTGTATAGAATGATCCCAATAAAATCATGGCCAAATTCTTGAACAAACTGTGCAATAACACCTGAGATCCACTTATATTTATACAACCCTAAATCAGAAAAAGTTGGGATGGTATGTTGAAATTGGAACAGCACAATATTTCACGTTTTACCGCCATAAATTCAACCATTTTTTAAAATTCTTTCCGAAAATAAACAGTTATTTCAATTTTGATTCTTGCAACATATATTAAAAAAAAGGATGTTTAAGGACTGAAGACACCAAGTGATGAAGTGTTTCAGGTGTTATTTTTGTCCCGTTCTTCCTGCAAACAGGTCTTAAGGTGTGTAACAGTACGGGGTCGTCACGGTCATATTTTTCCTTTCAAAATTCTCCACACATTCTCTATTGGGGACAGAGGGGACATGCCCTTTTCTTCCACAGCCACGCCTTTTGTAATGCGTGCAGAATGTGGTTTTGCATTGTTTTGTTGAAATCTCTCTGTAAAAGATGTCATCTTGAAGACAGAATATGTTGCTCCAACATCTTGGTGTACTTTCCTGCATTAATGCACCATCACAGAAGTGTAAGTTACCTTTGCCAAGGGCACTGACCCAACCCCATACCATGACACACCCTGGCTTTTGGATTTGTTCCTGGTAACAGTCTGGATGGTACTTTTCCTCTTTGATCTGGAGTGCATGGTGTCCGTTTCTTACAAAAAAGACCTGGAATACTGATTCATCTGACCACAATACACGTTTCCACTGTGTGATGGTCCGTTCCAGATGCCTCCGAGCCCAGAGAAGTTGATGGCACTTCTGTACACAGTTAACATAAGGCTTCCTTTTTACCCATTAAAGATTTAACTGGTATTTGTGGATGCAACTCGATAGTGTAGCTTGACAGAAGTTTGCCAAAGTAATCCTGAGCCCATGCGGTTATATTAGCTATAGAGGAATGATGGTTCTTGTTGCAGTGCCATCTGAGGGATCAGAGATCATGGGTGTTCAGCTTAGGCTTGTGCCCTTGCCCTTTACACACACATTCCTCCTGATTCCTTGAATAATTTATATTATGCACTGTAGAGGGTGAAATATCCAGATCCCTTCATATGTTTATTTGAGCAACATTGTTTTCAGCCAGTGACCCTGCCTCTGTCTGGAAAGGGCTCAGACGGATCACAAACTAAAAACCTACAGCCCCCTACTCTATTAATGATTTGTTCCTGGCCAACCAACTGAATGAGTTCTACTGTCGCTTTGAGAGATAACGGGATTATCCTGATATCCTCCCCCATGACACACAAGCTCCTGTCCACCTCAATGCTGCCTGGGCCTCTTTAAAACCTCACACCTTGGAATCCCACCCCCCACAGCCACAACTCTCTCCATTCTGGAGAGAGATGTTAACAAGCTCTTTAAGAAGCTGAACCCCCACAAAGCAGCAGGTCCTAACTCTGTCTTGCCATTCATGCTGAAGCATTGTGCTGATCAGCTGTCTCCGATGTTCACAGACATCAACACCTCACTGGAGACGTGCCATGTACCAGCCTGCTTCAAGGCCTTCACCATTATCCCTGTTGCCAAAGAGCCAAGGATCATAGGATTAAATGACTACAGACTCATCGCCCTGACTTCTGTGGTTATGAAATCCTGTTACCACCTTAAAGCCATCACTGACCCACTCCTGGACCCCATGCAGTTCACCTACACAGCAAACAGATCTGCAGATGATGGGGTCAACATAGCTCTTCATTTCGTTCTCCAGTACCTGGATTCCCCACGAACCTATGCTAGATTCCTGTTTGTTGATTTCAGTTCTGCCTTCATCAGGACTAGACCCTCCTCTCTTCTACACTTTTCTCCCTGTACACCAACAGCTGCACCTCTAGTCATCAGTCTATCAAGCTCCTGAAGTTCGTAGATGACACAACCCTCATTGGACTCATCTCTGATGAGGATGAGTCTGTCTCCAGGTGGGAGATTGACCATTTGATGTCCTGGTGCAGACAGAACAACTTGGAGCTCAATTCCCTAAAGACAGTGGAGATGATTGTGGACTTCAGGAGTTCTTCCACTCCCTTCCCATCACCCTGTTTGACTCCCCAGTAACCTCTGTGGAGTATTTCTGCTTCCTGAGCACTATAATCACCCAGGACCTGAAGTGGGAGATGTATATCTGCTCTCTCACCAAGAAAGCACAACAGAGGATGTTTTTCCTGCCACAGTTGAAGTTCAATCTGCCAAAGACAACCATGGTGCACTTTTACACCACCATCATTGAATCCATCCTTACCCCCTCCATCATGATCTGGTATGCTGCTGTCATTGCCAAGAACAAAGACAGACTGCAGCGCATCATCCTCTCTGCTGAGAGGATGATTGGCTGCAACCTTCTGTCTCTTCAGGACCCATACGAGGCCAGGACCCTGAGGAGAGCAGAAAGTATTGTGGCCAACCCCTCTCACCCTGGGGACACACCTTTTTTTGAGACTCTTCCCTCTGGTAGGAGGTTGTGGTCCATTAGAACCAAAACCTCACACCATAAGGCCAGCTTTTTCCCCACTGCAGCTTCCTTCACTGATAAGGTCAGAGACCCCGCTGTCTCTAATCTCTCAGTCCCTCTCTGAACTGCGATTTTGTACATTTCATGGTCATGTCATGTATCTTCATTCTGTGAACTTTACTGCACAGTCTGGCACCCACTGCACAGCTTGGTTATTTATTTAACCCATTGCACATATTCTCTTCTCCCACGTTCATGTCCTGACTCATCTTCATCCTGTGACCCATTTTTGTACATCCCGGGACAGCCTGTACAGCTTGGACTTCTAAACAACCCATGCACATACTCTACTTTTCAAATTGTATAATTTATATTCCTACTTATTTTTTTAAAATTCTATCTATATTACATTTTTTTTTAATCTCCTTAAATGTTCAAGCACCAACCACCAAAGCAAATTCCTTGCATGTGAGAACATACTTGGCAATAAATTTGGTTTGGAGTCTGATTCTGATCATGACTTATCTGTTTTCAAGTACTCTCTTGAACCAGTTCATACTCTCTGGGTTTAAATTGACCTGAGGATCTTTCTATATAGTTGCAAACGATAAACGATAGGTAGGCATATCAGGTGAAAATTCGATCCAACTTTGCTTGGAATTGGTCTCATTGAATTCAGAATTTAATGCAGAACAGCATACTTTTTACAGAATTAAAATGTGTATCTGTTCTTGAGATATTACAAATCAAAGATTGGGGGGGGGCTTAATTTTTAGAAAACTGCTGTAATATTCTGTATAAGGATCACATGGTCCAAAATGGGCCTCATTAACCAACGAGATCAAATGTTTTTTCAAGATATTTACATGGAAATTGGCAGGAACATAGATGGTTGTATACTGAATACAAAGTTAAAAACAAAAAAAAAGTAAAAACTAATGATGCAAATTTGTGTTTAATTAGATTAATTATGCTAATTAGGTAAATCGTTAAATTGGTACACTCTCCTCTTCAAAGTTTCACCAAATGGCTTTATTTGTGCAATATAAAGCTGATCTTAAGTCTCATTTATACATCACAAAGAACGATAAATCAATGCTAATTATAAAATATGCATAAATGAGCATTGAATGTCGTTCACATCTACCATTCTCTATCAAAATATTTTAAAAGCAATAGGATTATTTCTAATCCCCTCTTTGTGCTCTATAGGCCTTTGTATTTCTAAGTCAGGCCTACTCGTGTTTATAAGAGAATATAAATGATGATTTTGATTAATATTCACAGCTTTCAAGGCGAACCTCAAACTGTCTGATCCACATCCAATAAATGATTCACATTAACTGAACTGAAATTGACACTCGCGTTTCTGACTTCAGGTTTTTAAAATATCAATCCGACCACTAAGATCTCAATATTTTTCATCAAAACAACTCGAGTTACATTCTAAAATAGCCATTTACATGAATCAGTTTGATTTGAAAAAATAAGTGAGTAAAGCTCAAACTCGCTTCAAAATCTCCCATGAATCATAACGTCAAAACTAGCAGACGGAAAATTTTGCTGAATCCTTCATCAGAAACAGTGAGTAAGAGAACATCCTTATCAAAGTTATCTGATATTCACAAATAATCCAGTTGGAAACTGATCAGGGGGGAGAGAGAGAGAGAGAGAGAGAGAGCCAGCCTGATCGCTTTCCCGTGACTCAAAAAAGAAAGGCGCTGGCAGTTTCCCGACATCCCCTGAACAGAGTTTTTACTCTGTTGTACAGATTTCAACCTGCCGTTACTCCCAAAGTACTGAACAGATCTTAACCAGATACATTTCTTCGGAAAGCAGAAATTATAAGCCTTTTCTATCATGAAGATCGTTAAAATATTCAAGAGTTAAACAATGACAGATTTGGAATCTTAGATGAGCGTCTGCATGGACAATTTTCACAGCACAGCCAGCGAGCGTCTGATACGCTTACACATTGTATAGACGAGCAAAAAGTGGGCATGCACAGGAAAAAAGAGAGCAATATTTCTTCTGCTAAAGCTGTGACTGTTTTTGGCTCAAAAATGTGGATAGGATTTCAGGTCTGCAGATGATCTTTTCAACACTTATTGCCAGACATACTGCTTAATTCATCCACCAGTATCGGCCACAATTTTGCTATATTCTGCTTGAAAACCCTTCGTGCTACGTACACAACCGGCATGCGAGCCTAAACTCACAGTTTAAGCTTTAATTAAACGTTCTGTTTGATTTACTAAAGTTTGGGCATCCACTGGCAGGCAGGTTTGTATGTAATTTACTCTGCCTTGTAAAACCAGGTGTAAATTAGTGGCACACGTCACTTACGGCAGGATAGCGGGTTGCTAAGTGCACTTTTTTTTTCCCCCCTGCAATATTTGGCTACTGCTGGAGTGATCTAGAGATCGGCACTTTTTTTTTTTTGTTGCATAAATTAGATTCATTTTCGCTATATATTAAATTATGCCTGAGCACCCATGCAGTATTTTCATATGCACACTTTCTGATCCTGCTCTGAATAATACTTCTGTAAAACTGTTGGTGGGGAAAAAAAAAACAAAAACTGTAAAGCACGTACACTATATTGCCAAAAGTATTTGCTCACCCAACCAAATTATCGGAATCAGGTGTTCCAATCACTTCCATGGCCACAGGTGTATAAAATCAAGCACCTAGGCATGCAGAC
>JAOANJ010000003.1:56156535-56169428 GCA_026413345.1 Ariopsis seemanni | reverse complement strand
AAAAAGGTGGTGGTGGTGTGTGCGTGCGTGTGTGTGTGTGTGTGTGTGTGGGGGGGGGGGGGGTGTCCAGGGTCCCCCTACCTTTTTTAACATCACAGTGAAAAAAAGGGTGGGAGGTCCAGGGTCCCCTCCAAGAATATTTTTAAAAATAGTACATTCTGAGTGATCCAGAATGTAACATTTTGCATCTCAAAGTAAATAAAATGTTCTTCTTGATCTCATGATTTAGGTAGATAATATGTGAAAAATATAAATGTAATGAAAATAAAAGTAAAGCCTTTCTGATGGTTTCATGCCAACTTGACCTATTTTCAAGTTTTATAGGTCAATTGTGGGTCTACTTGTCATAAATGTAGTAAATTATTGAATATGCAATTATTATTGTGAAAGTCTAGACTACCTTCAAAATTCTGCAGGGGCCGAGGCTTCAATAAGAAAATGGTAACCCTAAGAAGAACTGCTTCAAGTTGAGAACAACAAAGAAAATAAAAAGATCTTGTGACACTGAAATATTTAGTAAACTTTAACTATCAGAACTAAAGAGAAAATATTTTTAAAAATGAAGAACTTGAGTTAAAACTTGAGTCAGTGTAAATTATTTTTAATATGATTTAATATACATTTATGTATTTATACTACTATTAAACACAATGCAAAAATGTTACTGAAACGTCTCTTTGATTGTAATTCTATTAATCTAAACAAAAGCTAACACAAATGGCACTTTTTACTTGTCTATTAACTTTGTACTTCATTAATGAGAATCAATATCTCAATCAATAAAATGTGATTTTTACTGGAAACAAAATATGCAAATCAACAGATTTCACTTTTATGAAGTGTAAATCTCACTCAGCTAGATAACACATATACAGTACTGACACAGATACTAGTAAACAATTGCCATTGTTTTTCTCAGTGAATAAAAACAAACAAAAAGTCTCACAAAAATACAAGGAAATTTTTAATTTAAAAAAAAAAAACCCACTGTGAGTAGCCAATGATGGAGGATTTATAGGCAGCCAAATAGCTGGCTGCCGGTAGTTATTGACAGGGCTGATTAGATATGCTTCTTGAGTGTAACTTTATTGAGACAATGTAGTAGGTTCAGTGGTTCTGGCTATTTTTGCCGTTACTTTTCGTGAATTCTTTGAGAAAGCGATCAGAGCACTCATCAGCTCACCAAAGAATCTATTCAAGAATAAGTGGGAGTATGTGACTATGTGTGCCTGTTCATGTGCGTGAAAAAGTCAGAGTGGGGTCTAAGTGACAGGGCATCACTCAGTTGATGTGATCCACAAGTCTGATGACTAGTCAGGCATCTATTTTCTTTCTCATTCTCTCCTCATCTGACTTTTCTTTCTTCAACCACCTCCCATATGTCCATCTGCCCTCATGCTTTGCTCTCTCTTTGACTGCCTATCTGCATATATTACCTAATGTTATCCTTTCTACGTTTTTGTTCCAATCACTCATTTGATAAATTTCCTTCTTAATAATTGTCCTTACTGTGACTTCTGAAGAACTTGCTTCGTGTGTCAAAATCTTCAAATTAGAAGATAATAAGGACGTAATGTCATTATTAGACATTAACATCATCTTATAAATTATAGGCCAATTGTATGTGATACACTTTCTACAAATAGTGTTATGTTGTTTAGTTACCTTGCATATCAACTATTTTAAATTGTTATATTAAAAATGGCTAGGTTGTTATCATAATACTATAATAACTGATAATGTTAACCTCTCCAAATATTTGAAAATATGTCTCCACAAGGGAGACCCTTTACAATGTTACCTAATCAATGTGATATTTTATATAATATGTAGGACTTTAAAGACTATTTAGTTATCAACAACTCAAGTGGTTATTGTGTAGTTATGTAGTTAGGTAGTTATCAACCACATGTCATGTGGTCGTTATACAAAAAAAAAAACCCTAACAAAAAGCCGATGTTTACTTGATCATTTTAAAATTAACCAATTTTGTAACTAAGAGTAACACTTTTACAAATCAAGCATGGTTCATAAATTTAGGCTTAACATTTTACACTAAAGTATTGGAACAGCTAGGCCAATTCTTTTGTTTTTGTTATAAACTGAAAACCTTTGGGTTTGAGATCAAAAGAAAGATCATAACTTCAGCATTAAATTCCTGATATTTACATCCAGATGTAATAGTTGGATCATGGCACCTTTGGATCATGGCTGCTTTGGTAGCACCCAATTTTTAGATAAGCAAAAGTATTGAAACAGACAGACTTCAAGTAAATTAAGTTAAATAACATGTAATATTTGGTTGCATATCCTTTGCTTCCAATAACTGCATCAAACTGACAACCCACTGACATCACCAAACTGTTGACTTCTTTTTTTATGATGCTTGTACTGCAGCTTTTTTAAGTTGTTCTTTATTTTGGGAGGTTTCTCCCTTCAGTCTCCTCTTCAGGAGGTTACATCATCATAAGCTACTTTATCAATGAAGATTAGTAAGTCCATTCCAGAAGCAGCCATGCAAGCCCAAGCCATGACACTAACTCCAACAGGCTTGACCAGTGAGCTTGTATATTGTGGTTTATAAGCAGATCCTTTCTTGCTCCACACTCTGGCCTTTCCATCACTTTGGTAGAGGTTAATCCTTGTTCCAGAACTTTTGTGGCTCACTTCCGTATTCCTTTGTGAATTCCAATCCAGCCTTTGGCTTCTTACTGCTGTTGAGTGGGTTGCATCTTGTGGTAAAGCCTCTATATTTCTGCTCTCCAAATCTTTTTCAAATGGTGGCTTGTGATACCATCAACCCTGCTCTGTGGAGGATGTTGTTGAAGACACTGACTGGCTTTTGGTATTTCTTTCCAGCTCAGACAATTTTTCTGTTATCAACTGCTGATGTTTTCCTTGGTTAACCTGTTTGATGTCTGGTTTAGATTAGATTAGATTAGATTAGATTAGATTAGATTAGATTAGATTAGATTAGACAGAACTTTATTGATTGGTTGGTTGTTAGTACACCAGTGGTATCTTCCTTTTTCATGACATTCCAAATTGTATTGACTATGCCAAATGCTTGTGCAGTGGCTCTGACTGATTTTCCCTGTTTTTTTTTTCCATAAACAGCTCTCTGGTTGGGGCGGCGCAGTGGCGTGGTGGTTTGCGCTGTCGCCTCACAGCAAGAAGGTCCGAGTTCAAGCCCCGTGGCTGGCGAGGGCCTTTCTGTGCGGAGTTTGCATGTTCTCCCTGTGTCCGCATGGGTTTCCTCCGGGTGCTCCGGTTTCCCCCACAGTCCAAAGACATGCTGGTGACTCTAAATTGACCGTAGGGTGTGATAATCGTAGGGTGTCAGCCCTGTGATAATCTGGTGACTTGTCCAGGGTGTACCCTGCCTTTTGCCCATAGTCAGCTGGGATAGGCTCCAGCTTGCCTGCGACCCTTCACAGGATAAACGGTTACGGATAATGGATGGATGGTCTAAATATTGGGGCGGCAATATTTAACAGTGGTTAATACTGTTACCTTGCAGCAAGAAGGTTCTGAGTTTGAACTTCATTGCTGTCTGGAATTTGCTTGTTCCCCTTGTGTCTGCATGGGTTTCCTCTGGGTGTTCTGGTTTCCTCCCACAGTCCAAAGACATGCAGATTAGGTGTGAATGTGAGCGTGAATGGTTGTTTCTGTCTGTGGTAGGCCTGAGATAGATGATATTCAGAGAGACTTTGAATACTGAGTTGCCATAATTTCACGAGGCCACCATGGTTCGTGATTCTGAATACCGAATACTGGCTCGGGCAGTTAAATATTACAAAGACTTCTAAATTTTAAATTGAGAAAAAGCAGTTCTACTGACTTACATTCCACACCACCATGCAGTTTCACTATGCAGAATTAGTGGAGGATTTTCTTGCCAGCTACAAGTATCAGTGGCACTTCGGGACCATGGCCCAAGTCAATAGACTAAAAAAGGGTCCAGCTACTTCACACCTCCATGTGATCCATTAGTCCTGGTAGTCCTCTGTTTCGACAGAGTGTCTAAAAGAGGAACCTTCCACCTTGCCATTTCTTCTGAAGCACATATTCATAAGTTACTCTACTTTTCTCTTCAACTGTGTCTTCTGTTGCTGTCTCTGCTTACTTAGCACCATGTGGAGCAATGTCTACTTTAAGATAAGCTAATCAATAAGGATGCTGATCCCCTAGTGTCTGCGGTCATGCAGAACCTTGAGGAGGGCACCGATCTGGGAGAGGAGCGCCGTAATGAGGTGTGCATGAGTGTGTCAGTGGACCTGAAGAAATCTACTGCACATGGGCAGAATACTAGAGAGGACCAGCGTGACTCTTGAGCCTGATGGAAATCAATGCACTCCTTTGTGTTATAGCCAGTTTAATTCAGCCACTGATATTTTTTTTTCCCCTCCCTCCTTTTCGGGTGACTTAGACGAGCATTTAATGATCCACCAAGAAAGGACGGGTAATCAATTTATTACAGGCTTAATGTATGTATCCACATCCAACCTTAATTAATATAAAGTGAGGAAGCTGCACTGACATGCAAGCTGTGCCACAAGGGGGATGGTGGTTAAGCAGCTATGTCAAGGAAAGGGATTTGTATCCATGCTGTTTTTTCTTCTTCCTCCTTCATTAAAATTTTTTTTTTAAAAATAATGTGTGTGACAGAAAATGGAGATTTTATTTATTTATTTAGCAGGAGCATGAATTAGATTAAAAGAATGTTGAATCTCAAAAAGAATGAACTAAATCCACAAAAAAAGCATGAAAAATTTAATTGCATTATCTTACATGAATCTATGAGCACAGTTTGCTACGGTGACCTTCACAATTAATTATTGGCAGCCCTTGGAAAGATTGTGTAGAGAAAAAAAAAAAAAAACGTGAGTTGGCCTAGTGGTTAGTGTGTCCACCTCTCGATCTGGAGATCAAGAGTTTTACTTGCGGTTGGGTCATACCAAAGACCATCATAAAAATGGTACCTACTGCCATCGGGCAAGGCACGCTGCAATACAGATGCGAGTAGGGAGTCAAACTCTTGGGGTTACCAGAGGACCCGCCCCCCCCACTGTTACCCTAGCTATGCAATAGGCGAGAGGCCGAGGGCTACAGAAACAGATCGGCACCACCTAATGCGCCATACAGTGCGGGAAGGACTTTAGACTTGGAAAGATTAGTAAAAAGGGTTAGAAAAAAATCCACCTTTTGGTGAAGTGGCTTCATTTCATATTGAAAGAAAAAAACAAATCCAACTTTTAATTGAAATAAATTTATTCAAAGAAAAGCAGATTCCTCAACAAGAAATAATTATTTTCAACCAAAACACATGTGCCACAAATATTGGCACCCCTGGAAATAATAGTGAACACAATGTAACTGAACAATGCTTTCCATTTAAATTGTGCAGCATGTTTGAGTTGATTGGAATGTGTAGGAACTTTCAAGCAGGTGACACAGAGGCCAAATTCCCTTAGTCTTCCATCAACATTGGAAAGATAAGAGACACACAAACCAATTGAGGGAGAAGTGTGTTGACTTTCATAAGTCAGGGAATGGTTCTTAAAAATAATTACTCATCTGACAATGTCAATTTCTACTGTTAGGGCAAGAATAAAAAAAGTGGGCACCAACTGGAACTGGTACAAACTCACCTGGAAGAGGACCCACGCTTATTTTGCCCCCATGTACAGTGAGGAGGAGGGTAAAAGAGGCAAAAAAAAAAAAAAATCCCCAAGGATCATTGTGAGTGAGTTACAAGAAAAAGTAAAATCTTGAGATTTCCAAGTCCCCAAAACCACCATCAGACTCCACCTCCAGACTAACAGATTATTTGGAAGGTTTACCAGGAAAAACAACAACAACAACAACAACAAAAAAAACCTATCAGTCCCCTGACCTGAAAACCTGTGGGCAAGAGAGGGCTGAGGACCCTGGATGATCTGGAGAGATTGTATAAAGAGGAATGGGCTCAGATGTTCTGCTATGTATCCCCAACCTTATAAAATGTGATAAGAGAAGACTCAGTGCTGTTTTGTTGGCAAAGGGAGGTTGTACATGTGTGCTTTTTTTTTTTTTTTCGCAAATCATTATTTCTTGATGAGGGATTTGTTTTTCTCTCTCAATAAATTAATTTCAATGAAAGGTTGGAGTTTTCTCATTTTTTCAGTGTGAGTTGAAGCTACAGATGTGGACAAATTTGTTGGTAGCTTTACAGCTCATTGAAACGATGCTTTATTCCTCCTGATGAGTCATGAAATTAAAAGCAATTTTCTCATGTTTACTTGCAGGCCTTTGGTATGTCATAGGGTAAAGCCAAAAAAAAAAAGTATGAAAAGAAATTATTTATTGTTTATTTTACAAAGATGGTCTCAAATAACCTGGACAGATTTGTTGGTAACCCTAGAAACAATTATAAATAATTGGATTATAGCGATTTCAAACTAATTGTTCAACCTTAATTAGTATCACGGGTATCTTCAATTTTGTAATCAGTCATTCAGTCTATTTAAATGGAGAAAAGTTGTCTTGTTAAACATGGATCAGAGAAAGCAAAGGAGAGAATCGTTTGAGGAGATCAGAAAGAAAATTATAGACAAGCATGTTAAAGGCTAGAAGACCATATCCAAGCAGCTTGATGTTCCTGTGACTACAATTGCAAATCTTATTAAAAAGTTTCATTTCCATGGGACTGTAGCCAACCTTCCTAGATGTGGCATAAGAGGAAAATCGACCACAGATTAAACAGAAGGATGGTGCCAATGGTAGAAAAAGAGCCAAGGATAACTTCCAAAGAGAGAAAAGTTTAACTCCAAGGTCAAGGTACATCAATGTCTGACTGTACCATCCGTCACTCTTTGCACGACAGCGGGCTCAATGGAAGAAGACCCAGGAGGGACCCCATTGTTGAAAGAAAAACTGAAAAAGGCCGGACTGGAATTTACTAAAATGCATATTGACAAGCCACAATGCTTCTGGGAGAATGTGCTTTGGACAAATGAGACAAAACTCAAGCTTATTGGCAAGTCACCTCCGCTCTATGCCTACAGAAGAAAAAAAAAACCCCGAAGCTTTTAAAGAAAGGAACACCTTACCTACCGTGAAACATGGAGGAGGCTTGGCTATGATTTAGGGCTGCTTTGCTGCGTCTGGCATGGGATGCCTTGAATCTGTGCAGTGCACAATAAAATCTCAGGAGTATCAAGGAATTCTGGAGCGAAACATACTACCCAGTGTCACAAAGCCCCATCTCAGTCACAGGTCATGGGTCCTACAACAGGATAAAGATCCAAACCCCACAGCTAAAAGTACCCAAGAATGGCAAAGAACAAAACTTTGGACTATTCTGAAGTGGCCTTCTATGAGCCCTGATCTGAATCCTATCGAACATCTCTGGAAAGAGGTGAAACATGCAGTGTGGTGAAGACACCCTTCAAACCTGAGACAGCTGGAGCAGTTTGCTCAGGAAGAGTGGGCCAAACTACAGTTTCGTTGAGAGCTAAAGAGATCACTTGTTCACAGTAATTGCACCATCATTTTTATCCATTCCATTTTCATTGGTTTTGTTATATAAGATATTCAGTTGAATCAAAAGCATAGTTAAAGTTGTGTTTAACATGCAATGAACAATGAAGGATTCTTCTTCCTCGTCCAGCACTATTGCCATGTCAGAGTCCATGTGGACCCTACTGATCCATGCCATATCAGTTGGAGCATACTTTTATGCCAGATGCCCTTCCTGCCACAACCCTCCCATTTCTGGGCTTGGGAAACAACCATTCACACTTATGGGCAATTTAGAGTCACCATTTTAGCCTAACTGCATGTCTTTGAACTGTGGGAGGAAACTGGAGCACACAGAGGACACAGGGAGACCATGCAAACTCCACACAGAAAGGCCACTGGGCTCGAACCCAGAACCTTCTTGCTGTGAGGCAACAGTGTGAACCACTACACCACCGTGCCACCCAGTGGACAAGAAGGGATGCCATTGACTTTCGTCAGTTTCAAGTTATTTCCGAGATAGTTGCGGGTATTTATTTTATTTTTTTATTTTTTCCTGTGGAAGGGTACCCACAAATTTGTCCAAGTCTGTACGTCACCAAAAGGGGGATTTTTTTTTTAAACCCTTTTTACTAACCTTTTCAAGGGTTGCCAATGATTGTGGAGGGCACTGTACATCAGTAAATGATCTCAAATTAAATATTTTTGTGGTCTTCCCAGTAACACATCCAGCAATTCTCCCTTCTGCCTAAGCTTCATGCTTTCTCTTGCCGTTAGTACGAATAATTAGACCACTTCAACATGCAATAAAAAGAGGCTTGACAGGATGAGTGCAATTTTATAAGCCACTAAACAATGAGGGTAAAAGCCTTATTGTTAAATTCAACCAAATGTTGCAGCAACTAATGTAATAAATACAACTAGAACTTTCCAGAAATTAATGTTTGCAATATACTCGACTCCTATTCAATGTTTATTTGAATGTTTGCCACCTTCTCATTTACACTTAATTCCATTAGGGGTTTTTTTTTCTTCTTTTTGTTCATTTATTTTTACTTTGTCTTTTTTGTTTTAGAATCTTGCAGTTGCCAAGGAGGAAAAATGTTAATCTCCTTCTATCCTCATTTTCTATTCGGTATGCAAGAAAATAAGGTTTGAAGGATCAATTGCTATATAATAAGCTTACGGATAATGAGCCTGGAAGCGATCTTGTTATAATAAACCAAATTTACGGTGATTGACACGATGATTACAACTCAGACTATTTGTGCAACAATATCTTGGCAATTTGCTAGATTCCAATTTGATGTTTATTTCACTGCTTGCCATCTTCCTATTTACACAATAGTATTGGTATTTCTTTAAATGTATTTGTTTTGCAATTGTCTTTTGCTTTATATGGTACATCATATTGCAAAGCAATAAATAAATAAATGTGAAGGTGAAATGCACACAGAAAATTGCAATAATCTTAATGGCCTGCCCAGGAAATGCTTGACCTCTTGCATAAGGCCACTCTGAAAATAGAGCACTTTCCCTGTTTACATACAGATATATCCTTTGAATTTGCTGACTGATGTTTTTGTAAGACACTAAAAAGCTCAGACTTCCAAGGTTATGGCTTAACAAGGGTTCAGTGTGAGAATGTAGCAGGTAATCAGGACCAGTGGCTTTTCTGGCCGGGTGTTTCTCAGGAATGGATGTGGCATCTATTATAAAAGCTCGTTATTTCCAAGATCTTTCACTGTCCTCAAATTGCTGCGCATGTTATTTACCAGTGGTGAACCATTAGAATTAGAGGTGGGACTTCAGTTCAGCCAAAACTTAACCAGACACACCCAAAAAGCAACAGGGCAAAGGATTTTGCAAGGGATTAGCAGCAGGCTACCAGGTAGCTCAGTTGTGTGTAGTTGTCCATGTTTATTTTAAAAGTAACTAAGTAAATTACACAGGGAAATGAATACTTAAATCTGAGTGAAAAATACTGTTGCGAGCATGCAGCGTGGAAGAAGAGTCTGGAGACAGAAATCTTAGTTTCTCGGTTGTTAGTCTGTGCTACTTGCTCGCGATAGATAGCACTGGCTTGACTGCTTTATTAGCATTTGCTAACACTACGGATGAACGCTACACCGGCTGGAAGATGGCTTCACTGCTGCACTGATGGCGCCAACTGGCGGTTAAGCTCACGTTGGCCTTCAAGAAGGCTGATAAATTGTTGGTCCCTCCCATTATAAATCAAAATCTGATTGGTTAATTCATCTGTCACTTCCTACATAAACAGACCCTGCCATGGCCTTCTGTCCCGACAGTGAAGTCCTCACCAATGAGTGAGCAGCTCTAAACTCTTCTCAGCCTAGAGACAACAAACAAAAAAAAAATCTCACTGGATAACTCTATTTTAATGTTTTCAGGACAGTAACCCTTTCATTTCTGAAGCACATTTGATTGAAAATGAGGCCAAATTAGAATTAGAAGAGAATAAATATAATGAAATTATGAAAGAAAGAATGAAAGAAACTAAATATAACATTTGAAATGCTGATATGTTTGTTTCCCCTCTGATATACACACACACACACACACACACACACACACACACACACACACGCGTGCGCTAGTAGGAAAAAAGGACTGACCTAGCTAATACCATGATGCACCATCTTGAGGCATAAGATCTTTTAATGTATTCTCTGCCTGTGCCTGAAAGGAGGAAAGAGGGAGTTGAATAGATCCATTAATTTAATTGAAGCACGGCTCTGACAAGAGATAAAACATATCCCACATCTCTCCAGGCTGCTGCCTGCTGTATAGTAAACAACCAATGATCCATAAACAAAAAAAAAAAAAGAAAAAAGGAAAAAAGGAGAAGGAGTGCGAGAGAGAGAGAGAGAGAGAGAGAGAGAGACCCACTCTATAGAGACTTCAAGGCCACAAAAACATGACACAGGGAGAAGAGAATAGAGAGTGAAGAGCCCCCTCTTGCCAGCTCTCCCAAGCCCTACATGTGCATTCAGTTTGGATGGGGCTCATTGTAGCCCTGCTTTGGGATTTTGATGTTGATAATTCTGCTTCTGGTCTCGATGCTGGTGGTTGTCAAAGAGAAACCTGCAAGTGCAGAAAATAACCATGACTTTTTTTTTTGAAACAGGGAGTGCTCTCTCCTCATCCAGGGCCTATTTAAAGAACCATGAAGTGATGGAAGTCGTACAACAGGTTCTTTTAGTATAATGATTCGGAAATTTGAGAAAAGGAAAGGAAGGAAACTTGATGTTCAGTCTGGTTCCAAAATATACTCTATTAATCAATTAGAATTGAGGTATATGGTGTCAGCCATGACATAAAATATTTTACGTCTTATTCAAAAATGTATTATTATTATTATTATTATTATTATTATTATTATTATTATTATTATTAAGCAATATCACACAGCGGGAGTGCTGAATATCAGCACGGCTGTGATTTGGTTGTAGGCAAAAGGCCGCGCTGATATCCAATACAACACCACAACCTTGAGTGTGATTTTGCTTTTACAAAACAGTTCTATAAACAAGAAATTAATATCGAGCCAGTGATACTTTGGGCATAATATGGCCAAATATTCTGTCTATGTTTGCTCCATGAGCGGACATGGATATTGAAAATTATTTGTCAAAGTCCCTCCCATACCAGGATCTGGTTTTCCCAGGCAGTTTCCTGTCCAAGTACTAACCAGGCACATCGGGCAGCGTCAATCTCTGTTTCTATAGCTCTCGGCCTCTTGCCTATTACATAGCTAGAGTTACAGTGGGGGGCCAGTCCTCTGGTAACCATGAGAGTTTGACTCCCTACCCGCAGCATGCCTCACCAGATGGCAGTAGGTACCATTTTTTCCCCCGCTGGCCGAAAGGCCCAAAAGGGGATTATGTCGTGGCGATGTCTGCCCGTCTGTCCGTCCCAGGAAGGGTATTCACTTTCTGAAATCAATTCCTCTCACAATTTTTGGAGGAATTTCATAAAACTTGACAGGATTCTTTGTTTTTTGTCGGTAATACGCATATTGCAATTGCATTCAATTCAGTCGCATTTTACCAGAGTTATGGTCCTTAATTACCAAACTTGTACTTTGACAATTTCATGAGGGTGTATTAAGCACTTATAGCACAGATATGGTTGCCAGCAGGGGATATTGTGCTCTCAGAGCACTCTTGTTATGATAGTCTTTGGTATGACCCAATCATGAGCAGAACTCACAATCTTCTGGTCAAGAGGCAGACATGCTAACTACGAGGCCAGGTTGCGGTACAATGATTTATACATTCCCATTAAAGGTTCTTCCTGTAAAACTGGTGTCCCTTCTTCATTTTCATCTTCATCTGATGAGCTTTTACATTTTAAGTCAAAAGTCATATTCCTGAAATGTATCATTTGCCATGTTCGCTAATGATGTCGCGAGCATTACCATAGTAACCAGTTTTATGTGACAAACACACAATGAAACGTCCCAGTGCTGTTATTGCAAAATAGCGGCACTCTTGGAACACTGCTCGACCAATCAAATTAGTGGACTGGAACTAACTGTTGTATAATTGACAATTAGACAATTAAACAATTAGACAATTATAAGCAATAATATTACAATGTGGTTGAATTCTCAAATCTGATTGGTCAGAAGATCTGCATTGTTTTTGTATAACAACATGGCTCAGACAGTAGTTCCGGCTATAACAAAAATAAAAGGTTAATATTAATGCACTCATTCTAATGCCTTATTGTGTCTATAGTAGCAGCTCATTGAGAGGGACTTGTATGGCAGATGATAAATATTAAACAGATTTTTAAAGGGAAGAAGAAGAACAACTTTATTAATCACACATACACTTTAGCACAGTGAAATTCCTCCTCTGCATTTAACCCATCTGAAGCAGTGAACACACACATGCACAGACACGTGGGCATTGAGCACACACACATACCCAGAGCAGTGGGCAGCTATGCTACAGCACCAGGGAACAGTTAGGAGTTAGGTGCCTTGCTCAAGGGCACTTCAGCCCAAGGCTGCACCATATTAACCTAACCGCATGTTTTTGAACTGTGGGGGAAACCAGAGCACCTGGAGGAAACCCACGCAGACACGTGGAGAACATGCAAACTCCACACAGAAAGGCCCCCGTCGGTTGCTGAGCTCGAACTCGGAGCCTTCTTGCTGTGAGGCGACAATGCTAACCATTGCCATATGTCATATGCTAACCATATGTCAATCCTGAAATTGAGATGCTGACCTCTTCTGCTCCTCGGACCTGCCTGATCCATCCTAATGCCCTGTGTCTGGTTGGAGTCTCATCACATCGCTCAAACTGACTTCATGTTAAAACTGTTAATGTTATAGTTATATTGTCTGTTGTCGCCCAAAT
>JAOANJ010000003.1:54292463-54303327 GCA_026413345.1 Ariopsis seemanni | reverse complement strand
ACAATATCAGTTTTTGAGATTTGTAAATTATTGCATTCCGTTTTTATTTACAATTTGTACTTTGTCCCAACTTTTTTTGGAATCGGGGTTGTAATTCACTTTTTCTAATGTGTTACAATGTCTGTAGTAACAGCTCATTTACAGTTTGGTAGAGTGATGGAAAAGGGTGGTGCGTTGCATGATATGGCCCCATTGCTGATTATTTTCCTATAACAGCATGCCCTACAGTGCATATATATTATACGGTAATATACGGTATTAATACAGAAATATTCAATCTCATTTTGTCTGCATCGTGCATTTGACACAAGGCATTCCAACAAAGGTGCTTCACAGAAATCTTCACACTAGAATATAATTTTGAGCTGCTTACATTGGAATTTACACCTGATTTACTTTAAATGAATGCATGAACACTATGCACAATGAATTACAAAAGCTAGTCAGTGTGTGTTGCATCAGAAACATGAGTTTGGGTCAGAAACCGGATTATTCCGCGTTGGTCCCTGATGCATGACTGCAATACAAGAGTTTACTGAAATAGATACGTGTGTGAGAGAGAGGGGGGGGGGATCTTGCAGTAGACAGCTATTTTGAATTTTACAGTAACACAGTACTAATCACGGTATGGCTGAGTTCAATACATAAGACACACCCTTTCCTTCTTTCTTTTCTTAGTTTTCTTTCTTTTTTACAGCAGAGCAAACTGAAAGAGTGCAACAGAGAAATATAATGATGCTACTGCTGCTGCAGATTACAGGATATGTATTATGCATAGATGAGAAACTGCCTTATGGTGGCTGTTCTATTTAAGCAGCTCTTAATCAAAAGAGAAAAATGTATTATGCAAGTATTTGACTCCAACTCCAGATTAGTCGCTGAAGGGTAGAAAAGGTTTGCGAGAAGCACAAACTTTATCTTGTTTCTTGCTCCTTTTCTGAGCTCACACTTTAAAAAAACGGCAGCTATGTTAATAAAATGACTTCCACTTTCATGAACTAGAAGGGCACACGGTAGAGCGTATATCTCTACCAAGCCACATGTTATCAACATCAAAATCAAATCTCTTGAACCTAGGATAATACTAAAGGTGTCCACCAAATTCCATCCAAATCCATTCAATACTTTTTGAGTTACCAGTACGTCGGGAACAGACAAAAAAATCCTGGATCCACATATATATCTGGATTTGCACTGGAATCTAATCAATTGTTCCTTGGCCCATGATGAACCTGTCCTCCAAATTTCATCAAAATCTGCTCACTACTTTTGAGTTACATTGGGAACAGACAAACTAATGGAGATAAAAGCATAACCTTCTCCAACAAAGTTGGCGGAGGTAAATATGACACACTCATTCATCAAATAGGACACACTGAATGAGACAGGCATCACCTTTTTAGAAAATATTTCATTATTTTATTGATTGTTCAAAATCTATAGTACTAGCTAAAGCATGTAATCTTTCTTGCGGAGTTTCAGACAACCATCCATAATGACAAGTGGCTGGTGCTGTGCACAATTATCCATCCATCCATCCATCCATTATCCGTAACCGCTTATCCTGTGCAGGGTCACGGGCAAGCTGTAGCCTATCCCAGCTGATTATGCGCAAGAGGTGGGGTACACCCTGGACAAGTCACCAGATCACTGCAGGGCTTGCACACAATTCATACTTTTTTAAGTTGTAATACAGAATATAAATATTGCTGTTATCATTTGCATTTTTCAATTCAGTTGGAACCCCATAAAACTGGGGTTTCAATCCAGCACAATCAGATTATTTTCCAACTCAAATTTATTCATCAAACCTTTAACCCTTTGTAACTGATACCTGATAACTGATAATGGACTTATATAGCGCCATTTCCGTGAGTTCAATAGCGCTGGAATCATCCTTCCTTACAGCTGAATAGCTGAATTATGAAGGCTCAACATGGCCGAGTCGGAGGCATACAAAGGTGCCTCTGGTAGCCACCATACTTCTCGTGCTCAGATATTCACACCTATGAGCAATTTAGAGTAGCCAGTTAACCTAACTGCATGTCTTTGGACTAAATCAGCAAAATCAGCAAACAATGTTCATTTCCTCCACTAGCTGTGTTGGAGGAGGTTATGCTTTCACCTCTGTTTATTTGTCTCTTACCAACGTAACTCAAAAAGTAGTGAATGGATTTTGATGAAATGTTGAGGAAAGGTGGGCCATGAGCCAAGGAACCATTGATTAGATTTTGATGCAAATCCAAATATGTGGCTTGGCAGAGGTATGCACTCTACCGAGTGCCCTTTTAGTTTGTTTATGGTTTCAGCATTTCCTCTACCAGATATGTATGCGGATCCACGATTTATTTATTTTTTTGTCTGTACCCAACGTAATTCAAAAAGTATTGAAAGGATTTTGATGAAATTTTAGATATAATTGCACATGACAACAGAGTTACTACAATATGTAATTGTACAACCATACAATGCACTTATAAGACAGGAACCTCATAAAGCTAGTAAACTCTACCTAAAAAGCTAGTTATTTATGGTTAAAAGAGTCCATGCTGAAGTATATACTGTATCTGGGTTATTCTAGAAGTCGGGGTACATTTCGCGTCTCCAAGATAAACCTTTTGTTATTTTCCAAATAACAAATGCAAATTATGATGAACTTTAACCAACAGCAATGCTTGATGTATATTTTAGACCCAATTTATCCATAAAACAGTAACTACATGACTCCCACCCGTCCCCCCACATTACTGGCTGTCTTCAACTCCTGATTCATCCATTCAACTCGAATAAACATGAAGTGATTCAGTCTTACAATGTTTTTTGGCACTTATTCTATTAACAGTTATAAAATCAATTGCATAGAAAGTCTATTTTCTGTATTATGTGAAATTTCAGTCATAAAAAAATATATTTTTTATCCGTCCCAATGTTTTTTTGTCAACTCTGTTATAAAACCACATAAAATCCACAAAGACTTTTAATAATACGCATGACACCTGCACCGAGTGATGTCACTTCCTATGGGGGGGAAACTTCAGAAACGCAGTGAGGTCTGTTCTGTTTCTTCTCTCATTAATTTGAACAAAATGTTGAGGCTACACCAACAGTAGACTAATTATTCATCAGCTCTGTTATTGTGATGTTGGAGTGAATCTCTCACTCATTTTTTTAAACAATAATGTGATTAAACTCCATAAAATTCTGTTTTCATACATGTCACATGGTAGCTAGTTTGAGGTTAGCGTGTGGAGTTAAGACACAAAATGGTGGATAATGTCAACTCTGTTGTCGTTAATTCTGTTGACAGATTGCCCAGTTTAACGATAATAGAGTTGACAATGAGTGACAAAGTCAACACTTGAAATGTCCCTGCAATTATAGAACGGGCCATATGTTCAAGCTTTGTCTCCCACCATGTTTTGCAAATTGCCTTTAGCACTTAGATTACTTTGTGCAGAAAGCATTTTGGAGGATTTTGTCTTTGAGAGACGCTCTTCTGATTCCATGCACCCTGTGGTGCTCCCCTGTGGTGCTTCCGATAATAGACTTTATGAAGGGTTCTAGATTCAGCATCCTGCATGTATGTTAAATGTCATTTTATTTTTATTTTTTAGCCACCCCTGGATGCAAAGGTTCCTGGATCATATCTATATTCATGTACATGCTGAAAACTCACAGGCTGAACCTTCAGAGATTGACTTGAAGGTCCTTGTGGCACTGTCACAGACAGTTTTCCTGGATGTATAAGCAGATCACATATTGTTTGGACACATGGAGATGACTTGGCACCATTCTGCTTGTCACAGTGCCAACACTGATGCAAGGATTATCACTCACTAACAGCCATTAGAGGAGAATCTTACTATGACACTTGAAATGTGTTAGTTTTAATTGAATCAAGAAATGTAAATAATGATAGTATCTAAAGTAAGTATCATTCGGAACCCTGGTAGATACTATCATTAGAGCAACCTTTCCTATCATTGACAAAAGCGCAGACATGCGATTGCACTCAATCTATGGACATTGGACACACGTCACACATGGAAAGATCATCCTCAGGGGAAATCTGATGCTCAAGCTTGGGTCTGGAGCGCTGCCATACCCATCAATCAGCAGACAAACTCTAGAAAAGGAATAAAAAGCAAAACAGTGTGCCTCCCTCCTGTTCGGATCTGTATTTACACTTGTTGATTGAATGTATACAAAAATAGAGGAATCCAGCATTACAAAACCTAAATATTTCAGACTGTTTATGGTATGTAATGAATAAAATTTTTGACTAAAATTTAAAAGACACAGTTTTAGTACTTTAGATGGTCTCCGCTTCATAACCTTAATTATTCTATCCACATTCACTGGATATGAGCAATCATGCGCTCTGATTGGCTACTCTACTACTAGGCTGTCAGCTCATATTGCTGGGTTTCAGTCATGTGACTTTTCTTAGTGGTTTTACCGGAAGTGAAATAGCTGGTAGTCTAAATGGCTGCTGTAGTGCAAACAGCTAGCAATAATTTATTAGAGCTCATAATCTAGAAGCCACGGCTCGCTTTAGATATATTCAGAAGATTGCTATGTGCGATGGAATCGACCCAGACAGTCTGGGAAAGAAGGATTTGTCATATGATCTTGAAAACTACCCTTCAGTCGAGTTCCCCAACATCTCCAACTATCTGGCGTTGCAGACGTCCTTCTACACCGCAAAACAGATGAAAGCGTCGAAGAGTATGGAGGCTTACAACTTTTTTGTATGTGGCTGGGTAAAGGACCTCGGTATCAAGTCACTTGCCAATGAATCCTCTCAGATAAATCAAGTAGAGTTTTTATTTCATCCTCGGTTGGTTGAGCAACACGCTCTGCCATTTTGTTTTTCTCTACTCACGGTATATGAATTGATATCCTAGTAGTAGAGTTGCCAATCAGAGTGTGCGATTGCTCATATCTAGTGAATGTGGATAGAATAAATGTGAATATTACCTCCGCTAACTTTGTTAGAGGAGGTTATGGTTTCACCTGTTTGTTTGTTTGTTTTCCTGTTCCCAACATAACTAAAAAAGTAGTGAGTAGATTTTGATTAAATTTTGAGGAAAGGTGAGCCATGAACCAAGGAACGATTGATTAGGTTTTGATGCAAATCCGGATATGTATGTGCATCCAGGATTTTTTTTTGTGTGTTTTCCCAAAGTTACTCAAAAAGTAGTGAACGGATTTGGATGAAATTTGGTGGACAGCTTTAGTATTACGCTAGGTTCGAATGATTTGATTTTGATGTTGATAATATGTGGCTTGGCGGAGGTATGAGCTCTACCAAATGCCCTTCTAGGTTTGTGATATAACTATAATATACATAATAAAGTGAATGACTAAAATTAAGCCTTTTGCAATTTCATTGTCCCTCTTTGCTGAACATCTCCATCACATAGGAATTAAAGAAAAGTCACTTTTAGTGTCTTCAAAGTAAACAAGGAAGCTACTGCTATCAGCCAAGTGAGGCATCATAACCCTTCAGTAAAAATACCAGGGTTTAAAATCCTCCTGAACATTTCATGAACATGTCTGTTATAGAAACTTGGTAATGTGATTTTTTTTCACTATGATGAATCTAATAAATGTAAAGTTCTGCAAAATGGAGAAAACAAATCTTGATTTCTCATCATATTGTTTGATACACTCACCAGCCACTTTATTAGGAACACCCCTACACACACCTGCTGTTTGATGCAGTTCTCTAATCAGTCGATCCCTTGACAGTAGCATGATGCATCAAATCATGCAGATACAAATCAAGAGCTTCAGCTAATTAATGTTCACAATGTTCAAACATCAGAATGGGAAAACTTGTGATCTCAAAGTGTGACATTATTTCACTGTGCCATCATGGGTGTTGGTTTGAGCCAGATGGACTGGTTTGAGTAATTCAGAAACTGCTGATGTCCTGGGGTTTTCACACACAAACAACATTCTCTAGAGTTTACACAGAATGGTGCGAGAAACAAAAAACACTGAGTGAGTGAGGGACAGTTCTGTGGGTGGAAACAAACACCTTGTTGATAAGAGAGGTCAGAGGAAAATGGCCAGATTGGTTCACGCTTTATTTCTGACAGGAAGAATATAGTAACTCATAGCAACTCTTTACAACCATGGTAAGCAGAAAAAAGCATCTCAGCATGCAACAGCAGAAGAAAACATTGGGTTCCACTCCTGCAGCCAAGAACAGGAATCTTAGCATCAAGAACAAGTTCTTATTAAAGTGGCCAGTGAGTATATTTTGATTTGAAATGGGCACAGTGATTACAGGGAGTTGTACGAGGGTACTTCAAAAGTTCTCGGCCTCACCGAGAACTTTTCAACATAGGAGAAACATCACAGGAGAAAGATTGTTCTTGCATTATTTTTCAACATAGTCTCCTTCAACTTCAATGCACTTGGTCGACTGATGTTCAAGCTTCGCTGTCCCTCTGTGGAAGAAGGTCACATCTTGAGCCTCCAGATCCTCCTCAAAAGCATCACTGTGAAAATAGTGTCCAGGCAAGTGGGATTTCAGTTTGGGAAACAGATAGAAGTCAGATGGTGTCAGCTCGGGTGAGTAAGGTGCATGGGGCAACAGTTCAAATTCACATTTGTCTGCTTCTGCCCCTGCCACTTGTACTGTGTGGACGGGCGCTTTGTCCTGGAGCAACAGCATGCCAGCTTGAAGCTTTCCTCTACTTTTTTCTTCAATTTCTTCTTTCATTTGAGTTTTTGTGGACAGTTATATAAGGCTTTATAGTATACAGTTTTGCCCCACAATTGGAGTTACGCCCCTTGTTTCCGCGGGAAGGCAAGACCTTTTCGAAGTATCCTCATACTTGAGGAAGTGTACTTCATTACTAGTACCAGTATTAGTATCATTGTTGTCTGTTTGTGCATTACTTGAGTGTTATTACCTCTGAGAACTTTGTTGGAAGAGGTTATGGTTTCACCTCTGTTTGTTTGCTTGTTTGTCTCCTCTTCCCAATGTATCTCAAAAAGTAGTGAATCAATTTTGATTAAATTTGGAGGAAAGGTCAGCCATGGGCCAAGGAACAATTCATTAGATTTTGATGCAAATCCAGATATGTATGTGGAGCCAGGATTTTTTATGTTTTTTGTTTGTGTGTTCCCAACGTAACTCAAAAAGTAGTGAACGGATTTGGATGAAATTTGGTGGACAACTTTACTATTATCCATCCATCCATCCATCCATCCATTATCTGTAGCCACTTATCCTGTGCAGGGATGTGGGCAAGCTGGAGCCGATCCCAGCTGACTATGGGCGAGACACGGGATACACACTGGACAAGTCGCCAGGTCATCGCAGGGCTGACACATACGTAGAGACAAACAACCATTCACACTCACCTTCACACCTACGGTCAATTTAAAGCCAGCAATTAACCTAACCTGCATGTCTTTGGACTGTGGGGGAAATCGGAGCACCCAGAGGAAACCCACACAGACACAGGGAGAACATGTAAACTCCGCACAGAAAGGCCCCCATTGGCCACTGGGCTCGAACCCAGGACTTTCTTGTTGTGAGGTGACAGTGCTAACCACTACACCACCATGCCGCCTGCTTTACTATTATGATCAAGAGATTTGATTTTTATGTTGATAACATGTGGCTTGGTGGAGGTATGCTCTTTACTGAGTGCCCTTCTAGTTGAAGTTGACTCTGTCCATTCACTGTGTGTAATACTTGGAATAGGAATACAATGGAATAGGCTTCCATGTATTTTATTTACATTTGATTTACATTTCAGTTTAAGGCATCCAATCAACTTCATCAGTGTAAGAAAAAAGACTACAAAGAATCATGGCAAGTCATCATCTGCTGTGACCTGCTTGAGTAGAATTTCTTGGTGCCATACCCGCACCTGGAGATTACAAATACTCCTTGATCTCTAATCTCTACAGAGCAGGGGATCTAAAATTCCCTCTTAACCCTTTAAATCACATCTAATGCTGGTAGTATTATAGACTGTAGAGTATTATAGACTATATTTTTATTTATTTATTTGTTTTAAATCTGATCTGTGCATGTGAGAAGGTTCTTGATGTAGAAAGAACTCACTATCATGCGCAGTGTCATTTTTTTTTTCTTGCATCACCTCTTTACTACAGAAAATATCACTTAATTTTGTTATCATTACAGGGACTAACAGCAGTGTCACCTTTCGGTATCTTTAGAGAAGTTTTTCAGATGAGAAATGTATGATACAGAACACACTTCAAGTACCGAAAAGAATACCTGACTCCAACTATAACAGAGATGGGATTTGAAATCATTTGAGCAGGCGATGGCTGTAATTTTCTCAGCAGTTTTTTTTTTTCTTTTTTTTTTTCATGCTGTTAATTGCACTGTAGGTAGTTCTATTTATGTTTGTTTTTATTTTAACATGTTGGATTTTCTAAAATTAATTATTTTCACTTGTAATTGTATAAGGCTTTTTAAAGTCGAAATTGTCAGAGTTACAGAAATCTTTATGCGGATAGGAAATTTATAAGGAAAATCTCCCAGAGATTACAAGGAATAAATCTTGAGACTCAAAAAAGGAATGGATGCTCTTCTGGCTGACAGCAGTTTCTATTCTTTACAGTGCATTTTTATACAGCGTAAGAAGCAAAATATATTACATGCATTAAAAATATTCAGGGTGTACACAGAGATGAGCGTACTGTGAACAGGATTTTTGAGATCACTTCCGAGGTGGTGCAAGTCTCTAGGGTGTCCAGGAAAAGCAGCAGAAAGGTGAATTGCAAGCATAAGCCGTTTCTGAGAAGTGTAATTCTCCAAGGTATCCAGCTGAGATGACCCTGTGCAGCAGGATGTTGAATCGTAAGTGTAAATCGAGGAAAAAGCAAGAGGGGGGAAGGGGGGTGGAAGCAGAAGCTTTGGGAAGAGCATTAGGTCTGGAGGGTAAGAGGCACTAAAGCAGACTTGTATGGTATCAGGATATTTCACAAGCATCACCACAGTGAGCAGCCATCCATGTAACATGTATAACCCCTTTTCCCCCATAGTGTCTAAACATACACGGGGTCACACTCATAACGAACAGGAACCTGGGTTTCCAGCTGGTGATGGTGAATTTACTGGATTTCCTGTCTACCATTAGACTCAGGGATTCCTATACTAGAATTAGGAATGGTTATTAGGAAATTAGGAAAACAAAGCCTCAAATATTGTTATCAAGTATTTAAAAGAAACAGAAATAGTGAAAAGAATATAGGTTTTGTTGTTGTTGTTTATTTCCTCCAAAATCTCCTGTTCCACACTCCAGCCCAGTTGGTGGTGGTAATGCACCTTTAAGTTGGTTTGCCAACTGGCAAAAAAAAAAAAACCCTAAAGAAGAAGAAAAAGAAGACACCCCCTCCCCCTCCAAAAAAAGAAAAAGAAAACAAGCAACAAAATATGGAATGAAAGTATTACATGGTAAGAATGTAACTTTATTTTTTCAAAAATTATCATTATTATTATAGCATTTTTCACAAATTTCTACTGTCATTTTGCCGGTTTGTTTACATTCTAAGTGGAAATAATTTTGTCGGACGTTTTGTACAACATTTTTATTTATCAAATTTGCTAAAAATAAAAATGTTCCATTTCTCAAAATCCATTGAATGTGGATAGAATAAAACAGTTATTCCACTCAATCTCGTTGTACACGCCTCGTCGGCTATCAACTCATGTAGGACTTGATTTTGTGGAATAACTGTTAATTATGCCACGAGCCAGAATATGCCCCTTTTTTGTTTGTTTGTTTTTTAATATTTTCTTCCTAATTTGGTCTTAATCATTTTCCCCCCACCAGCCAGTTCTCCCCTATAAAACAACAACTACCAGCCAGGATATGTGAAGGCTGATATGCATTTCCTCCACAGCAGCACAGGGTGATATAACACACACTGAGAAAAGCGTTATCTGCCCTCTTCTGCATACATGACCTCACAGGTGCCCACGATTGGCTCGTGTCCCTGGGACTGACGGCGGAGATGGAGTATGTCATCGTTCCCACTCAAAAAGCATTCCCGCATTCCGTAGCACTTTATTTCAGGCAGCACGGTGGTGTAGTGGTGAGCACTATCGCCTCACAGCAAGAAGGCTCTGGGTTCGAGCCCAGTGGCCGACGGGGGCCTTTCTGTGTGGTGTTGTTTGCGTGGGTTTCCTCCAGGTGCTCCGATTTCCCCCACAGTCCAAAGACATGCAGTTAGGTTAACATGGGATGACCTTGGGCTTAAGTGCCCAAGAGTGGTGGCATGCACGTACACAGTGGCTTTGCTCTCCGATGATGATGATGAACTAAATTTTGTTGTACATTTGTGCAGTGACAATAAAGGCATTCTATTTGATCTCTTGTTAGACTCCTGGCTCCGGATGGAGACAGAATTGTTGAGATTCAGACTCACGATTTTCCATCCGTTAGCTCTCACAGCTTCTTTTTATCATTTGTGTAGTAACAATTTACTTGTTGTATCGCAAATGCTCCAAATAAACAGTGTAATCATTGATATGATGGAGTTTCCAGTGTCACCACTTTGTAACAGCCAGAGGTAAAGCTGTTCCTTTCATGACACTAAAGACTTTAGGATTGTGGACTTTGTGGTTTTTCAGTAACATGACAAGCATATTTTGTCTTATTAACTTCAAGAGGTTGGGGAGAGGATGACTACAAGATATTTAACAGTTATTCCACGAAATCGAGTCATACATGAGCTGATAGCCGACGAGACGCGTAGCGCCAAGTCGGCGATAAGCCATGTATGATGAGATTGAGTGGAATAACTGTTTCATTCTATCCACATTCACTGGATTTTGAGAAACAGAGCATTTTTATTTTTT
>JAOANJ010000003.1:53831962-53842600 GCA_026413345.1 Ariopsis seemanni | reverse complement strand
TACAATGAGTGCAGCTTTATAAGGAAATGAGCTGTAGGTTTTACTGAGCATCTTGCAGAACCAGCCACAGTTCTTCTAGACACTTTGTCACACTCGCTTCTTAATTTTGCCCCAAAACCCAGTAGCCTTCATTATGTTTTCTTTTTTAATCTGAAAAGTGCTTTCTTGTGTAATATGCTGGTCTGATAGAAACTTTTTTTTTTCTATCACATTGAATTTCGTGCTGGAAAACCCCCCGAACGTTTGGAACTCTAAAATATTTTTGCAACGTTTTGACTTGATAATGTATAAGTCATAAAATCGAAATTGATCACAAAAAAAAAAAAAAAATAGGCAGCCTCAGCCTTTTGCACAGGACTATGAAGGAAGAACAAAAAGAAATTGTTCTAAACAGGACAATTAAAACTCACTTTGCATGAGGATCAGGTTGCGTACGTATATCTCATCAAATTGTGTAAGTCGTCAGAGGGTGTTTGGAAAAATTCGTCTGCCACATCATCAGCGTGTGACTCAGCAGCCGAGCTGCAAAGTCATCTGTTAAAATGAGTCAGTTTGAAAAGTGTCCCGACACAACCTTATGTAAGTGTTTTATTCCTTTTATACCACATCAACCTGCCAGTGATTACGATTTCACAGTTATTAAAGAGTTCCACATTGTCCTATTTATCAATTTATAGCTACTTGTGATGCCATGGAAGGTCCTTGAAACAACTTAGTTTCACTTATCACTTATGTTACAGCAGCTGTAAACAGTCGTTCCGTCTTTGCTTTCTCCTACCCTGTGTCCGAAATCGCACCCTACTCACTATATTAGCCAGGACGGCATGTTGTAGTGCTGTCCGAAACCTTCGTGAGAATTATTATAGCGCACTCAAAGTATCCCATAATGCATCACGAAAAGTAGTATCCAACGATGGTCACTAACCAAAGCAATATATCCTATCATGCATTGCGGTCATGCTGAAAGAAATTAAATTAAAAGTCTCAAATTTGATTTAATAAAAGGCAGCGGCAAAGAAGAAAGAAAGTATTCAGCCTTGATTTAAAAGAACTGAAAGATGCAGGTAGTTTGTATTGAATAATGTGGGAAATGGATTTATCACAAAAACACATATGTATTTATTATTTTGAAACCCACCAGCCGACTGATCTGGCACGTTTTAATCGTGCGACAGTAATGACATAAATACCAGCGCGACGGAGTAGTGTCCGAAAGCGGTTTTATTTTTTTCCATTTTACCAATGAGCTCACTGTATAGTCCTCTATCTAGTAATTCCCTATGTAGGGAGTAGTGAACAAGTGAGTGAGGGATTTCGGACACAGGGCTAGAAAGAGTTAATGATTGGACAGAGTATCTGTTGGCCGAAAAGGTGACGGATCCTACTTTATCACTACTAATTTGCTTATTAGATTTGCGGCGAGATAAATGGGGTTACTCGGTATATCGTATGCTGCCTGATGATATTACAGTTCCAAGTTGCGATTTCATAGCATACTGGTTTTTTTTTTTTCTCATTCTTTTAATTTAAATTTTTAAGTGTATTGCTTTGTGTGTTTATTTATTTATTTAAAGGATTTATTGCTTCATGCACATGCTCCGAAGTATTTTTGGAGGGATGCAAATACTGGTAAATAATACTAGGTATCAATAATCACTAATCAGTTACTAGTGATTAAATAGCAAGTGTAAGGGAAGTGATTTCTCACTTTATTTGTCAGGGCACAAGGAATAATTAATATTAATGTCAGCGTGTATGTACAGTAGTTCAACATTAAATCATAATAAGGGGCCATGAAACAATGTCGTCACAATAATTTCAGTTTATTTTTTAAAATTTATGAAATAACTGTAACGCCTTATTACTCACTGCTAACGTGGTAAGTAATTCAGGATTTGGAATTTAAAGTGCTACCATTTTAATTTGCTTTAATACAGAAGAGCATTACTGACCACAGCCACTCAAATGTTTTGGAACACTTGGAGTTTCTTATCCAGTAGTTTTATCCCCATTTAATCACTTTCACTGCCACAGACCAAACAAAACGATCCAGAATAGCAGTTAAATAAGTGACTCGAAATCTTTATAGAATATATTACCTGCTCGCTCTCAGATCCTAAAGCAACTCTGAATGAGTGATTCATTAAAAGGCAGGCACTTAGAGGCTGAACATGTAAAGCCTAAAGGTAATATACTATCAAACAGCATGAATATACATACAGTACCGGTCAAAAGTTTGGACTCGGACTTATTCATAGGTTTTTCTTTATTTTGTATTTTCTACATGAGAGAACAATACTGAAAACATCAAAACTATGAAATAACATCTGGAACAGATATGGAGTTATGTGGTAAAGAAAAAAGTGTGAACAATTTTACAAAAGTAGTCACCTGGAATGCTTTTCAGTTAACAGGTCTGCCTCGTCAAAAGTTAATTAGTTCAATTTCTTGCCTTCTTAATGTGTCTGAAATCATTAAATAGTAAATAATAAAAATACAGTAAAAAGCCCTATTTAACATCTCAACTGTAGTAATCCATATTATGTCAAGAGCCGAACAACTAAGTAAAGAGAAACGACATCCATCATTACTTAAGACATGAATAAGTGACTTTTAATTCATAAAATAAAGAAAAACATTTAATTCGAAGGTGTCTAAACTTTTACCTGGTACTGTACTGTATGTGAAAGAGTTATGAGGTATAAATGGATTTAATTATTTAAACCAACTACAAAATAGCAGTGATTTATATTTCTGATCCTAGGAGCAAATTTGATGTAACTGATGAAGGCTGATTTACAAACTTTTTTTAAAACAAAATTAGAAAAAAAAAAGATTTCAAATAATTTTTATTCGCTTTTTGAACATACAACAAGGATTTACTGAACAGTACGAATAACTCGACAGGTATTTTTTGATCAATGTTAATTCAGTAAAACGAGCAACAAAATAGATGAATTTTCACAAGCTACTTGTAATGTAGTAGGAATCCGCAAACTTTAAGTAGTGCAATAAAAATAAATTTGTTGAAAGAGTTCTTCATTAAAAATAAATGTATTTTCAAAATAATTTTAAAAAATAATAATTTTAATGTCAAGTTGCAGTTCAGCTGTTGCACAATTAATTTCTTGACAAAAACCAAAGCATTAAAAAGCTAAATATGGAGTAACAGTGTATTTCATTTCCCGATCTCATTGACGTATTTTTCTTTTAGCAACACTGCCAGTCAAAAGTTCCTGAACACCCTGTATTAAAGAAAAAAAATTAAATAACCATCATTGAAAAATTAAAAAATTTGGCCAAACAATTAGTATAAATGAATTGAAAATTATTATTATTATTATTATTGAAATAATAAATGTTTCCTATGACTGTGTTACTGGAACAATCGAGCTCTAATCTAATAAGTAAAGCTACTCTGTGCATTAAACACACCACACACAGTACTGCGCAGAAGTCTAAGGCACATGTAAAGACATGCTGTAGAGCAAAGATGCCTTCAAAAATAATAAAATGAAATGTTTTTACATCAATTCAATTCAGCTTTATTGTCATATGTACTTGAGAGAGTGTCACACAGTACAGTGAAATTCTTATTCTGTGAATCCTCCAGCAACATTACCTAAACATGAACAAAGACATTAAAAAAACAAAACAAAAGAAAGTAATTGACGTTAAATAATAAAGTAATGAACATAAAGAAATTAAAGCGATAGTAAGTAATTCAAAACAAGGACATAAATCGTAAGAAAGGTGCAGTAAAGTGTCGGTGCAAATAAATAAGTAGTTCAGTGCAAACTCTACAGGACTGGGGTAGACTTGGGGCAATTACGTGAAATTCAATTACGATTACTTCTAAAGTTTAGATTACAATTATGATTACATCACATGTACCACAATTACGATTATAGCAAATACTATGCAAAATTCTGTTATGGACAAGTTCTTCTGACCTATTTGAGGACAAATTTGGGCACTTATGAGCAATACTATTCAATGAATCAAATGATGAAAATAAAGGAGAAAAAGAAGAAGAATGTTAGTTTTATTTGCAACATTTATTCTAATTTTTCATCATGTATGTTTTCACATATAGTCTCTATCATTAACGTAAAATGTAATGTAAAACTGGCCAGTGTACATTCAAGTGCAAGAGACTATATGTGAAAACATACATAATTTCTTTCTTCTGTTTATTATGAGCAGATCGGTTGATATGCGTGCGCTGTAGTGCATACACAGGAAAAATGACTGAGCAGTTTTTTCCAGAGTTAAAAGTATTTTCCTCAAAATAGTTAATTTTGTTCTATTTTGAGTTTAGAGAGTAAAATGTGGAGTTGGAGCAAAATTACAGAGTAATTGTGTAACAGAGTTGGTTGTGGCTCTGAACTGAGTAAAATAGTACAAGAGTTAATTTCAAGACACACTAAAGAGTCAAAATACCAAAATAAAGTCAAATCCCAGATAAATGAAGGTGTTGTAAAAAACAGTTTTAGAACTTTGTTGGAATGTGTGAAAAAACATGACCGTGACCTGATGGGATTAAGAGTTGGCAGTGGGAGGGGTTTTCACGCTTCTCATTGAATGGAATGGAATTTTTTACTCTTCTCGTTGAATACCCCTTCCACTGCCAACCCTTTAACCCAAAACAACAGGACATAATTTTTGTTGATGGCCAGTTATTTGTCGAAATCAGTGGAGCAGATTTAAGATTTTGTGCTCGATCCATTCCTAAGACTGAATAGAATCAGCTCAATTGACCAAAACGGTTCGACACAATGGTTAAGGTCATGTTTTTCCACACATTCAAACGCAGTTCTAAAACTGCTTTTTACAACATCATCTTCATTTATCTGTTATTTTTTTTAAAGTATAATCATGACATCCTGAGATATTATTGTAGCTGAACTTGTGCTGAATACAAAAAAAGTTATATGACTTTGAAACTACTGCTTAGATTTGTTGAAATTGATGATAAAATCAGAGCATACATATATATAGTAATAAATGAAACGAAGTCAGTATTTGGTGCGATGAATCTTTGCTTTAAAAAAAAAATAGTAGTCTGAGGTCTAGTGAGTGCAGTTTTGTGTGGAAATGAGCTGTAGGTTTTACTGAGCATCTTCCAGAACCAGCCACAGTTCTTCTGGACACTTTGTCACATTTTCATCTTATTTTTGCAGCAAAACCCAGCAGCCTTCATTATGTGTTTTGGTCTGAAAAGTGTCTCTTATGTAAGATGCTGCTTTCTTTACTGATATACAGATGTTTTTCTGTCACATTTATGCACAAGTTGTGCTTGAAAACTAACGACTGGAATCTTATATAAAATATTTTTGTACTGATTTGATAATGTCGAAGTTATAAAATAAAAATCTATAGCAAAGATTGTACTTAAAACAAGAAAATAGGGTGCATAAGACTTTTGCACAGGAATATATACAGTACCAGTCAAAAGCTTGGACACGCCTTCTAGTTCAGTGTTTTTCTTTATTTTTATTAATTAAAAGGCACTTCATGTCTTAACCAAGGCTAATGATGGGTTATTTTGTTGCTCTTGTTTTACTGAATTAACACTGAGCAGAAAATACCTGTGTAGTTATTAGTACTGTTGAGTAAATCATTGCCGTATGTTCAAAAAGCAAATGAAATATTTCGTCTAATTTTGTAAAAAACAGTTTGTAAATCAGCCTTCGTCAGTTACATCAAATCTGCTCCTAGGATCTGAAATATTGTATAAATCACTGCTATTTTGTAGTTGGTTTGAAATAATGAAATCCATTTATACCTCATAACTCTTTCATATACAGTCTGAAAGTTTAAAAAAAGATAAAAGTTTAGACACACCTTCCAATTCAATGTTTATTTATTTTCATTAATTAAAAGTCGCTTCTTCATGTCTTAAAGTAATGATGGATGTCGTTTCTCGTCACTCAGTCGAGCGGCTCTTGACATAATATGGATCACTACAGTTGTGGTGTTGAATAGGGCTATTTATTATTTGTATTTTTATTATTTACTGTTTGATTTCAAACGCATTAAGAAGGCAAGAAATTGCACAAATTAACTTTTGACGAGGCACAGTGGGTAACTGAAAAGCATTCCAGGTGACTCCCTCATGAAGCTGGTAAAGATGATGACAATAGTCTGTAAAGCGTCATCAAGGTAAACGATGGATACTTTGAAGAATCTAAAATACGAAACATATTTTTGTTTTTTAACCCTTTTTTATTTACCACGTAATTCCATATATTTTCCAGATGTTATTTTGTAGTTTTGATGGCTTCAGTATTGTTCTACAATGTAGAAAATACAAAATACAGAAAAACCTATGAATGTGCAGGGGTGTATAAACTTTTGACTGGTCCTATATGACACATGATGATCCTGTTTTGATGATTTTTTTTTTTTTTTCCCCCTCATGTGAAATCCTCTCACATGATTAATCTGCTCAGCTTTGTCAATCTTGTGATAAAGTTGAGTTGTTCAGTATGATTTCAGTGTCTGCTTTAAATAAACGAGATTGTTTTCAGCTACATTTTTTTAAAATCAGATCCAAAACATTTATGGTTTAAAAATAAATTCTAAATTCCAAGTAATTGTTTTCATGTAATTTTTTTGTTGTTTATTTCCATTCACAGTGAATAAACACGTCCTGTTCATTGAAAAGAAGAAGATCCGATCTCTTTAAACACGGACCAAACACTTTTTGGAGAATTTCAGACTCCTGTATTTAAACATGTGCTGTTTCAGATCGTGGCTAAGACGTGTGTGAGTGTGAGATACGAGTAAGGGCACTGATCTACGCTGAACTTAACTGAAAGGTCAAGATTATATGAAGCGTGACGACACGCAGCAGTGGAACCCGACGCCCCGAGATCATTCCACAGCATGACGGATTGAGAACTACACCGAGAAGCAATACAGCTGATCATTTAGATACGTTTGTCTGGGTTTAGATATCTTTTCTTATAAAAATACTTACGGAAAATAAAATAAATGTAAAATTATTCGGAAAAAAAAGCTTAATGTTGAAATGGCTGAATTGCAACAGTGTTTTATTGAACTTTATTTTTTTAATTGAAAGACGTTAAAAGCTCATTAAAATCACACAATATTGTTAATTTAGAATTCTCAGCTTCAATTGATTGAAGTTTTTTTTTTTTTAATTGTTCATTTGAAAAAGTGGTGATGAAATTTCCAAAGAATAAGTACAGTTTAAGATCTCACTTTACAAGTAACCGAGTAAATTCATATTTTGTTTTGATGATCTAATATTCTTGAGCAGAAATCACATCACTTGAGTCTAAAAATAATTCATTACTTAAGCATTGAGTTTATTTATAAAAGTTGCTGATGCATCGTTTAGGAAACATGCAGATGAGAAGTAAGTGATGTAAGTGTAATGTTCTATAAATGGCACTGTCTGTGACTATTAATAAATTATAAATCAGTTTGTAAACTATTAACAAGGCTGCAGTCAACAGTTATATATGATAATTGATTATTCTAGTGACTATTTGATTAGTCAAATAGTTGGATTGCTTAAAAATTTATATACACACATACAGTATATATGTGTGTGTGTGTGTGCGACAAGTTGTCTATAATCCATGTACGATGAGATTGAGTTGAATAACTGTTTTATTCTATCCACATTCACTGTATTTTGAGAAACGGAGCATTTTTATTTTTTGCAAATTCGATAAATAAAAACTTTATACAAAACGTCCGACAAAATGATTTCCGCTTAGAATGTAAACAAACCGGCGAAATGACAGGAACAATTTGTGAAAAATGCGATAATAATTCTTGAAAAAAACATTCTTACAAAATCATTTATGAAAATAACAAAGCTATTTCTCTACTTATCCTCCATTTAAGTCTAAACACTTCTGTAAGTGATCTTTCCATCAGAGAATTCCTTCTTTTTATTCCTTTTTTTGAATTCTTTTGAATTCCTTTTGAAATTATAACGTCTGTCTTAGAACTTTTTGACTTACCCTCATATACACACACACATATATATATATATAGTGTGTGTATGTATATATGTATCTTGTTTTGGCAGCATTTCTATTAACTAATACTCCTACAGAACCTGTAATTAATTCACTCACACGCCTCTCGAACTGTAATACAACATTACTGACGTTTCACAGAGAATTTTTCACAACATGAGAATATTATCAAATGCTTATGTTGACCAAATGAGACACCCAAACTAATGTAACATAAAGTAATCCTGAAAGTATTCTGTATAAGTGGTTCTCGCGCACTTTTTTTTTTTAAATCAACAATATCCACTGGTTGTGTCTCTAACTGAAACACACTGAGGCGAAATTATTTTTGTTTCCTGTGTGTGGATAAATGTATTTGGGAGAAACATCATCCACATAGCACACGTCTGAGGAGTAAGTCAGTGCGTGAGAAGGCATATGTTACTGTTTGGCTTAAACACTTGAAACAGTACCACACTGTATATAGAATTAAACTCGCTCACTTCTTCCAGCTTGTCCCGCTTATGCGTGTGGGGTCGCTGCCGTGTGAGCCCTATTGATCCACGGCATATTAATTGGAGCATAGTTTTGCGCCGGATGCCCTTCCTGCCACAACCCTGCCATTTCCAAGCTTGTGAAACAACCATTCACACACACATTCACACTTGTGGGCAATTTAGAGTAGCCATTTATCCTAACCGCATGTCTTTGGACTGTGAGGGAAACCGGAGCACCCGGAGGAAACCCATGCAGACACGGGGAGAACATGCAAACTCTACACAGAAAGGCCCTCGCCGACCACTAGGCTCGAACCCAGAACCTTCTCGCCGTGAGACGACAGTGCCACCCCTCTATACTGGCTCTCTAACCCGAGGAAAAACAACCCAGTTCTTCAAAGACTCACAAATTGAACCAACTCCGAACCTGGACTAGCACCTAGAGCTTGCTGGTGGAAAGGTGGTATCGGATTACCTGTAATGTGCCCATTGTGTTCTTTTAGTTCATGGGCTTTTACCCATTGATTCCCACTCTTCTTGTATATATGGACCTCATGATTGTTCGGACTTATAGCAATTTCTAAGGAAAGGAAAGAAAAAAAAACAACAAAAACACACGACATGATGCATTTCGACCGTCTATTGTCGATAATGAAAATATCATTTAAAACCTTGATGATGATGGATCTGTAACTTACGAGTCCTGTCCCTGTTCCATGCATGGCATGTAATGGGCTCCAAGAGAAACTGGTGTAGTGACATTTTATTCTTTTGTAGCTCTGTTAAAAAAATAAAAAATACAAAATTTTAAAAAATTGATATTTTATAGACGACTGAACAATTCAGTGGTTTCAGCTAAATTGAGAAAACGTCAATAATAACAACAAGATAAGACAGGCTTCCTGGTATACTATAGATAATTCAACAATTAATAAGACAAAAAAAGAAAAGAAAAAAGAAAAAAAGGAGACCGAGCATTACTGATTTAACCAGCAGAACAAGAAATTCACTCAATGGCCTCTTGTCAGTTTCAGGGCGTGGAGCTCCTTCAGCTAATGATGTAGTTTAGCCGGTTAGCTAAGCTAACTGCTAATGCCGCTAGTTTGTATATGTGCTCGGCTGCTAGCTAACAAGGAGCTAAACAAGCTAACAGGCTAACGGCGTCAAGTTACAAAGCTATGGCTGATGCTTCCCGAGCTAGCCAAGTTAGCTGAACAAATAAGAATATAACCGGGAAAAAATATATTAAAACTGCGCTCACCAACAAACCGTACAAATTTGATTAATAGACTGTAAGATAGATTAAATAATTTCCCTGAAGCTGAAGGGAAGGAGGGCCTGGGACACTGCCTGCCTGCCCGGCTCCTCTCTTCTCTTCCCGGATACACAGGCACAGAAAGCGGCGCCCAGGGCAGGAAGGCCTCGGGCTGCACTGCTCCACAATAAAACACACTTACACCTGAAGAGTCGGGCTCGGGTTGTAAAATATCCGCAAGATGCTTTTCTGCTTCTTTAGTTTTTTCGGACGGACTTGAATTCGCGGACTCTGGCCAGTCGACACGAATTCACTCCGGCGGCTGCTGCTGCTCGCTCTGTGCCGACTTTAGCTTCCTAATCTCAGGCTGTCAGGAATCCAGGAAATGGCAGCGGCACATCACTGCGCATGCGTACGCACAGGACTCCAGGAGCATCATTTACCAGAGTCTACCAAATGTGCTGTCGTGACGCAGATAGGGATAGACAGACAGGAGGTAGAATATTTGGGAAAGACCACTTTTTATCTCACACAGAGCACAGTTTAGAGTTGGAAACACCAAACCAAACCAATACTAGGACCTAAACTTCTTTCACTATTACTACTGCTGCAACAGGTTGCCATAAATATTATTTATTTATTTATTTATTTATTGCACATAGGCCAATTTCTGGGGTGGCACAGTGGTGTAGTGGTTAGCGCTGTCGCCTCACAGCAAGAAGGTCCCGGGTTCGAGCCCCGTGGCTGGCGAAAGACATGCAGGTTAGGTTAACTGGTGACTCTAAATTGACCGTAGGTGTGAATGGTTGTGTGTGTCTATGTGTCGGCCCTGTGATGACCTGGCGACTTGTCCAGGGTGTACCCCGCCTTTCGCCCGTAGTCAGCT
>JAOANJ010000003.1:51413658-51429400 GCA_026413345.1 Ariopsis seemanni | reverse complement strand
AACTGGCATCTGTTTCTCGTCTTGGGGGCTCGAAAAGATAACCATTTACTCCGGAATATCCTTGATAATCATCTGCCACTTCATCCGACATATAAGAATCCCAATCACTATCAGAATTCTCTCCAAAATGTGATTCCATATCGAGACTGGTCTCACCACTGCTGCGTACGGGAACGAAATTGATACCTGGATTGTTACACATGTGATGTCACACACCCCTTCGGGATTTTCCGGTTCAGTCTCGGCAGATTCCATAGAAATCGGCTGATCTTATTGATTTTCCTTTAATTTATGGTCTTTTGGATCAGCTATAGCTTGAAAACACATGGTCAATCAACATAATGATTGCTTTGTACAAAGGAAAAAAGTGTGGTTTAGGGACATTACATTCACTTTAAGAAATCTACAGTAAAACAGTCAACTACAGCCTTGATTAATTTGATTGCGTGTCGCTGATATATGAGAAGAAGAATTAGTTTTTGGTGAATTTTTCATCAAACAATGAGGGTGAATACTTTTGCAATCACAACTGTTGTCCATGCCTGTTCTTTGTTACTGTTAAGAATTTTGGTGGAAGGGGCGGGGTGGGACAGGAGGGTTTAGATGTCCATTGATATGAAGAATAATGCTATATGAACAAAAATCTGTTTGATCAACTATAATGTTCAAAAATGTAGGTGTGGTCATCTTTTGTAATTTCATCATATAATATAGTCATATCGAATAGTTTGTCCTGGGCCTTGGAAATATGCATGGTAGGCATGTTTTTTTTACAAAATCCCAATTCTGTCCATATCCATTCTATCTCGTTAGGCTGCAAAATGTGCAAAAGTAAATACTTATGTAAACCACAGTACATCAGTATTTCAGGGCTTTTTCAGCATTCGTAAGTAAATGAATATTTTAACTTAAGGCTTCTGTGTCTCCATCTCCTGGTGTAGTTACAGTGAAGGCAGCAGATCCTGGAATCAATCATACTTTGATACAGTTACAGGAGGATGTGGGTGGGGGTTATGACACAGGAAGATTTTTTTTTCTTTTTGATACGATGCACCTGCTCAATTTCTTGGTACTCACAGAAATAGCAACATTCAGTTTAGATTACACTGCCTGCTAAAACACCTGACAAAATTATAATAGTGTGCAAAGTGTCCGATGAAAAATAAAGATAAAGTGAGCCATGGGAGGGGTGCGGGTTAGAGGCAGAATACACACTTTTGTTTTTGTTTAATGCTTTAACACCGTGGGGACAGGGGGCCACAATGATACATTTCCATAGAGCCGCTGTACAAAAACCTCCCTGCATTTACTGTTTGTGTTAGTCGATCAGAGAACTGGAACACGTGGTTTATTTCACATCAATTTAAACTTCCAGTCTCTACATATTCTTTTCAGTATGCAACTTTCTTTTTCTACTCATTATTGATGATTTTATTTTATTTTTCCATCATGGAAATGCACACTGCTGCATCTTAGCTCTTCTTTATTTATTTATTTTTCTCATGACACATCACTGAAAACTTTAAACCAAAGTGCTTTTTAATTGGAAATCATTCTGGATCTGCTTTGTTTTGTGTTTTTATCTTTTATTATGGAATACCATGAGGACATGATGCATATTTTGAAGCACTGCTTTACAATGTGACACTGGCTCTCAAGCATATTTTGGAGCTGGAACAAAACTGACCGTTTTAGGTAAGTCCACTCGTTTCAAATTTTAACATGTAGCTTGTAACATAGTTTACGTCTGTGTTTACAAATTTGTACATCTAAAATCCATTTTTATTGAGCGACATCAGCCCTAAGCAGATTCTGCAAAATGCAATTATGCCAGGTTTTTAAAGCTAGCATAAGAAAGATCGAAGAAATTTGTTTGCACAAGTATACTGTGCCAACGCGTATCAAGCATACTTTGGAGCTGGAACAAAACTCACAGTTTTAGGTAAGAAAGTTTGGCCCTGTAATTGTCAACTATGTTTAATTAATGGAAATGCATGAAGTGGTCATTCATTAGATAATGAAGAATGTAACTTTGCTTTGACTTAATGGTTCCAGATTGTTTCTTTATGCGCCAATGGCTACTCTCTGAGCCAGTAATGTTCTCTATTTAATGTACCGTTTCACTTCGCCATAGCAGCAACCAGGAGAAATTATATAGTCATATAGTTTTAGAGAGTTGAGAAAAAAAATAGCATTAGAAAGATCTAGGAAATTTGTTTGCACAAGTATACTGTGCCAACGCCAATCCAGCATACTTTGGAGCTGGAACAAAGCTCACAGTTTTAGGTAAGAAAGTTTACTTCTTGAAATTTCCAACAATGTCAAATTTATTTTTGATGGTCATGAAAATTCTGAAGTATTCCAGTTTTTTGGATTTAAATGAATGATTTGAGACCTTTTCTGTGCTAGTGGTTCAAGTCTAGGTCATATTTTACTTCTGTAGCAATGTTTTGTTCAGCTGTTAGAACAATCGAGATGTTTTTTTCTTCCTAAAGTTGTGAACCATCAGATACAATGTGAATGTATGGGAAATTTTGTCAAGCTAGTTTCACAGTATTAGCATTAGAGAGATCTGGGAAATTTGTTCATACAATCATACTGTGACAGCGGTGGTTATCAAGCATACTTTGGAGCTGGAACAAAGTTAACCGTTTTAGGTAAGAATGTTTTGATCTTGTAATTATCACCAATATAAGATTGTAAAATTGCATTGCTAATTGGAAATCTGAACTGTTCATCCATTAGGCATTGCAGAAAAACATGTAGTATAGATTAATATTTCACTCAGCCTTAGCAGGACCCAGGAGGTTTGTTTGTTTGTTTGTTTCATTATATAAAAACTAGAGAGTTGAGGCAAAAATCTAGACAAATAGCATTAGAGCAATCTGAAAAATTTGTTCACACAATCATACTGTGACAACCGTGATCAAGCATACTTTGGAGCTGGAACAAAACTCACAGTTGTAGGTAAGATCATTTTGGTTTTAAAATCATTGCATGTTTTATTTCGAGACAAGGCTACTGTATATGAAAATTTTATCAAGTCAGGTTGACACAGTTAGCATTAGAGAGATCTGGGAAATTAGTGAATGGAATCAGACTGTGAACTTCAATGATCCAGCATACTTTGGAGATGGAACAAAACTCACAGTTTTAGGTAAGAAAGTAAAGAATACTAAAAAAAAATCTACTAAGCAAACACCAGTGTGAAATATCATGCATCACTGTAATTATATAAAAAGCCATTAGAGCGTGAATCGAGACGCACTTTTTGATATGACACCCAAATGCTGTGCCAATTATGAAGCCTATTTCGGCAACGGCACAAAATTGACCGTTCTTGGTAAGTACTGCTTGTGCTTTGTTTAAAATGTTTCTAGCCATTCTTGCTGTAGGAAGGAACAGGTTTATACAAGTGGTATTACAAGAACTCTTTAGGCAAATCAGGCAAATCTGATCCTGTTCAAGGCCCAGGAGCCAGTTAGACAATAGGGATCCTTCATTTAAGTCATTTTCACTACAAACTTTCACCTTGTGACTATAGAAACCCAGTTTACTTTTGGTAAAGGAACAATTACTGATATAAGTAAGAAATATCAACTTGCTCTATAAATGCTCATAACTGTTAAGGTTTACTGTGTTGATTATAGGAAAATGTGTGATGTACAAACATAGAGAGTCAGACAAGCAAAGCAGGCAGTAATTCTCTAAGATAAGATGTAGACATTTACGATACAGCCCTGAAACTCTGTGCTCATATTCACAAGCATATTTTGGAGCAGGCACCAAACTCACCGTTATAGGTAAGAAAAAATACAATAAAACTCAATATTGTGTATGTATTGTATAACAGAAGGGCTACACTGAGGGTCACATTGAGGGTTTTGCACAAAGAGTGGAGGTTTTTCAGTAGCTTAGTGTCAACGTGTCGAACTACAATCCTGCATACTTTGGCAGTGGAACTAAACTCACAGTAAGAGGTGAGAAAATTTGATTCAACTTTTCAAATGCATGATAACGGTTTCTTAGAAGTCTTAAAGCAATCTGAGCAAAAACTTCTTCGATTCAAAATTATAAAGGGGCTCATGTGCTGATAATATCATGTCCTTTCTTTAATCAAGTATGTTAAAATTCTGCTACAGTACCATACATCTATTTGCTATAGTGTATGGTAATATTATAGTAAAATGTATAGCACTATAGAGATAAGTTGAGGTTTTTTCAGTAGCTTAGTGTCAGTGTGATAACTACGATCCTGCTTACTTTGGCAGTGGAACTAAACTGACAGTCCGAGGTGAGAAAGCTTAATTATATATATATATTTTTAAAGTATGATATACATAAAGGATTCAGTTTCATTGTTTGTATTTATTATATTTCTGAAAGAGATAGCTCATTTGAGCTGCGTTTCGAGAAATCTGTAGTTGAAACGCTATTCTGAGGAAAAGACCTTCTTTACAGGGTTGATAAGCTTGCTATAAAAATGTACAAATGATGTACATGTGTTGCACAAAAGTAATTCAGCAGTAGGCAGATGATGGATTTTGTGGACTATTTGCACATGATGCTTGGTTGATTTCATTCGTGAGTTTGTACACTGTGTCTCTGGGACCGGTCAAGCTTACTTTGGTGGAGGAACCAAGTTAACAGTTCTTGGTAAGAAATATCATGTTACTAATCAATTGCAATAGCTCTTTAATATCATCAGCATATAGCTTTGCTTATCTAGGGCATTGAAAAATGTTCAGTCCTTCGGGAGTTTTTCAGTAGCTGAGTATCAGTGTGACAGGCAACTATCCTGCTTTCTTTGGCAGTGGAACTAAACTGACAGTCAGAGGTGAGAATGCTTAATTATATATTGTTTTAAAAGTATGATATATATGTATATAAAGGATTAAATTTCAGTGAGACAATTTATTATGTTTCCTGAAAGAAGTTGCTCATTTCATCTAGCTGTTGTTTATTTTTCTTTTTAACCTACAATTAAAATACTACAAGGAGAAAGCTTACTTATCGATTTGCTCCACTTGCTATACAAATATGCACATGATGTACGTGCGATGCACAAAAAATAAGCAAGCAATAGATTGTATAGACTATATGGCACATGATGGTTGGGTGATTTCATTCGTGAGTTAGTATGCTGTGTCTCTGGGGCCAATCAAGCTTATTTCGGTGGAGGAACCAAGTTAACAGTCCTTGGTAAGAAATATTACGTTACTATTCGATGGCAATTCCTCTTGAATGTCAAGGTTATACAGAAGGTAATTCTTTTAGGGCATAAAAATATTCAGTCCTTCAGGAGTTTTTCAGTAGCTTAGTATCAGTGTGACAAGCACCTATCCTGCTTACTTTGGCAATGGAACTAAGCTTACAGTAAGAGGTGAGAACGTTTCATCAACTGTTTTAAAAAGCATGGCTAATGTTTTGTTGTTTCTTTAAAAAGCTTTAAAACAATGTGAACCAATTGTGTCCAGTTTGCTGAACAAAATTTATTGTTATAAAGAACTTCTGTCATAGAGCGTAGATATGATGTACATTGTAGAAATGTGATGCATACAAAATAATCAAGCAAATGATAGATTGTACAGACTATATAGGAGTTGGTGGATAGATGATTTCATTAGTGAGTTTGTGCACTGTGCCTCTGGGAACCGCGAAGCTTACTTTGGTGGAGGCACCAAGTTAACAGTTCTTGGTAAGAAATATTATGTTACTAATCAATAGCAGTGATTATGATAAACATTGAGTTTTGGAGACATTCAGTGTATGATGTGAAAAGCAGACAAATCCTGAAGGGTTATGTTAAAAAAAAAAAACAGCAGACAAATTTGTTCTACAGCAAAGAGCATGAATGCACTTCAAGCCCTTTCTTTCTTAAGTGTTCATGTTGTGCTAATGGATACAATCCAGCTTACTTTGGTGAAGGAACCAAACTAACCGTTCTTGGTAAGAAACATAAACTTGCTCTATAGATTCACTAAACTCAGTCTGCTTACACTGTGCTTGTTTTAATGTAAATGTCTGATACTGTAAACAACACTGAAATATCGAGGGTAATTCTCTAAGCTGAAGCATAGACGTTAAAGATACAGCTTTGAAACTCTGTGCTCTACAACGCAAGCATATTTTGGAGCAGGCACTAAACTCACTGTTTTAGGTAAGAAAAAAATGCATATCTGTACTGTATATCTTCTTAAGAACATAGAAATGTTGCCATTATTACTGTACTGCATAATAGCAGAGCTTCATTGAGATTCACATTCATTTTGCGTAAAAAGAGTGGAGGTTTTTCAGTAGCTCAGTGTCAGTGTGACAACGACAGATCCTGCATACTTTGGCAGTGGAACTAAACTCACGGTTAGAGGTGAGAAAATATGATTTTCGTATGATTAATATTTATTTGTGAGGTGTATACGAAGGCCTAAAGCACTGTGAACAGTTTGCATTTTTAAGTTGAACTCAGATATATTTCTAATCATGATTATAAAGGGTTTTTTTCACCTCGTAAAAGAGTCACTCGGTGTGCATGAGAAACATTATGGTAAAGGTTCTTGAGAAAATTTGCAATTAAAGGTGCAATGTAAAGATTTCAATGTGAGCATCCATGTAAGCCTACCGGTAAGTGCTGCAGGCTGTTTTAATCTTACTGCTGTTCAGTGTGAACACTCAGCCTGCATACTTCGGCCAGGGGACCAAACTCACAGTTCTTGGTAAGCTTACGTGTTTTATTCAGGTTAAGCAGTTTAATGTCGACTTAGCATTCTTGGTAAGAACTACTAAATCTCTCGATAAATCTCCTGAGCTAATACAGCTTTAGGTGTGAAAGAAATGCATCACTTGTTTGATGTAAATGGCTAAAAAAAAAACACTAAGCGAAGTCTAGGTGTTAAAGATACTGGTACAGGCTTGAAACTCTGTGCTCTGGTTTGCAAGCATATTTTGGAGCAGGCACCAAACTCACCGTTTTAGGTAAGGAAAACCAAATCTTGAAGATAATTTCTTACAATCCTCTAAAAATCATCATTGTGTAATAGCAGAGCTGTATTAGTTTTGCACAAAGATTGAGGGTTTTTCAGTTGCTTAGTGTCAATGTGACAGGCTACAATCAAGCGTACTTTGGTGGTGGAACTAAACTCACAGTCAGAGGTGAGAAAGTTTGATTTGGTGGTTTAAACCTTTCTGAGGTTTCCTGAAAGGGATTATGTATTTAATTTACATTTTAATGTAATGTATATTCATGTCTATTTAGCTGAAACATAACAATAAAGACATTCTGGTCTCCTTTTGGATAGAACTGATAACATGGACATTATAGACATGTTAAGGGCATGATGATGCACTAAATAATTCAACAACAGGCAGATAATCGATTGGATGGACTATTTGGAGTATAATACTTGGTTGATTTTGATAGTGAGCTATTAGTGTATGCTGTGCCTCTGGGAGCCTTCAAGCTTATTTTGGTGGAGGGACCAAGTTAACAGTCCTCGGTAAGAAATATCATGCTACTAATCATATCCTGCAATCACTGTTTAATATGCTAACTATTCTGGTGATAACTATTTGATATTGGTTTGTAACTCCATGTGGTAAATCTATAAATCTTTATAGATTTGATGCAAAACAGTCCGTTACAGCTCCAGTGCAAATATTTTTTTGCTCCACGCTTAACTGTATTGCTTGAAGTAGAGTAGATTTACTTTAAAATACCCTTCAAAATCTTGATTGCTGGTGTGTAGCAGACTTTGATAGTAGTACAGGTTTTCTCTATAGCGTGATATCAGTGTGAACTACAATAACCCAGCATACTTTGGCAGCGGCACCAAACTCACAGTGAGAGGTGAGAAATTCACTACTCTTTTAAAAAATTGTACCTTTGCTGGTGTGATTGCTTGATTGCTGGTGTGTAGCAGACCTTGAGAGTAGTACAGGTTTTCTCTATAGCGTGATATCAGTGTGAATTCCAACAAACCAGCATACTTTGGCAGTGGCACCAAACTCACAGTGAGAGGTGAGAAATTCACTACTCTTTAAAAAAAATAGTACCTTTCAACATTGGTTTTTGTTATTACCTTCACACTAACTTTTACAACGTTTCCTGAGTAATGAATATCTTGGAACTGGTCATTTTGTGAGTAAAGATACAGTATAGTTTGTTGATAAAAGCATTGATGTGGATGGATTGAACTCTGTGGGCTATGGTGAAAAAGCTGTGTTTGGTCCTGGTACTAGACTCACCGTTTTAGGTAAGAGTTACTAGATTCATTGAGTTTGCTCATGTTCAGATTCATAAGTGGAAGTTTTGCTTACCTTTGTTTTACTGAATTTTTATATTTACTCTTGAAGGCAGTTCTTTAAACCTCAGCTCAAAATTCATACTTGTTGATTCGAAAATCTATCAAATTTTGATCTCGTTCTTGATCCTAGAATGATTCATTAAATTAAATGAGGCACTTTAGGTCTTCCAAATGATCTGGCAAGTTATTATTTACTAGTACATGTTTTTAGAGTTATGTTTCCATTTATGTTGCATCTTTGACAGTTTTCTTCAGTTTGAAAGTGCATAGTAGACAAATTTGTTTTAGTATGGAATTTTAAAGAATGCAAGGATTTAAATTATAGTCTAGCTGGATCAGATAGGCTTCTTTCAAGCCGAGGAGCTGCAGACTGTTTTATTCTTACTGAAATTCAGTGTGAACAACCAGCCTGCATACTTTGGCCAGGGGACCAAGCTCACTGTTCTCGGTAAGGTTAAACTTATCCGTTTTATTCAAGCGTTGTAATGGCTTTTAGACACTGTTTTGTTATGTCAGAGAAGTTAGTGCATACCTGTAATCTTTGAAAGTAATACATATTATTATGATGACTACAAATCACTGTAAAATGCTGTATTTTTTTGTATTCAATGCAAGCAAAAGAAAATTAAGCTTTATTTATCAGTGTCCGTGATGTATAAATGTATGAATTTAAAGACTTGAAGGCAATTGTGCTCAAAGACTTGCTTGAAATGGTTTGTACGTTGGAATGAAAACTCACAAGATCATTGTAATTTCTGAGAAAACTGCTTGTGGTTTTCCTGCCAAGGAGTCAGTTGAGTTCAACATACAACTGTAACATCAGATGAATAATCCAAGAAAGTACAATAAAAAAAAATGGCAGTGTTTGTTTGCCAAAACGTACTTTTTCTGCGATAAAATTTAATACTGATTTATCAGTGTTTGTGCCATTCATACATTGTCATATAAATATAAACTTTATTCAGTAATACTGTATTATTCTTTAGGTGATTGTCTGAGAAGTCAATCCCTTATTTATATTCTACTGGCTGTAGTTTGCAGAGTTCAATAATCAATCTAGTTCCTTATTAAGAATCTGAAAAGTTACTATTTTTGAGTCATCGTCTTAAAAAAATCTTGTGTTCCAACTAAGTTAACCAGACACTAAGTACATCATCTAAGGCAGTAATGTATTTTCAGAGTATTTTCTATTTCATTATTAATAATCGATAATTATCCATAACAGCCATGCATTTTATTAAATATAATTATTATTGTGGTATCTTGGTATCATGAACTTCCATGTGCATGTACTGGATGTGTTGCTTATTAATACGTTTAAAACATTTACCTTGCCTTGAGGTACAACCAATCAATAATTCTATTTTTCCCCCAGTTTTGTGTCCATGAACAGCATGTTGTATCCCTTTAAATCAAAGTCTTCTTTACAAACGGCTCATTTACGACAAATAGACTGCTTCCGAAAAATAACTACAGTATCAAGGTCTAAAAACAAGCACTTTCTTAAAGGAAGTGAATTTAGGAAAAGAATTGACTTTAACCATGTAATAATTTAAAATTTATGACCATATTGGAACGGCAAGGCCAGTTCTTTTGTTTTTGCTATACACAAGACATTTGGATTTGAGATCAAAAGCTGGATATGAGATAATAGATTATAATTTCAGATTTCATTCACTGATATTTACTGTACATCTAGATGTGTTACACAATTTAGAACATGACACCTTTGGTGGCTGACCAATCACCCAATTTTCATATTTCATATAAGGAAAATAATTAAAGCAGCTAGACTTAAAATAAATCAAGTTAATCACACTTAATATTTGGTTGTATGATGCTGGCAGTGCACTGACATCACTGTTGCATTCTTCTTTTATGATGCTTTTCCAGGCTGGTACCAAAACATTTTCAGGCATTGCTTATTTTGGGGGGTTTCTCCCTTAAGTGTGCTCTTCAGAATGTGAAATACATGCTCAGTTGGGTGGTATTTGACTTCCAATAATATGCCCATTATGAGACTGTAAATTTAAATTTCATGTTTATTTTCCTTATATTTTACATCTACATGGGTGAAACAACTTAGAACATGAGACCTTTGGTTTGAACCAACCCATTTTTCAAGCTGCCCAGGTGTGTCCTGTTTGATTGATTGATTGATTGATTGATTGATTGATGTTAGATAGATAGATTGATGAAGTAAGAACTCTGAACATCTACTCTTTGTTTGAACCCTGGGTTTCACCCGTGAAGGCTGCACTTGTTGTTAAAAAGGATAAGACCAGAGAGCTGATCTATGGGGAAAAAAGCAAGCCATTTTGAAGCTGAGAAAAGAGGGGAAATATGAGCTCACTGATTTTTATTGATGATGTAGCTCATGATGGTAGAAAAAATTCAGAAGTCAACAGAAACATTCTGTCTGCCAATTTACAAAGAAATGCATCCGGTCTAATTGGGAGGAATGTTATCATGCAGCAAGACAATTTGGCCCAAAACACACTGGCAACACAGCAAAGGACTTCATCCGGGGGGAAAACTGGAAGGTTTTAGACTGGCCAAGTCAAATACCACCTAACTGAGCATGTATTTCACATTCTGAAGAGCAGACCGACGGGAGAACCCCCCAAAATAAGCAACAACTGAAAAAGTTGTGGTACCAGCCTGGAAAAGCATCAAAAAAGAAGAATGCAACAGTGATTTCAATGCACTGCCAGCTTGATGCACTGATTTCAAGCAAGGCTATGCAGCCAAATATTACCGTAAGTGTTATTAACTTAATTTATTTTAAGTCCAGCTGCTCCAATTATTTTTCTTCGATGAAATATGAAAATTGGGTGACGGGTGGCATAGTGGTTAGCACTGTCGCCTCACAGCAAGAAGGTTCTGGGTTCAAGCCCAGCAGCTGACGGGGGCCATTCTGTGTGGAGTTTGCATGTTCTCCCTGTGTCTGCATGGGTTTCCTCTGGGTGCTCTGGTTTCCTCCACAGTCCAAAGAGATGCAGGTTAGGCTAGTTGGTGGCTCTTAATTGACTGTGAGTGTGAATGGTTGTGTGTCTCTGTGTGTCAGTCCTGCCATGATCTAGCAACTTGTCCAGGGTGTACCCTGCCTCTCGCCCGTAGTCAGTTGGGATAGGCTCCAACTTGCCTGCGACCCTGCACTGGATAATGGATGGATGGAAAATTGGGTGGTCAGCCACCAAAGGTATCATGTTCTAAATCGTGTAACACATCTACCAGTAGATGTGAATGAAAGCTGAAATTGTAATCTATTGTCTCGTATCCATCTTTGGAAAACTTGAAAAGTGGGTAGGTTCAAACAAAAGGTGTCATGTTCTAAGTTGTTTAACCCACATAGATGTAAAATATAAGGAAAAGAAATATGAAATTACAGTCTCATAATAGGTGTATTATTTGGGGGAAAAAATTGTCAAGCTTGAAGCTTAAGAATGAAATGGCAAAAGGACCTTAGAATATTTCTACCTTAAATTGCAGACAGTGTGGTCAGTATAGTCTTTGCTGTTGGCGTATTTTGGGCATGTGATTGATTAAATACATAAATATTGCAAAGAATGAGCATGAATACTTAATATATTAGTGTAAAAAGGTTAACCTAACCTTACATTGACAATCTAGGTGAAAATGACTTACATTTCCAAAGCACTTGGGTTTGGAAAAACATAGATAAAAGGGAATATTTTATACATTTGTCTCTTGGTTATACAATATCATTCAGTTACTTAAAATAAAGAGCTCCTTTAAATAAAAAACTATGAGGTGTGAGTCATAATTTAATGAATCCCTTGTAATAACCTTTTCTTAAATATTAAGCCATTTACACTGATAATCGCAAATGTTCCTTTTCTTCTGTTTTCAGATCCAAGCATTGATATCAAATCACCAACTGTCCGGGTGCTAGATGTTTCTGAGAGTGAAGTGTGTACAAAAGAAAATGTCACATTGGTATGTGTAGCTGAAGGTTTTTACCCTGACCATGTGACTGTGTCCTGGGAAATTGATGGAAAACCACGTACCACTGATGTTAGTACAGACAGTGCTCCCACACAACATGATAAACAGTTCTACAGCATCACCAGCAGACTGAACATCTTTTACAAAGAAGAATGGACCAAAGGCAAAACCTTTACATGTCTTGTCAGATTCTTCAAAGGGGAAGAACAGTACGAAACCTATACCGACAGTATAGAAGGACCTAGAAGTAGGCATTATTATTATTATTATTATTATTATTATTATTATTATTAAACACTAATGTGTTCAAAACTCCCCCCCCCAGTTGCAGATGATGAGGATAATGCAGGTAAGATCCTTCATCGCAATACATAAATGAAACTTCAAATACACTTTAAAAACCTTTATTTAAATACACACACTCCTTTGAATATTTTTGAAACAATTCAAGTTACAGTTCGATTGCTTTCTCTTTTGTCTGATTTTAGAAAGATATGCTCGAACAGTGAAAGCAACTATGCTAGCCTATGGCATGTTCATTGCCAAAAGTTTTGCATACGGCTTATTCATCCTGGTCATCATTAAGAAACAGGTAAAGACTTCCTTCAGTGCTGTTGTATTTACATTTATAATGTTACTGTCCACCTATTACATGAAGGATCTGTACTGCAATTACTATTAACTGCTGAAATTGAGAGCAATAGTTTTATAAAAGTGTACTTTTCTGTTGCACAGGGTATTATTTCAAAGTAAAGGCAATGAAACTGATGGAGTCTGATGATGGAGAACAGCCATGTGGTCATGTGACAGACGAAGAGGAAGAGTTTATATGAATATGCTAACAGCTAGTTCAGACATGAGCTGTGTATTTAAAAGCATGATTATTTTCAAGCGCTTTGCTAATTCTGCCCTACTTTATTTATCTTACTGTTTTCTTCAGTTCGGTTTAACAAAATTTATACTGTACATATTTTATGATGAATATATATATATTTTTTTTTTTACTCAGCACTTGTTCTTTCACTTGATGTTTAAAACAAGAATCTTTTGCGTTTTTTAATGACTGTACACATCATTCAAGCTTGCCTGTAATGCTTCAGTATAATGATGATTTTGGTATTAAAACAAAATGTATGTTCGATCATGGCATGAAAAATATTGCTGAAGGATGTTGGCAACTTTATTCATGTACATTTCACATACACGTGATCCGATGATTTTCACATGCGATTATGTGAGTCGTGTGTGGTCGCATTTGAAAAACATGCGACTGTGCATTTCAACGTGTTACGGCCTGAACTTGCACATGTGAATTCAAGTAAACACACGAGATAAATAAAACAACGTGTCCTAAATTATCTTCATCATTTATGTCCAGGAAGTGTTTTGTCCTGATCAGAGTCACAGTGGATTCTGAGCCAAGCCCAGTAACACTGAGAGCAAGGAGGGAGATTTCAGCCAGAAGGAGATGTCAGGACATCACAGGGCACCATTTACATGCACATATTCACACCTGGGGGCAATTTATCATAGCCAATCCACTTACTTGCATGTTTATTGATAGTAGGACAAAATCTGAGAAAACCAAGGAAACCCACATATGCACATGAATTGATGTGGAATTCTGCTCTAAACTCTGAGGTAGCAAGGTGATGGCCTTGTGATGGCCTGCGTCCAACATATGAAAGATTAAAATGTGAATATAAGTGAATTATGTACAAAAATACATGTCTGGAAAAATAAAAAGCACATGCACTACATGTGAAAGGTCCACATAAAAATGTGTGAAATACAGTGGTGAACTGGGACTTGAGCTCAGCCAAAACTTAGCCAGACACCAAAAAAGCAACAGGGCAAAGGATTTTACAGGGGATTAACGGCAGGCTGCCAGGTCGCTCTGTTGTGTGTAGCTGTCGATGTTGATTTTAAAAGTAACTCAGTAAATTACACAGGGAAATGAATACTTAAGTAGAAGTGAAAAATACTGTAGCGAGCGTGCAGCATGGAAGAAGAGTCTGGAGACAGAAATCTTAGTTTCTCGGTCGTTAGCCTGTGCTACTTGCTCTCGAAAGCACTGGCTTGACTGCACTTGGCTTTTGCTAACACTACTGATGAACACGACACCAGCTGGAAGGTGACTGCACTGCCGCGCTAACAGCACCGAGTCGTGGGTAAGCTAGCGTTGGCCTTCAAGTATGCTGATATGAAGAGAGTGTGTATGTATGAAAATAATAATAATAATATTGTCTGGCTTTTTTTCGTGGTATATCAGATATATTCCATTCAGCTACTCATCTTTGACTCGTTCAATATCGTGCTAGCTGAATGGAATATATCTGATATGCCACACAATGCCAGCCAATATTATTTAAAATAGACGGTCATTATAATGAGGTGTGATGCTGCTTTCAGTCACGTCATATTTGTAATGTAGTTGAGTAATGCATGCAGAATAAACAGCTAGCGGTTTCAAAACTGAATTTCGGCTAGCGGTTTCTGACTGCTCTTCGTTGCTCATTTCTTGAATAACACCGCGACTCTTGTTTGTCTTTTGTGTTTCGGCCGTTTTTGATTTCCAATTAATAATTGAAATCCAACAAATAATAAAAGAAGATAATGCACACTGGGGAGGGGTGTGATATGGCACAACAAGTGAGTGGAGTGCTGTTACTCCCCAGAAGTGCATGATTTTTATATAAACACATGTTATGAAGTGTGTTGTTCCACTTATACCGCAATGATTTGCCAATGATTACAATGTTTAATTTATTAGTGAATGACATGATGCATTTTAATGGTTTATTGTTAGATTTAATGTTTTAAAGAAACAACGTAGTTCCTGTTCTCACTGAAATTATAGCTATGATGAGCTATTTCTTCACCAGTACATTTCTCTCTCTCTCTCTCTCTCTCATTGAGAAACTCCTTTGTTTCTGGGAAATATTGACTGTCATGAAACACTTACAACCAAGAATTCTTCCATGAATGTGAAATAAATGCCTCCGTAGCAGCAATTATATGTTTTACTTTGTGAAAGAACATTTTTCCCCCAATTTGTTTTGTATTAGTCTTAGATTATGTGGAGCATCCATGTTTATGAGCTTATAACGAAACCATAATGTATTAGAACGAGCGCATTAGTACAAACCCAGCGTCCATGTTACAGCCAGAACTACTTTCCGAACCACGCCGCTACACAAAAATAACACACTTTTTGACCAGTCATATTTAAGAATTTGACCACGATGGTGTAAATTTCTACAACAGCAGCTCTGATAGTATGTCGATATATTATCATTAATATAGTCACAACTAATTCATAGGGACTTGCAGAGTTGGACAAAGTCCCCAACTTCATTACTTAACTCAAAGTACAGATCCCACTGGTCAAATGTCACTCCGATACAAGTGAAAGTTGTCCAGTCAAATTTTTACTTAAGTTAAAGTACTGAAGTACTTGCTTTTAAAAATAC